>CM060964.1:179362847-179810347 GCA_030765045.1 Tenodera sinensis
TTGTTTGCCACTAGAATATATAATGAAGTTGTATTTTTAAGTATGTAATCAATCCTTGTAGTTCCCATGGGGATGAAATACCACCATATTTATATAGAATTCACATTTAACAGAACTTGAGAAAATGACAATAACAATAGTTCAAGGACAATGAAAAAAGACATATCGCTGTAGTAATAATAGTTACCCAAAGTGCAACAGCCCTTACTGCGTAGCTGCTGCAGCCCCCACCTCTAACTACCACAGGCACCAAGAGTGTGGTGCGGTACTGGTGCTCAGCATCCTGGTTTCTCCCGGCCGGTTATGCAGACTACGCAATCAGGACCCAACTTTTCAATCAAGTAGCTCCTCGATTGACCTTTCAGGGACCTAACGAGGCTGAGCGCACCCCATGCCAAATCTCCTAGTGGGAGAAAATCCCCACGCTGGTACCGGAAATTGAACCTTAGTCTCTCGCTTGGTAAGCAGAAGCACTACCACCACACTAAGGAGATAACCCCGATGTTACTGTAGTATTTGAAAATAATGTCTTATAATCTCATAGTAAATATTTTTTAGCCTTTTATAAAAGGTTAAATTTAATGAACTTGGCAAAATATAATATAACACTAAAGAAACAAGACATTTTATTATTATGACTATAATGTTATATACTTTCTTTAAATTTCCACGAATTTGTTTTCACCATCCAAAATAAAATTAATAATAAAAATACATTCTTCACTCAACATCGTCATTGGTATCAGTATTTGGAAGTATACTAAGAGCACAGATATTTTCAATGCTCTAGAATTCCCAGAATGTGGCTGTGATAAATGGAAGTAGGTCCAGCAAGTCCTATTTTTACTGTATTTGGACCAGAATACTTCTTAAAGGTTTGATTTATTCCCTCTTCTGAGAAAACTGACAAATCTGAAATCATCATCTTTCCTCAACTTGTACTTGAGAAATAATTGCCCAAAGGAAACCTTTTGAAAACAGAGCCACTCCATGTCCTTCCAAACGATTTTTTATTCAATAGATGGTAGATTTCGGGTTTGAAGGCCGTGGTCCAGTCAACGAATTTTCTGATGTTTTGCCCAAGACTGCGTTGGGCATCTTCAGAGAATGACTCCTGGCTGGTTAACAACTAGAGGATGGTTGATGGAGCGCCCAATTTGCCAAGTCAACCTTTTCTTGGTGCATTTCTTACTCTCAAACTCAAGTATTTTTCGCCTTCAGAGATCTCTATCTTCAGCTTAAGTCTATCACATGTCTGGTATGCATCCACTTTTGGTTTCTGTAGTTCAAGATCATCAAAAATAGTTTTGTATATCCTCCTACCAACATGTTGCCCAGGAATAGCATTTAAATACTCTTCGTATAAGTAGTTAAAGTGACACAAGATGGTAACTGGTTTCTCTGTGTTTTTACTGAAATGGTATACAGAGTTGCAATAATTTATTTTTTCATATGTATTGTTGAGAAGCCAGAGTTAGTTGTTTTGCATTACTTAATCTTATTATTACTGCAATGAAAATTAATACTCGGTACCAGATAGGTGTAGTGTCAAATTGAATAAGTCATTTAAATTTGTAGTGCATAGCAAGTTAAGTCAGCTCTATTACTGACTTAACCAACTTTGCACTGCTGGTGAGTGACTTAACCGTCTTTGCACTCACACAACTGATGACTTCATGACATACCTCCTTTTGCACACATGTTACTCAGCTGTTATATGTTATATGACTTAACCGATTAGACACATGGATAGAGCACACAAAATTACTCCAATGCTGTGGATAACTCATTTTCAATATTTTTTTTACTTAACCGCTTTGCACACCCAGTCGAGAAATGATAAAGAAGGAAAGGAAATGATTAGGTGCCTTGCCTGTATCTTTAGGTAAGATAAGTTATTAGCTTTGTGTTATGTGAGATAAATTGACATGGAAAGCTGAAGATCCATGGTTCATGTTACCACCTTTGAATAGTTTAGAAATAATTGGGCATTACTCTAGCATTTTATCTTAATCTGTCAGAGACATTTCACAGACCCTAACTCTCCCTCCCTCTTCAACAATTTATCACATCTTCTTAAGTTGGGCATTGAAGTTGGAAGAAATAATACTTAACATATATTTCAGCAGGTAAGACTATAGTTGAATTATAAAAACTGACTCCCAAAATTTGGGGTCGTCTTATAGGACAGATACAAAAAAATTAGATTGAAATTTATATCACTTAAAATCATTGTAAAATAATCATGTCACTGCAATTGTTTAATTTGTCGTCTAAGGCTAACAGCTCCTCAAGTACCATGGTAGCTTGCCAGAAAACCTCACAAACATTGTCCACACATGGCTTGTGTGTTTAAAAAGCCAGCGCTAAGTTGGTTGGCATAAGATAACAAATACATTTCTACTTATTCAGTTCCTTTTATGTTTAAATTTTCCAGTCTTAAAGTAATTACAGAAATACACATAAATATGGAAACATATTAGTGTTGTGAAAACCTTTTTTCAACTGTGGTAAGGCTCAACACATCTTTTGCAGAGTGTTACATCACGCTTCTTGCAGAATGTTAGTAGTCTGCCTTTACAGTCTTCCACCTGACAATGTCTTCGGGAAGAATATTAAAGAGCCCACAGCTTGTAACTAAATCAGATAAGTTTTTCTGAATGTATTATTTGAGTGTTTGTCGCCATAATATTTTACAATCATCTCTCTGTGGCAAGGTTTTCTGAAAATATACCAAATTGCTGAAAAGAAGCATTTAGATTAGATATAAGTGGCCTCACCTTGAACTCTATTTCTGGCTTCTGATCATTAACAAGAACATTGTTGTTAAAATAAATAAATGTCTGTAATTTTAGGAACTGATTTCAGTACATGGCAATTTTTACAGTGTATAATTGGAAATCTGGCTCATCTTATCAGTAGTACCTCATAGCTCTAACGGTAGTCTATGGTAGCCTGTAAGTAGTAATACGAGTAGAAAACCCCTGAGCTCATCAGGGTTGAGAAAGTCAAAGATGTTTTTACACAATGCTGCTTACGATATAATTTCTTGAGCAGTAAATTCAAACATATTATAAGTGAGTTTTCTCTTCAAACTCAAATGGCAAGCAGCCCTTCAAGTCTTTTTTCATTTCTTCCCATTTTTCTTTTGAAGCGTGGTAGTTATCTGGAATTTTTGTATTCTTGAGTGCAAATTTTTGGTATCTTGCTGTTTTGTTGCATTGTTTGCTTTATTTATTTCTCTTTTTAAGTTGATTTTTTAGACCTAAATCTAGTCATTTCTGGTAAGTTTGTCCTTTCAGTAGTATGAAACTAACTTCAACTGGTCCAGAAGCATAATTCACATTCATATTTCTTCTGCATCATCAAGTGCTTCATCTTCATAAGTCAGACTATCTGGATCAGGAATTAGTACCATAGCTTCACATGTATCACAACTGTCAATCTCTTGGCCAAGTTATTGTCGTCTACATAGCTGTTTCTATAATCTCTTCAGCCTAGGAATGGGTCCTAACATAATGCATGTAGTATCACATTGCGCTTTGACATTTTGCGAACATATGGTAGAGCTTCCTTTCTTGCTCCTCAACAACTGGTCAGCTGTTTAGTTTCAGGAGCTAAAGAAATTGCTTTTGTTACCTCACAATGTTATCTTAACCACATACTGTTGTTCATGCTTCAGAATTGATTTCTAAAAACAAAATCTGATGTGTTGCACTCACATGACTTTCTCTGCCCTTGTAGAAACCATTCTTACAAGCTTTTATCCTTCTATATTTTTTGTGTTAGTTGAGATAAATATTTGCAGAAAGTATCTTATTGCTCGTTTTCTTGCATGTGCAACAGGAATATGGGAATACAGTAGGCTTTGAGCGATAGTCAGATCTTTTAAACCTTTCAAATTCTGTTCTCTTTGCATGGTTAACATATAAAAAAATGAATAGCGATGTTCCATTTGGCAGAAGTATATGCTCTCCAAAACTTACATCAATAACGAGAAATATCTCCAAAATGGTTCACTCTAAAAAAAATGTATTTGTACATAAATTGTGTGTTTTGGCAAGATATACATTTTTTGTGTAGTAAGATTTAGTTTATGCCTTACGGTTTATGAGGTATTCAAAAGTCATCCAAAGTAAACAGGACTGCATAGGCTATAGCCAGAAAATTTAAAACATGCATTTCATTTGTCATAAAAATATCTGTTGTTGTTGTTAGCTAATGCTGGATTTCTGACAATGAAGTCATTAATCCTCTTGCTCTCCAATATTTTTCACTGATGATATTGAAGAGAGCAATAGCAGTAATAGTAACTGCTTTTTAGAGAGCACCATATTTTTATTATTATTATATTTTTATATAAAAATATCTTAAACATGTCATTTTAATCAAAATTGTTAGAGCCATTTTCAAGAAAATAAACATTTTCGTAAAATTTTCCATGTAAAGGGTAGATTAAGGTGGAGCAGTTTTCTTCAAAATCTTCATGCCACATCCTTAAAAGACATCCTTAAATGCCAACTTTGGTTTTTAACCGACTTCGTTTTTAAGTTATGCTGTCTGACAGACACGCACGCACGCACACACACACACACACACACACACACACACACACACACACACACACACACACACACACACACACACACACACTTTTTTTAAAAATGCATTCTCTGGATTCAGGGTTCTCAAAACATATTTCCAGTGAATTCTCGACATCAAATTTTTGGGTGGAATACAATACTTCCTCTACTTACTAGCAGAGAAAGTAATAAAGAAAAGGAGAAAGATATAACTAACAAATCTTGCATATTATTGCTCTCATTGTGTGCTAATTTAGAATTGCATCTCTATCCGCTTAAAACATTATAAAATGAAGTAACTATACAACAATGTGCTTACCCGTTATGTTCTCTTCAAATAGCATATCCAGTACTGTGGAAAGCTAATTCAATTTTGTGTAAAACAACAAAATCTATAGAAAGCAAATAGTGCACATGGTAGATACTCTCTTACTGTTACAGAAGTAAAATGTCACTGGTTATCATGCTATACAAAGTGTTTCATGTGCTGGCATGAGGGTAACACAAGCACCCATCTATCTATAAATAGATTGTGTATAAACACATTACATGTTATTCAGCTCATATTATCACTGTTAGAATTGTTTACAGCTGATGGTTTTTTTTTTTTTTTTTTTTTTTTTTTTTTTTATTTTGGGTGATGCAATAAATCAACTAATTTACTATAGCATAGGAGCTTGTGAGGGGAATGTAATGAGGAAAAATTAATAATATTCTTTCACATGAGCTGCAGCCATTTTCACCTTAGTATTGTGAATTAATAAGTTATTTGTTATTGTACTTTTTGAAAGGTATGATATGTTTGCACAATTAGGTAACAATGGTGATGGTATATATAAAATTGGCTCTCAACATGCGATGTGAAAAAAAAAAATAAGAAAACATCTATAGTAGTCTGTAAATAGACAACTAGGTACTAGGGATTAAATACTAGTTTCCTTAAGTATTAAAAATAGCACTATTAACAGTGAAGTATTCTTTATGTTTAAGTTCATTTTTATGAGTCACCTTTTTAGTATGATGTTGAATGACCTCAAAAACATTACAGTACTTCCAACATTTTAAAGTGAAGGTGAGTGTAAAAAAGTGACTCATAAAAATGAACTCAAATTATTTTCCTTGTTTGCAGCTAGGAGAATTTCTTCTGGTGATATTATTTGCACAGTCTTAATGTAATTTTCTAAATAATGTTCCTTAACTTTATTCACTATCAAGTATTTCAGTTAAGCATGATGTAAAAGTATGCTTTATTATTGCAGAAAATTGTAACAGATCTGAAGCAGGAGATACAGGAAAAGGAAAACTGTGTCTATGCCAAAGAAATAGAACTTAAAAAGAAGTTGGACGAAGCAATTTTGTTCAATTCAAAAATAACCTTAGAAAAGATCCGGGTTGCCAATGAGAAACTTCACCTGGAGAAAGAACTACGTAAACAAGAGGCACTCAAATGTGACCTTCTTCAGGAAAGAAAGGCAGCAGAAAACACCCTGTCTGTTCTGAAGAAAAAAATGGTGAAGGAATTGAGCTCAGTAAGTAAAACAATGTTTTTCATAAAAGATAGCAGAGATTGTATAACATGGATGACAGCCTGGTATTATAAACATTGTTTGAGTGGAAGATTTGTTAAACCAAATCAAAAGTTTAAGCACAGGTGTTATTTTATAAACATCTGGTTAGTTAAAAGGCTTGCTATGCCGGAATGCTGAGAAAAGAAGACAATTGCAAATTTTCTTCTTACACCACAACTAAATGCTGCTGGTACCCCTGCTAGCAGAGAAAAAATTTGAAATATTCTAGAATTGTGGCCATTCATGAGGAAAGTTCAGTGTAATGTTAAATTAAGGTGACAACCATTCACAATGAAAAATAGTAGTGTTTGCAGTAACAAGTTGGTTCGCCAATCTTACACCACTACTAAATGCTGTTGTTTAACTAAAATGTAATGTTGGTAATGCTGTTGCTATAACTAAATGCTTCTGATGGCTTAGTAAGAAGGTTAATATTCTGAAATAATGGCATATTGGACAACAAATAAGCATAACAGTTTAGCATTAAATTAACATGATCATTCACAATGAAAAATAAGCTTTGCAGTAATGAAGCTTGTGGCAATTTAGGTACATCTAGCCTTTTGCTTTACGTTTTGTTCATACTGAACCAAGTGTGTTGCATGTATGCGCACTTACTTCACACTACTTATTATGATTTATTAGTGTATGTTCTACAGAGTCTTCATCAAAACTTGTTTTTCTATTTACTTCAAATCAATCATGGCCGAAATAGAACATATTCTTTAGGTATACGGAAGGATGCTAGGCGACAGGTAATTTTATTAATGCTCATGTAAGCCTCTAGGACTGTATGTTTAATGATGCATGGATTAATTGCATTACGTGATCCTAGCTTTTATGTTTACGCTTGATTTTCAAAAATGTATTGTTATGTTAATAGGAATCCAACATTGAAATATATTACTGCTTTACAGTTTATACCTTCTCACTGATTTCTGTATCCGGTTTCAAATTTGATGTATTGGACTTAGGACTGTCTGTTTCATAAGTTTGAATCAGTTTAAAAAGGCACAGTCGTTCTGCATCTGAAAGTGATAGGTCTATTTAAGAAAGTTTTGAGTCCCTGAGGTGTTTCAACATGATCCTAATAGCAATTCCTCAAATACCTTCCCAATATCCACATGTACAGCTGGTACCACCATATTACCCACAGCGTTTGATAGTTGAGTTCCAGTAAAGTTAAACTGTTAAACATAAGTTAAATTGAAGACTAGCATTTATAAAATGAAAGAAAACCTTAATCAATCTATAGTTTAAACCTAACCAGAGTTCACACCTCCTTTATAATACTGGCCCTAAAGAATGCAAGTGTATTCAAATGAAGCAATACATTCATACATTTAAATAGTTCTGCATCCAAAATGTTTCTCCTCAAAGAAAGGTTGTTTGAAAGCATGACCGGTATATTAGAGTCATATGTTGTAGTTATGCATTAATTTTATTTTGTGTACTAGATAGGAAGTAGAAACATTAATATTTCTAAAGTTAATTAACAATCAGCTATGTAGAATGAAGTGATTATATATGTTAATATTTCAGAACAAATAAAAAATTAAAAAGCTCTGCAGTATCCGATAATTATGATTGATACGAGATATTTCCATTCACATGAATAACATGTTTAGTCATTTTTTTATGCTAACCAACTTACTGCTTGTGTTTCTCAACACAAGCTGTTTGAGGGCAGCACTGTAAAATTCTGTCATAAATTAGAGCAGCCGCGTGTGAAATGGATTCATGGTTCAGATCCTGGCTATGGCATTGAATTTTTCAGTGCTGATTCTACCTCTCATGCTTAGTCATGTTTAAAACGTATTATTCATTCTTGTTATTTGCATAATTCATACCCCAGGAAAGTCATATACCATTTTAATTAGTATGTGAAATTTATAACTGTTACACTAGAATGGTTACCTTTTGTGGACGAACAGTTTGTTTCCGTAACGGTGAACTAGTCAGGAACTACTGTGCTTGTTTTGAAATAAATGCAAAATAAAGCAGTGTTAACATGTTAAGATTTTTGGAAGTCTACTATGCTTTTCCTGCAAAATGTCAACTACAGGAGTTCTTAAACCTTTCACTACTGGAGTATTAACAAGCTCCCAGACCCTCCTTGCTGAGTTATTTTAACTAAACATTAATTAGTATACTGTTTAGAATATCATGCAGAATTAACATAAAATATCCTGAAACATTTACCAAAGTTGTAGATGACTGCCGATGAGTACAATTAAAAAAATAAGAGGTTTTAAAATAGGAAAAAAATTCCACATGCAACACACTTTGCAAAGGGTTGTCCATGATCCAAAAAAGAAAACACTAATGGAAAGCTGCTATATATGTTCTAAATTTTGAGGTCTTAAATTTTTAAGCTATACTTTGCCAAAATACTAATGAACAGAAATTGATTAACAAGTCAGGGGTATCCAGAATTTTAATTATTTAGGATTCCTTCTATGAGTGTGAAGCAGATACGGTTATAAATTATACACAGTAAGAATTTACCACCTCTGCTCTGTACTTTCAAAATCTGATTTAAGTATGGTAAATTTCGAAACTGGAGTATAAACAGAAGCTCACATTGCATTTGACACACATGTACTTTGTCTCTTTTCTTTTTTCCTGGCCAAGGGTGGTGTTGGAGCACACATGACGCCTTCTGGTAGGTTTTTTTTTGTTTGGTGTCAATGGTATTAGTGAAATAAAATGTCTTTCAGTCAGTCTTATGGGTTGGTCACCGGATAAAAGCCACCCAGGTTTAGTGGTTAGTCTTGGTATACGGAATTCTTGAAATAGTTCTGTAACTAGAGTAAGTTGAAAGTCAGCCAATGTGATATTGTTACCAGTGTTGAAGTTGTATACTGAGTGTGCATTTAAATGTGTCATGTCTAACAGATGAAAGAAGAATTTCCTGTGCCACTTCAGTGTCTTCCGTACACACTTGAGGAAGCCTATCATCATATCTGACCTATCCACTGCATCCATATTCTTATTGTGGTCCTAAACACAGTCAGGTTTCATTATTTGCATGTTTGTCTTTTTTTCACCTTTGCCTCTCGGTCTCATTGAGTCTTTATGGAAACTAGTTGGCATACACACCTCTCGTCTGTCCAATCACTTAAGTGCTAACATATTGTCTGTATGTGCAGATTCTAACTGACCCTTACCTAATTTTGCTGTGAGTCTTGGCATTCCCTTTCTGTTCCTTCTAACAGTGCCACAAGCATTTGATCCATGTGCATGTAGCCAGTTATAAAGAAGAGACTGGAATACCAATTGTCTAGCCACAAGTTGTGCCATTTATGCAGGTAGCTTGTAGCAAGGGTTTGTATCACAGCCTCTGACACCCCAAGGTCACGGTCATCAACAATTTCTGTAGTGTTGCCTATGTACACAATAAAGTCCAGAATATAACTAGTCTTATAATCACATAACACAAACACTTTTACACTGAACCTGTGTCTTTTGGAAGGGATGTATTGTTTCAACAAAGGCGACCTTTAAATAGCATAAGGCTTTTGTCAATGTAGAGATTTTAAAATGGTGTGAATAACTCACTGAAAGTACAACTAAAATGTTCAATAATAGGTCTCAATTTATGTAGTCTGTCTCCATCACCCTGTGTTTTGTTGTCACTGAAGTGTAAAAGTCTTAGAAGTAAAATATATTGATCACTGGACATGTAGTCTGAAATTTGTGAAATGGCAATAAGGAGATTTTTTGTCCAATATTCTGCTATTATGTGTTTCTTTACTCTGGTCATAAGCATTGTCAAGCCAAAGAAAATGTATCATTCTTCCTGAAAAGGGTCTGGCCAAGTCTCTAGGTGGGAATGGGGCTAGGTGGTAATTTCTCACACAAGAAATTAAAATATTTATTACTGTCATTTGCAATATGATGCATAATATGCAACAGAAAGAATAATTTGAAAATATCAGCCACTGTAACATTTTCATTCAAATCTGCTTGCATACCTGAATTATGATCATCAAATGTGTGAATCACTGGTCTGAATGTTCTCTGTTGCCACCGGAAAGAAGAATCAGTGTGTGCATCTTTTAGCATGTTGCATGGGCTCACATTGAACATCACTGTTGTCACTTTCACTATTTTTAACATTATCGTCATTACATCTTTCACTTTCAGTGACATCAAACTCAAAATCTGATAAATCAGATGAAAATGCTTCAAATTCCACCAGTAAATCTACATCTTGCACAACATGCAACTGCTTGCTGGAAGAAGCCATGAGTTTGTACATCCATGAATCCCCGAGTCACGTGACAGGCTTCTGCATTGTGCAAATGTTGGCCAGAAAGTTACCATGCAGAACCTCAGATTTTATGCTATAGAGAGCAGCAGACAGTAGGGAAAAAGTTTTGCTTGAAGAAATACAACCCCAATAGATGGCAAACCAACACTGTTAGGAGAATGCTACACATAGTGACCTTCCTTTTTGTGTACTGTGAGCTGTTCTGTCAACTTCTGCACAATGGCAAGGATCTGTCATTCACACTGATTAGCACTGTCAGATCTGTTCTGACATCCAAAGTGAAAGGGTTAAGAAGATGGTGTCTCTACCTGATGGTCTCTGAACTTATTTTGATATGTAATAATTATCTGTTTGCAGTGATAGGCATTTGTACTCTTTTTTCAGGATATACTGTTAAAAAATATTGTATTATAGTGTAACCACTACCAACTGACCACCTCTGTAGCACAGTGGTAGTACACCTGCTTCTGGCGCGGAGGACACAGGTTCGATCCCCAATACTGGCATGGGGATTTTTCCTCCGCTGGGAGGTTTGGCATGGGCTGCACTCAGCCTCCTTAGGTTCCGGAGGGACCAATTGAAGAGCTACTTGATGAAGAAGTAGCAACCCCAGGTTGCAAAGGTTGCATGATTGACCGGGAGTTGCATCCCACCCTCCAGTACTGCACACTGCTCATAATGCCTGTAGTGGGCAGAGGTGGGGAATGCAGCAATTGGGCAGTAAGCCTTGGCCTGTCAGGGTTGCTGTGCTAGCGATGGTTCTTTTTTTTTTTTTTTTTTCAACCACTACCAACTAACAGGAGATTTTGATTAATGTCTTTAATGTGAATCTCTCGTGCATTCCTCCTGTTCATTATCTAAAAGTTGAATCCCTGTTTCCCTTGGCTCTTGTGGGGATTTTGATATAACGTTGAACTTTGTCATTATGTACAATCTACTGCACCAAAAACTGCAGAAAGATGTATAAATCTGATAAAAGTAATGTTTACTTCGTGGGCATTTCTCTACTAATGGAATTAAACCAGACCTAACACTTTCTCCAGGATTTGTTAAATATAGCGTCTAAATTATTATTTATTTATGCCAACAAACTTACTGTTGGTGTTTTTAAACACACAATCCGTGTGTGGACTTTGTTTGAGAGGTAAGCGGAGAATCTGTGATTCAAATCCCGGCTGTGGCATTGAACTTTTCAGTTCCAATTCTACCTCTTCAAATAGCATCTAAAGTTTACCTGCTGTTCTTGAAACTCTATCCTTAGTAGCTGCTCTAATGTAACACAAGTTCTAAATGCAGAAGCTGAATGTAGAAAAGTTGCTTAAAGGGGAACGAAACACCAAAGTGTTTCTTCCTAAATTAAGGATATGGCCTTTAAAATGCAATGGTAAGATAGTTTTCTTTGTATGTAATACTAAGCTTGTGCAAGCGAAATACTACACCTCATACTTCATCAGCTCCATCCACATGCTGCAGGTACGTTGAAATTCACAACTTGCATACTGCTGCATGTGTACTAATGCGTTTTCATAAATTGTTCTTGTCGGTATTGAAGTTCAAGGGCAGTGTACTGTGTGGTTGATACCGAAATTTAGATTTCCGATCGAATGGGCTTTTGAAAAAGACACGTTTTAATTTAATTGCCGGATGTGAGATTTGCGATAAGTGTTGAGTAATAACATACATAGATAATAGAGCAGGAAGTGTTGTAAGGTGAGCAAGATATGAGTAAATAATAGTCGTTAAATTGGTAGGATAAACACATTATTGGTTTGAAATTAACGAGTCATGACGTCATACTACATAGTTTAAATACACGTTCGAAAGTCAGGTCTGAAAACCTTAAAAGTCGCGCGATATATTTAATAAAATATAAAGTAAACATCGTTTAATCCTAAAAAGGTAATTATATATTCGAAATTCATAAAAGAACATGTTATAATAGAAAGGGACATTTCTAAATTGCGGGAAAAGGAAATAGCATTTTGGATACGAGGCTTTCTTGGATGACGTCATGACATTCAAATTTAAAAAGAACGGTCTTCTTAGCGTGGGTAAGAGAGAAAGCGTCTGGTCACTACTCAACCAGAGACCAGTACGGCAGGTTGTGCTGTGCGGACGTGAGTGCGATTCCTCTACATATACAATCGGCATAGCTCCCGAAAATATTTAAGATGCAATAAATAATATATAAAAAGTTTCCTTGGGTAGTCTATTCGAAAACATCTGCGCGTACCCGAGATAAAGAGATCTCTTGCAGAGCCGGAGCGAACCACATCAAAGGGCAACACCACGTCACCAACGACATTTAAGCATCAACGGCCGACACAGCGATACATCAAGAAGCGAAGAACGACTATTAGCTTCAAATGGCGTCCCAACGTGTGGCGTCGAAAGAATGGACCAACCCCAAGACGACCAAGCCAGCATAGAACCAGCAAACAAGAAGGTGACCCAACGTGTGGCACCGAAAGAATGGACCAACCCCAAGACGACCAGGCCAGCATCGAGCCAGCAGACAAGAAGGTGCCCAGCGTGTGAACATCTGTGAAACGTGTAGTGAACAAGTTTAAGTGCGTGAAATATTGGTGAGTAGAAAAACACGTGTAAATAGTTCAGAAATGGAAGACAGTGATAGCGATTTTCTAGGTTTTGAGAGTCCGGAAATTGAGAAAAGTGTAGTTAGGATGGAAAAATATAATCAGAATGTAATTGGTAGCAGAATATGCCAAGAAGTAGAAGATCAGAACGTTAGAGAAACACCTAGAGGTAGCTCAGAAATGTTTAGTAGTAATTCAGAAAGGCCAGCAATTATGTCAGAAATAGAGAATATGTTTCAAAAGATAATGGAAAAGATAGGTGAAACTAGTGTAGAGTTAGGACAGAAACTAGAGAGGGGACAACAGGAATTGGGAATGCAATTGGAAAATCAGAAGAGAGCTTTAGAAACCTTTAGGGAAGAAGTTAGGGAGGAAATTAATAAAGTCAGTAGTGAAGTAAAAGAAAATAGAGAACAGGTTAAGGGAGAATTAGAGACAATAAGGCAAGAAGTAAAGAATTCTGAAAAGAAATTAGGTCAACAAGTTAGTGAAAAATTAGAGAAAGAAAGGGAAAGAGTAACATATAAATTAGACAAACAAAGGGAAGAGGTAGTACAAAGGTTAGATAAAGACAGGGAAGAAATTAGAGAAGAGCTACAGGGGTGTAAAGTTAGAATGGAAAGATCTGATGTAGAAAGTGAAAGGCAGGCTAAAAATTTGGAGGATGTTACAGACCAAATAAAAGGGGTAGTAACAGAAATTACCCAGGTAAAAGAGGCCTTAGAAAATTTGAAATTAAATGAAAATGCATGTAATCACAACAATCTTAGTAATGAAGTTGCAAGAAACGAGGCAATACCAGGTGTATCAGCTGACATTTCGATGCAAAATAGAGGTAACAGTAATTCCCATTCTGATCTCAGAAATAGTTCAGGGACAGGTGACAATTCAAATTTACATTGGCCTAACCATGTCTTAAATGAAATGACACCTCCAGTTTTTGAAAATGAAGATTCAGATGATCCTAAAGCCTTTTTAGAAGGGTTGCAAGAGTACTTCACGGTGAAACGTATACCGGAGGAGTACAAGATGGTGATAGTAAGAAAATGCCTAAAGGGTAATGCTGCCAATTGGCTAGGCCTTTCTATGGGTAACAATAATGATTACAGGACCTTTAGGAACATCTTTTTAACCAGATATTGGGGAGCTAGTAGGCAGGCTAATATTAGAGTTGAATTAAGCAATGGAAAGTTTAATCCTAGATCGGAGGAATCGATGGTCAACTATTTTATGAGAATAGCGAGAAAATCGAAGATGTTGGATCCTCCCTTAGATGAAAAAGATCTAATAAATATAGTTACTCCACATTTTCCGGAAACGCTTCAACACTACCTAATCATAGCCCGACCCGATAGCATTGCAGCTATGATCGAATTATTATCAGCCTTAGAAGTCAATAAGCCAAAACACGCATTTGGAAATAAATATGAAGAAAAAGAAACTGTAAATTCTTTCGGGCAAGGGGCACAGTATTATCAGAATAGAAGTGAGATTAGGGAAAGATATAAAGGACCAGTACCGAGGATGGAATCATTCCGGTGGGAAAATCAAGGTAGATATAACCAGGAAGGGCGTCACCAAAATAGAAATGGTAATCAAAGGGGAAGAAATATAAGGGTGAATTATATGAATACAAATAGATTTGATCGAGGTAGACGGGGTCGTTATTTTGGACATAGTAGAAATTCAAATGATGGATATTGGACAAACGGAGATAATGAGTTTAGACCGAGGTCACCAAGACTAGGAGAAAGGTATTCTAATGGACGAAATTCCCCCGAAAATGCGGAAATGGTTGAGGCCATTAACACGGTCAAAAACATGGTAGGAAGTAACCCCGATTTAATGCAGGAAAACAGAAGTAACAATTCGGGAAATAGTACGGGAGCAATACCTAAAAATCAGGGAAACGCCAGACCCGGTCAAACGCGCCTTCAGTGAGAACTGGGTATCCTAGTAATGATTGTGATAAGTACTCGGAAATAAATAGTCCTGGAAGGCAAATGATGATACAAAAGAAAAGAGAATGTAAAAATAGAATCGACGAAAACGAAAAAATAGGAGATCCACCTAAAATCAAAATTGGAGTAAATGGAAAACAATACAATGCAATTATAGATACGGGATCAAATAGCACAGTATGCTCACAAAATTTTTATGATAATTTACAAAGTAGTGGTTTTAAAGTAATGTCTTTACCAGTTAATGGGATATATTGCTCGCTAGCTGTGGGAAAACGAAAAGAGAGAGTAAAATTTCAAGCAATGATAAATATTGAAATAAATGGGAGAATACTTGGAATTTTATTTCTGATTGTAGGAAGACTTGTGACAGATATTATAATAGGTTGTGATTGTCTTTATGCCTGGGAAGCTGTGGTGAATTTTAAAAACATGATTCTAGAAATGAAAGTTGAAGATGAGACCATTATAGTGCCTTTTGTGGAAGATAGTAGTTCAGAAACTATTGTACGAGAAAAAGAGGAAGAAGAAATCCAAGGGGATACATTCTTTGTAGAATATGTTAAAGTAGGAGCTATGAAATTAACTGAAGTAAATGTCAAAGAGTACAGTGTCGATAATGAAGAAAATGTAGAATGGGATAAAAAATGATTTCATAGACAATTTGAGGTTTTCTGACGCAACTAGGTACTATGATAGGGAGAGTAGTGAAGACTTAGAAGAATTGTTGAGGAAAAAAGGTAACTCAGGCTGATCAACTAAATGAACAACAGAGGGATAAACTGTTTGAAATATTAATCCGAAATAAAGAAGTATTCTCTGAGAAACCTGGTAAATGTAATATTTATACTCATTCGTTTGAGATGATACCCATCAAACCTTTTACACATAAAGCGAGAGCTATCCCTAGTACAATAAGAGAAGAGGTAGATGCAGTTATAAAGTCAATGTTAGAAGATGAGGTTATTGAGATTTCGAATTCAGAATTTGTGAATCCCCTATGTATTGTAAATAAGGCCAATGGAAAGATTAGGGTGACATTAGACGCAAGAAAACTAAATTATTGTTCCTCATACTTTCCATCAGGGAATCCAACAGAACGTGTCCTCCGAGATATAGGAATTTATTTACGTGTACTTACACATCATAATCACAAGGATTGGGTGAAATATTGTCCATTGATAGAAAAGATTATCAATCACACCATTAATGTAACTACTGGGTTTGCACCAATAAAATTAATGTTAGGAATTGAACCAGAACCAATATTAACCGGGGTACTAAAAATACTGAAAATTAATGACATTCAGTTAAGTGAAGAAGAAAGAGCGAAAATTGCTTTTGAACGAATCAAGAAAAAGGCAGAGAAGCGAAAATTAAAGAAAAAGAGTAGAAAACATAAATGGGAACCTAAGATAGGCGATTGGGTACTAGTTAAAGACCATAAGTTATCAAGTGCCTTGCGAGGTAGGAACAAAAGGATGGAATTGTTATATAAAGGTCCTGCAGAAATTATATCAAAATTTGGTTATCATACCTATGAATTAAAAGATGTTAAAAATGAAAAATGTCTGGGAAGATGGCATAAACAACTCCTTCGACCATACAAGAAACCGTGTGGTGCCTTGGAACCTTGATTTAATGTAAAAAAAAAAAAAAAAAAAAAAAAAAATTGGAAGTGTCATTTGTCTATTGGCGCCCAATCAGCTTTGAGGTAAAATTTAAATGTTAGTTTACTTGAAAAACCATATGTATTGGTCAGGTACTTACATATTCATGAAAAATGCAGAATGTGAATTGCTATCTACTACAAAGAGCTTAAAAATGTATTGTATAGAGCTCACAATAACAGCTTCAGAAAGATTGTTAAATTGTTCATCTCCGCATAGAGAGAAAACAGAATATTTACTTTGTAAACATTTGTTAAAATATTTAGATGTATAGATAGTTATCACAGCAAGACAAAGAAAGAACTTGTCTGAAGAGTGTAATGGATTTATATAAATATATGTACATTTTAGTGCTTAAAGGATATAGTACAGATATGTGTTACAATAACAAAAGTGAAAAATCACAGTGCAAGTGATAGTGAGAGCGAAGTGAGCAAACATGAACTAAAAGAAGGAAGTATAAAGAAAGACTCTTGAAATTTAACCTTTATATAAAAGCTTCACAGAAGAAACCATAACATATTGTAATTAGTATTTAAGGATTAATGTTTAGTCAAGTGTACAATTGTTTGTCATGTTAAAAAGATTAATGAGAAGATATGTAATAACCAATTTCAAAAACAGTGTAATTGAAAATTGTATATAATGGGAGTGTTGCCGATTATTCAAAATACAGGAGTAATTTTTAATTTTTCTTTCGGGCAAGACATTTACATTATTTTATTATGAAATAATAAAATAACATAAATGGGGGCATTTGATACCGAAATTTAGATTTCCGATCGAATGGGCTTTTGAAAAAGACACGTTTTAATTTAATTGCCGGATGTGAGATTTGCGATAAGTGTTGAGTAATAACATACATAGATAATAGAGCAGGAAGTGTTGTAAGGTGAGCAAGATATGAGTAAATAATAGTCGTTAAATTGGTAGGATAAACACATTATTGGTTTGAAATTAACGAGTCATGACGTCATACTACATAGTTTAAATACACGTTCGAAAGTCAGGTCTGAAAACCTTAAAAGTCGCGCGATATATTTAATAAAATATAAAGTAAACATCGTTTAATCCTAAAAAGGTAATTATATATTCGAAATTCATAAAAGAACATGTTATAATAGAAAGGGACATTTCTAAATTGCGGGAAAAGGAAATAGCATTTTGGATACGAGGCTTTCTTGGATGACGTCATGACATTCAAATTTAAAAAGAACGGTCTTCTTAGCGTGGGTAAGAGAGAAAGCGTCTGGTCACTACTCAACCAGAGACCAGTACGGCAGGTTGTGCTGTGCGGACGTGAGTGCGATTACTCTACATATACAATCGGCATAGCTCCCGAAAATATTTAAGATGCAATAAATAATATATAAAAAGTTTCCTTGGGTAGTCTATTCGAAAACATCTGCGCGTACCCGAGATAAAGAGATCTCTTGCAGAGCCGGAGCGAACCACATCAAAGGGCAACACCACGTCACCAACGACATTTAAGCATCAACGGCCGACACAGCGATACATCAAGAAGCGAAGAACGACTCTTAGCTTCATGGTGGTGTTTTGGTAATGGTATTACTGAGTCAGTTAAGTGTTATACAAACAATGTAATATTGTGAAAAATAAAATGCTTGAAGGTTGTGCACATGGCTGCAATGTGACAAGCAAATTCATTTTCACTCGTTTCCCAACAGTGACAAATCTCCGAAAAGATATAGGCTATGGGTAGAATTTTGTAAAAGAAAAGATTTTGTGCCTGGTCCCAGTACTCGTTTACGTTCCTTCCATTGTAAGAGCACCATTATGAATAGACACAGTTACTAAAAAATAAGCTTTATTAAGACTTGGAATTATTCCTACTATAAGGAAAAATGAAGATACTTCAAGTTGTAGTAAGACAATTGGTGATGTTGCTGAATACAGGCTTAGGGACTATGTAACACAGAGCACCAACATATGAGAAATGAAAGTAGCTAGCGGTAGTAGGACATTATTTGAATGACATTGAATTTGTATAGTTGGCAATGTCTAAAGATGAGAAAGGAGGTAACTTTTGGAATGTGTATATACAGATGGTGTAGGTGCAAAGAAGGCGGAAAACTGTATTCTCATTCAAAATGACGGATTTGGGTAACTAGATGGTGGGAAACTATTTTACTTACATGCACACATATTCCCCAATTCCACCCACAAGATCTCACAAATTACCACAATTACAGAATAAATGAGGATCCCTTCATATTGCAATGAAAAACTTAATTCATGAATCATATAAACTGAAATAACTATGAAATCATAAGCTCATGCAGTTGTGCAACAGGTAGATAACCTTAAATGGGAATATATTTAATAAATATTCGTTTATGAACGAAATACACAGTTGCGTTTTAGAGGCACAAACCATATGACCTCAAATAGTTATGAATGAAATCATAAACTCGTGCAGTTTTGCCATAAGTAGGTAACTGTAAAATATGAATTTATTTCACAATGTACGTTTATAAAACAAAGAGTTTTACATGTGGCAGATGACTGATACAGAATACTTTAAACGTCACATTTTACTGGTGATTTCAGTGTTAGTTGAAATGCAGATTTCCATTAATAATAACAGCTAAAGGGTATGAGGAGAAAGGAACCCTTTACTTCATAACACTTTCTGCTAATGTTAGTCTCCTTTTTTACATTCTTCTTCTTTACCTGTTTATCCTCCTCTCATGTAGGACTTACACCCCCTAGGACTAACAACCCAGTGTCTAGGGTTAGACACCTGTCGGGGAGTAGAGGATACTATGGACCAGACAGTGAAGACCTGGAAGCAGATGGTCAGCCAAGCACCAGATATGGTAGTGAGGAAGAGGATGATATGAAATGCACATGAAATTGATGAGTGGAAAGGTGATGATGGAACAATTGGTAGAATGACTGGTGGGGGAAACTGGAGAACCTGGAAAAAACCCGCTCAGACACTGCTTCATCCACCCCAAATACTACATGCGGGTCCTTGGGATCGAACCCGGGCTACCAAGGTTTTATTCCGCTCTTATATTCCATGATTCAGTTGTGGGTATAATCTGTGGTTTCAGCTGCCGTTCCATTATCCATGGTTCTCTCTGATTTGTAGCTGCGAACCTCTTCATGCAATCGTGTATTTCTTCATCTCAAGTTGGCATGGTTCAGCGACATAGCGCATCAAGAGGTCCGTATTTGGCAACATTACCAGACAATTGATCTTTCACCATCTTCATCCAAGAGCAAACGACAAAGAACAGAATGATATGAGGCATTGTTTCCAAATTATGTGATAGTGCTACTTGCGATAAAACTGACGACAACTGACAAGATGATATGAGTGAAAGAGAATTCAGAATAGGTGATGAAAAAAAAAAAAAAAAGAATTCAGAAGTAAAATATGAACTTGGTACTGAATTTGTAAGGAAATATACCCACGATATACTGTTGGAACCTAAAACATCTATGAAACAAGCAATGATGAAGATCAGGATAAGCTGAATGAAAATTTCTAGGAACAATACTCCAACTTTTGATACAAGTGATAACAACGAAGAAAAAGGAGGAGGAGAGTGTTTCATCATACATGGAAATGAAGCTACAGTGAAATATTTCATTGTTGCTTGGGCATCTCTACTTTTAGTTTTCAAGGCACTTGTTTTATGTAGAAATGAAATGAAAACAATTTCTCACATTAAATGGACAATGCTATGTGTTAAAACAGTGTGTTATTGCTGTAATACTTTAACTTGGAACTCACAAAATTTATCAGGAAAGAAACCGGAAAAAAATGCTTCAATAGCAAGTTTATTATTATTATCTGATAGGAATATTGTTTCAGAAATTTAAGTCCTGCAAATCACGGGGTTTGGCCATTTTTTCAAGGCCTACATTCAATAAAACCATTTAAAATATGGCAGCACCAGTTATTAGATTTGGGTTCAAGAAAGAAAAATCTGATGTGTTGCACTCACATGACTTTTTCTACTTTTGTACTAACCATTCTTACAAACTCTTATTTCTATATCTTCATGTTGAGATAAACGTTTGCAGAAATTACTTTATTGCTTATTTCCTTGTAAGTGCAAGGGGAATTTGTGAATACAGTAGGCTTTGAGCGATAGTAAAATCTTTTAAAGTTTTGAGATTGTGTTCTTTTTGCATGGTTAACATAAAAAAAAGGAACATTTTTGCATTTGACGGAAGTTTGTTTTCCAAAACTGACACAAATAACAAGGAATATCTCCAAAATAGTTCACTCTACAACAGATTTATTTGGACATAAATTGTGTATTTTGGCAAGATCTACATTTTTTGTATAGTAAGACTTGGTCTATCTCTGCGGTTTACAAGTTATTCAAAAGTCATCCAGAGTAAACAGGACTACATAGGCTATAGCCAGAAAATTCAAAATATAATATTTCATTTGTCATAAAAATATCTTAAACATATGTCATTTTAATCAAAATTGTTAGAGCCATTTTCAAGAAACTCAAAAAATTTTTAAACATTTTCCGTGTAAAGGGTATTTTAGGGTGGAGCAATTTTCTTCAAAATCTTCATGTCGCATCCTTGAAAGATATTAAACTTAAATACCAACTTTGGTTTTTAACCAACTTTTCATTTTTGAGTTATGCTGTCTACAGACAGACATACTTACAGACCTTTTTCTAAAAGTGCTTTTTCTGGATTCAGGGGGCCTCAAAACATATATTTCCAGTGAAATCTCGACATCAAATTTTTGGGTGGAATATAATACTTCCTCTACTTACTAGTAGAGAAAGTGAAAAAGAACTTGGATTCACCAAAAGGTTGCAGTATACCTATATAGTTGGTAGGGGACAGAGGGTATGACTCCCTGGGATTTTCAGTCAAATATTTACTCTATTTCATCATGGATTTGAATTCTTGCAAAATTATTGATTTTGAACTTGTTCAAAGATGTATGGTGAAAGGCAATTTGGTAAAGGCTGCTTGCGACAACATAATGACTAGGCTTTGAAACAGGAAATGTGTAGAGTTGAAGTTTTTCTCACTGACAGACATAAAGGTATAAGATATTTGTTAAAAATTCAGTACAAAGAACTTGAATCTGATGTATGGCATTTGTCTACAAGTCTAATGAAAAACCAAAAAAAAAAAAAAAAAAAAAAATTAAAATGGAAAAACAATACCCAGAGTTGATGGTATGGAAAACCACTTATGGTGAGCTGCACTAAACTGTAGCAAGAACAGTGCCATCTTAATTGAAAACTTCACATTAATTCTTCCTTATATAAAAATGAACATAAATGGCTAGAAAATGGTGAATGGAAACTTTGTGGACATGAGGAATTGTTGGAAGACAATGAAATAACCAAATTACAGTTTAAAGACAAATCAAACACCTATCATGATCTGAAGAAAATTATTTGGGATAGCAGCTTCTTAAAAGATTTGGCTCACATTTGACATTCCATACATACTGGAAGTTTGGAGAGATATCAGTCTTTGTCTCAGATATGCTCCAAAAAGAATACATTATCATATGATGGTCTTCAACTTACATGAATGCATGGAATCAGCACGCTCTTCAGTGTTCACACGGTGTCAGAATCGCTATCAGAATGGTTTAAATCTTCAAAATTGCACCTTTTAGGTTCAAACTATAATTGCCATCAGGAAAGAAGGCAGTTGCGCAATAGACAAATATCCATTGATGTCACAGTCACATGATTTCTAGTCAACCAAACGTAGTCTGTTTGAGAGTGTGTGTGTAAGACTATTTGTACAGTTTTACAGTGAAATTAAGCAATTCTGAGCAAGAAGTCCACTCTCTTGTGTAGTAGTAAGTTCATTAACAGCTCCAAAGTTGGCAGAAGCCCAAAAACAAAAAAACAAAACAAAAAAAATAAAAAAACCTGTTATCCAGTCAAGACTGGGAAATGGTGTATAATATGTACAAATACTTCCTGAGAAAGATGGGAAACAGTGTCAATGCAGCACTTCCCTCTTTCCCCTACATGTGCATTATCTCTCACCACCATCGTTCCTGATGTCTACTCTAATAAGGACGCATACCATGTTCACTCATTTTCAAAGGAGATCTTAGACATCACTTGGTATTAATACATGAACCTTTTTTGTCATTTATAATGTCAAATCTTGTCTGAGTTCAGTGGAACTACAGACGTGACACATTGTATTAACAACTGCAAGTAACATGAGAATCACTCACCTTCAGACGGTCAAACTGACTGCGTTGCTATCTAGTCCTGATGACAAATCAACTAATGTGGCAAATGAAATATTCTTTTTTGTGTTTCATTCTGCCTTAAGTTTTGTATAAGTTGATGCTTTTTTCCAACCAGCATTCTTGGTTGCTCCACATGACTTCAATTTCTTTACTATCAATTCCATCACTACCATCTTTCTTTTATGGAATTACTTGAATATTAGCACATTAAAGGCCAGGTTTCATTATTGAAATTGAAATTGGGTCATTGAGTACTAAGTATATAATTAGAATTTTTAGCCACCCATAAACTTGGATCCCAGTCCTTATTGTCATTGGACAGCCAAGGTTGCATTAAGAGATATTAACAATATATGTGAGACGATAGATACAAAAAGTACTTTTCTTATTTATTCTTCAAAGAGTGTGAAAGGCATTAAAGTAATGAAAATTGAATAAATTTGCAAGCAGCAGCCTAGTGATGTAGAATGGTAATGAAAAATTAAAGAGTTAAAAATATTTTTGTTATTTGAGTTTTCTAAATAAAAACCCTGTCAGAACATCTGTCAGTCAACTTTGGCCATGGCATATTTTTTCAAGAAATAAAAAAAAGATATTTCAAAGTTATGCATTTGTGCCCCATCACACCCTTTCTCTTTGGATAAAGAAATTAGGTTACTGTGTCCATTTAAGAGTTACTTTGGCTGGTTCGTTCCAAACATGAAGTGTGGTTGGTAGACCTCTAATAGTTTTGTTATAAAGTTACAAACAAAAAGACACAAAAATTTTAATTTTTAATGAAATGAAAATCAAAGAGTGTGAAATACCTAAAAAAAGGAAAATGCAGCTAAAATTCTCAAAAAACAGAACAAATTAGAATTTTATATTTAAAATTAATGCGCTCTTATCCTTTGTGTATGCATGTGTGTGTTGCTCACCCATTCTTACATTACATGGCATTACAGGCAGTGGACACTGATCATCGATGTTACACGAAATGAAATCATTTAGCAGAAAGAAAATTGTGGAAGAAACTATCCCAGGCCTAAGTTTAAGGCACCTCCTCAACATTTGCCAGTTAGGAGTAAGAAAAATATTGTTACTTAGGGAGGACAGCCTTGGGTGGATTCTCATCAGTTAGATTCATAATTGTCATGAATGCTACCAAGACAGAATATGTGGTCAGACCCCGAAAAGAAAGCATTTATGTAAATATTTATTGTAAATATAGTTTATTTTTCATGTTGGTAAGGATTTGTTAAGTACTAAGAGTGTATTACCATTGTTTTACTGGTAAAAGAAATATTTGTTCAATAACATCATAAATGTTAAGTAACATGTTCAAATTTAATATGTACAAATATAAGAATCATTTATATTTAATATTAAAAATGTAGGGAGGATAGATAGAGATCACTTCCCTAACATTACAGGAACTATTTAGCGTGTAGGATGATTTCATAGAGTGCTCCGCAGGAATTGGACGTATATGCATATGAATACAAATACATTATGTAAGAAGACGCTAGATTTTTCTTCTTAGCGTCGTAGCGTCCAGAGAGAGAAGACATGTTTTGTGACACGTGCAGATGTGGACGCTAAAAGTGATTTAAAATAACTAATAATGAGAAGAAACTATTAAAGAAGTAGATTCATGTGCAACGAAAGTTAATTAATATGTTATGCATGTAATATTCAACGAGAAAGGTGCAAATAAAACTGTTATAGTAAAGTTATAACTGTGTCCGCATTATTTCACCCTGTACCACGACCCAAGATAGTAAAAGTGTCCCAAAGCTCAGCATATGCAACAATTTAAATTAAAAAACAGCACCACATGCCTTGCCCAAATGCGCGGCTCGGATATAAGGATGAAATAAAAGACAATGGAAAATGAACTTCCACAAAACACCAAGTGATGCTGATCTACACGGGAAATGAGTCAAGATACCATTAAACAATCCATCGAAGTTGAAGACGACAAGAGGCATTATTAAGCTGAAATCAACGTGGGAAATACCGAGGAACGCTAAATGAAATCTACTGCCAGGGAAACGACGTGAGACAATAAATCAACGAAAAGAAAGTAGGACTTTTAAGCCTAACTGAATCAAATCAAAAAATGAAAATGTCACAAAAAGGAAAAGAGATAGTAGCAGTAATAGGAAAAGACCAAAGATTATTGATGATCATGTTTGAGAAATTAGAACAGAGCTTAGGTCAGAAAATGGAACAGAATAAGAAAGAGATAGCTCAAAAAATGGAGCAGAATAAGGAAGAGTTAAGGCAGGACTTTGAACAAAGCATAGGTCAGAAAATGGAGGAAGTGAGACAGGACTTAGAACAGAAAATAGAACATAATAGGAAAGAATTAGAACTAGATTTGGGAAAGAGAATAGAATTAGGAAGGCAGGACTTAGAGTAGAAAATAGAATTATGAAGGCAGGAATGTAAGGAAAACATGAAAGTAATAGAAAGTAATTTGAAATTAGTACATAAAAACATAAATGAAACAAAGGAAGTTGTAGAAGCTAGGATAGAAACCATAGGAGATAGGATGGGAAAATTAGAAATGGAAATGAAAGAAAACAAGATTGTATTAGAGGGAGAAATTGCTAGATGTAGGGATGAAATAACAGAGTGTAAATCAAGCGTAGACTGTAAGATTACAAATGTAAAGTAGAAATAACTGAGGAATTAAGGAAAGAAATTGAAGTAGTGAAGAAAGGAACTATGAGTGAAACTGTAGAACAAATTGTTATTCCTAAAATTAAGACTGTGGCTGATGTAGTACAATCACAAGATGCCATGGTTAATATAAAACAAAGTCACATAGAAATAAAGAATGATTTAAAATCAATTTGTGAAGAAATGGGAAGAGGAAAAGAAAGTTTGGCTAATGTAAATGATGTTGTGAATGCACTACAAAGGCAAAATGGTGATTTAGACATAAGTGATGTTCAAAATGAAAGTTACTTGAATAATGTACAAAATGATGACTCACCAAATAGAGATAGAGGTTTACAATTTGGTACAGTTTTTAGAAATGGGTCTTTACCTAGCAGTGGGAATATAGCAGCAGGAATAATGTTTTTACTGAAAGATGGAAAGTTTGATTGATGTCTGACGCTACTCTTATCTTCAGGGTTGTGGTAACAGAATGGAATGCATAAGTCAACGTTCCTTTATCACAACATATTTATTCGTTAATTTACACTTTTAGCACTATGTTAATTAGTTAACAACTTTCAAAATTCGATAGAATCTACACTGGTTAAAAGTTTGGGTGTAAGTTACATGTTCACACGCTATCAGCAAATATACATCCTTTCACCTTGAGCATACAGACGCTAATGAATATAGTCTTTTGGCGTGGGTATGACGCAACACTGCCATTCTTTTGTATTCATCCACGCAACAGTTCTCATTGGTTGAACTTAAAGTGACAAAAAAAACATTGGCTATCTTGAATATTATTAAAAAAAAAATAAGTCCCTGATACACCCAAATTAAAAGAATTAGAAATTTACACACTCTTACAAAAATATTTACATGAACAATTTTCTATTGATCGATATTCTGTCTCATATGCCCCTTGTTTTGTTTTTCAAGTTGTCACCTTATTTACAATCTTGAAACACAATACAATACTTCTCCCTACTCCTATGATTCAATCACTTTGTATAATTTTTTTTTTTTTTTTTTTTTTTTTTTCAGTCTTCTTCACTGTTTGTCCTTGTCCTTCGTTTTGACATGATACAGCATGTCTTTATAAATTTCACATATTCGATTACTACACAATGCATGCAGTTATTATACAATACATATCCAGTTATTGTACAACACATTTAGTTATTACACAATATGTCCAATTATTATACAATATATATTCAGTCATTGTACAATATACCCAGTTATCATATCACATATGTTGTTATTATACAATACACCTTCAGTCATTATACAATACATATTCAGTTATTGTACAACACATTTGATTACTACACAACATGTCCAATTATTACACAATACATATTCAGTTATTGTACAATATATCCTGTTATCATACTACATATGTTCTGTTATTATGCAATACATATTCAGTTATTACACAATACACATTCAGTTTTTGCATAACGCATTTAGTTATTACTCAACATATTCAGTTATTACACAATATATCCAGTTATCATACAATACATATTCAGTTATTGTACAACACATACTCAGTTCTTATACAACACATACTCAGTTATTGTACATTTGACATTGACACAAATATAATTTAAGTGTTTCATGTGGTTTTTGACTTGTATTCATTGCTATGAGGAGAGAAAAACAGGATACAAATTTTGAGCTAATGATTATGATCATGTTTATGGCAATACTTTATTCAGTTCTTTGCCTTCTTTGTCTTATAAGCTTATGTATAGGCAGGTTGTTGAGTCGGTTCTTAAACTCTGATGTTACTAATGGTACTAATTTTCTTGATTGGGTTATTATTCATTGTTGTTTGGTTCAACATTTCTTCGAGCTTAGCCTTGGCTATATTCATCTTAATTCATGGGCATTGTTTTTCTGGTTATGGTTTTCCTCATTTCACTAATTGTCATTTCTTTGTCTCTTATTTCTATAAGAGAAAACTTCTATACTTATAATTATTCTGTAATTGTATTATTTTTCTTCTCAATTTACCCTCGACATCTTTGTGTCAAAATATTATATCTTTTTCATCATAATTGATTCATTTTTATTTTTGTCCCTGACATCCTTATGTCAAAAACATATTATCTTCCGTCGCTATGATTCATTTCTTTAATGACAATCAGTGTCCTCGTCTGTTTTTGTTGACAATGCTCTTTGTGGTCGATATAGCCAATGACTATGTTGATTTTCTTCCTTGTTGTAATTCCTAATCTGAACATAATTTTCTATAAGTAACCCATTAAAAATTGTTATCTTCTTTCATCTCTACTACTCCTGCCTTACACATGTGTTGGCAAAGACTATTTGGTCCTTTCTTTGTATGGCTTTAATTTGTTTTTATGGTATCTTCCTACCAACTTGCCATTTGTATTCTGTAGCTCATACGTGTGGTCACCCAGCTGTTTTGTTATGACCAGTGGTCCAGTATACAATAGCTCCATCTTTCTCTTCGTGTAGCCATCATGGTGTCGATGTCAATTGTAAGTTGCTGAGATTTTGTTGTTTGTCATCCACTCGGTTGGGACGAACTTAGTCGTTATAATTTCCCTGAGTGTTGGTGGTGGTTGTTGTTTCTGTATTCTGTGCAGTATCTGCCCTATCCGGCACATTTTCATCTACTTCCTGCTGTCTTATGTTGTTAGTGTACCATTGGTCTCTGCCCCTTTGGCGTGAACCTCTGTCATGAGACGGTCTGTGGTTGTTCAAGTGTTCCCTACTGAATTGTATGTGATTCACTTGATGGGTATGGTCTCCTGGTCTTCCACGATCATATGTATATGTTCTGTATCTTGATTCACCATTCGGTATTGTGTCGTGGTACCGCTGTCTTGTGTTCTCCATCCTCTCGCCATGATTATGTGGTTGTGGGAAATGGTGTGCCCCTCTCCCCCTTTCATGGGTACTCCTAGTATTTCTATGTTCTCCCTCACTCTGGTTGTTCGTAGTCGTGTTCCGGTTTAGGATGGGTGAGTTTGGGTGACCGTTCCTATGTCTATGCTCATTAGGCCGACCATTCTGTGTTTCGAAGGCTGTCAGCAGTTCTATCATATCTGCAAAATCTACTGGCCTCGCAACAATTAACCCTGTTCTCACTGTGTCTGGGAAATGTCTTGTTATGCTGGCAATTAGTTCTGCCTCCGACAAGTTGGGGTCTAATAGCTTTCCTTTGTTGGCTACTTTCATAAAATAATCGACTAGCGACAACCCTTTGGTTGGATCGTATCTACCTGTCGCTAGCTCTACCCTAGTTTGGTTTTGTTTAGCTGGGCCCCAATACCTTGATAGGAATAAATTTCTGAATGAGCTATACGACTCATGACCAGCTAGTGTTAACCTGAGCCATTCTAATGCCTTGTTTTTTAAGCTTTTCTTAACTATCATCATTCTAAGCTCGTTTGGTATCCTTTTCACTTTAAAATATTCTTCCATCTCTTTAACAAAGAGTTTTGGATCGTCTCCCTTCTCCTCGTCAAATGTAGGTGGTGTGATTTCATGTAATATGCTGTTGGTGTAACATGTGTTATGTGTTGTGTCATTGTTTGGTTGTGAACCTCTTTCTCTGTATGGTGAATCAACATTTTGTACATTACTCAAGTAACTCTCATCTTGTACATTACTTACAT
Source organism: Tenodera sinensis (assembly GCA_030765045.1). Classification (NCBI taxonomy): domain Eukaryota; kingdom Metazoa; phylum Arthropoda; class Insecta; order Mantodea; family Mantidae; genus Tenodera; species Tenodera sinensis. Next base: position 179,392,052 of record CM060964.1, read on the forward strand.
CTAAATCATCTTGTCTTTGTAATGCCTTCACAACATCATTTACATTAGCCAAACTTTCTTTCCCTTTTTTCATTTCTTCACAAATTGATTTTAAATCATTCTTTATTTCTAAGTGGCTTTGTTTCATATCATTTATAGCATCCTGTTGTGAAAGCATCACATCATTCATTGTCTTAATTTTAGGAGTTACAATTTGTTCTACAGTTTCATTAATAATGTCTTTCTTTATTACCTCCATCTCTTTCCTTAATTCCTCAGTTATTTCTGCTTTTACATTTGTAATCTTACAGTCTACACTTGTATTACATTCTGTTATTTCATCCCTACATCTAGCAATTTCTCCTTCTAACACAATCTTATTCTCTCTCATCTCTGATTCTATCTTTCCCATCCTATCTCCTACAATTTCTATCCTAGCTTCTAAGGCTTCCTTTGTTTCATTTAAGTTTTTATGTACTAATTTTAAATTAGTTTCCATTACTTTCATATTTTCTTTACACTCCTGTCTTCCTAATTCTATTTTCTGTTCTAGGTTCTGTCTACCTAATTCCATTTGCTGTTCTAAGTTCTGTCTACCTAATTCCATTTTCTGTTCTAAGTTCTGTCTGCCTAATTCCATTTTCTGTTCTATGTCTTTTCTCACTTCCTCCATTTTCTGACCTATCTCTTCCTTATTCTGTTCCAGTTTCTGACCTATACTCTGACCTAAACTTTGTTCTATGTCCTGTTTTAATTCTGCATTATTTTGTTCCATCTTCTGACCTAATTCTACCTTGTTTTGTTCCAGTTTCTGACCTATTTCCTTCATATTCTGTTCTAGTCTTTCAAACATGATCATCATTAACCTTTGGTCTTTGCTTATTTCCACCTGTTCCTCACCTTCTAATCCTTCCTGATAACTAGGCCTATCTGCCCCTTCCCCCACTCCTGTTTCTATCTCTTTTCGCGACATTTTAATTTCTTTATCCAATTCACTTAATGTTGAAAGTCCCAATATTTTGCCACTTCTGAGTATCATATACAATGAAATAAAATGTATGTAAAAACAAAAATTTTGGATCCTACTTTCTTTTCCGTTGGTTCTTCGTCCAGTTATTTACGTCTCCTGGGTAGTTGGCTTCGCTAGATGATCTCCGGTGTTTTTCCCACGTTGATTCTCCGTGTATCGATGTTTTGACGGATCGTTGATATCAAACGATGTTTAATGGCGTCTTTTTCCTGCGCGATGAGATGGCGTCATTTGATGTTAACACTTCGTACTCGTAATTTTGCATTCCATTCTAAATTCGCGCTCCACGTTGGGCAAGCCATTTTGTTACGGGTTTTATTAAAAGATAGTCAACACATATCAGCGTGAATATAGCAGCAGGAATAATGTTTTTACTGAAAGATGGAAAGTTTGATTGATGTCTGACGCTACTCTTATCTTCAGGGTTGTGGTAACAGAATGGAATGCATAAGTCAACGTTCCTTTATCACAACATATTTATTCGTTAATTTACACTTTTAGCACTATGTTAATTAGTTAACAACTTTCAAAGTTCGATAGAATCTACACTGGTTAAAAGTTTGGGTGTAAGTTACATGTTCACACGCTATCAGCAAATATACATCCTTTCACCTTGAGCATACAGACGCTAATGAATATAGTCTTTTGGCGTGGGTATGACGCAACACTGCCATTCTTTTGTATTCATCCGCGCAACAGTTCTCATTGGTTGAACTCAAAGTGACGAAAAAAACATTGGCTATCTTGAATATTATTAAAAAAAAATAAGTCCCTGATACACCCAAATTAAAAGAATTAGAAATTTACACACTCTTACAAAAATATTTACATGAACAATTTTCTATTGATCGATATTCTGTCTCAAATTTAAACAATAACACAACACATGCTATACCAACAGCATACTACACGAAATTACACCACCCACATTTGACGAGAAGGGAGACGATCCAAAATTATTTGTTAAAGAAATGGAAGAGTATTTTAAAGTGAAAAGGATACCAAATGAGCTTAGGATGATGATAGTGAAGAAAAGCTTGAAAAACAAAGCATTAGAATGGCTAAGGGTAACACTAGCTGGTCATGAATTGTTTAGCTCATTTAGGAATCTATTCCTGTCAAGGTATTGGGACCCAGCTAAGCAGAACCAGACAAGGGTAGAGTTAGCAACAGGAAGATAGGATCCAACTAAGGGATTATCACAAGTCGACTATTTTATGAAGATAGCTAACAAAGGGAAGCTATTAGACCCTAACCTGTCGGAGGCAGAGTTAATCACTAGCATAACAAGACACTTCCCAGACAGAGTGAGAACCGGGTTAATTGTTGCGAGGCCAGTAGATTTTGCTGACATGATAGAACTGCTAACAGCCTTCAAAACACAGAGTGGTCGCCCTTAAGAACAAAGACATAGAAACAATCACCCAAACTCAACGATCTTAAATAGAAGCATGACCACAAACAACCGGAGCGAGAGGCAAGATAGAAACACTAGGAGCACCCACGACAGGGGAAGAGGGGCACACCATTTCCCACAACCACACAATCATGGCGAAAGGATGGAAAACACAAGGCAGTGGTACCAGGACATGATACCAATGGGTGAATCAAGATACCAAACATCTAGATATGATCGTGGGAGACCAGGAGGCCGTACCCATCAAATAAATCACATTCGACTCTGTCGAGAATACTTGAACAGGCAAAGACCATCATACAACAGGGGTTCACACCAAAGGGGCAGAAACCAATGGAACACTGACAACCTAAGACAGCGGAAAGTAAATGAAAACGTACCAAATAGAGTGGATACTGCACAGAACACAGAAACAACAGTCACCACTAACACCCCTGAAAATTACCACGACTAAGTTCGCCCCAATTGAATTGATGACCAACACAAAACCTAAGCGGTTGACAATTGACATCGACACCACAATGGCTGCCCAAAGGGAATAAACAGAAAAGGAGAAATATCAACTGGCATTCAGGAGACTGGAGCAAAAAGCTGAAAAAGGAAGAAATAAAGTGAAAAGGTGCATCAGGAAATGGTCCCCACAAATCGGAGAAAAGGTGCTCCTAAGAAGGCACAAAGTATCCAAGGCATCTGAAAAAAGAGCTGGAAAAATGGAGCTACTGTACACTGGACCGCTGGTTATAATGAAACAGCTGCGCAATCACACATATGAGCTACAGAAATTAAATGGCAAGTTGATAGGAAGATACCATTAAAACAAATTAAAACCATATAAAGAAAGGACCAACTAGTCTTTGCCAACGAATATGTGAGGCAGGAACAGTAGAAATGAAAAACAATAAGATTTAATGGGTTTCTTATAGAAAATATGTATACAGGTTGGAAGATACAACAGGAAAGGAAATCAACATAGTCATTGGCTATAATGACCACAAAGACATGAGAATACTGATTACCATAAAAGAAATTAATTATAGCAACAAAGAAAATGTTTTTGACATAAGGATGTCAAGAACAAAATAAGAAGGAATCAACTGTGGCGATGAAGAGAATATATTTTTGACACAAGGGGGTCGAGGGCGAATTAAGAAGAAAAATAGTATAGTTGCAGGATAATTATAAATATAGAAGTTTTCTCTTATAGAGATAAGAGACAGATAACAATTAGCGAAGAGAGAAAAACCATAGTCAGAGAAACAATGCCCACAGATTAAGATGGATATGGCCAATGTTGAGCTTAAAGAAATGTCGACAAACTAAAAAATAGTGAATAAGAACCCAATATCATAATAGTATCATTAGTAACATCAAAGTTAAAGAACTGAATCAACTACTTGCCTACACATAATAAGCTTACAAGACAATGAAGGCGAAGAACTGAATAAAATAACCATAAGTATGATCATACTCAGTAGCTCAAGATTTGTATCCTGTTTCTCTCTCCTCATAACAAAGAACATAAGTTGAAGGGCACATAATAAATCATGATACACTTAAATAATATTTGTGTCAATGTCAAATGTTGTTGTTGTTGTTGTTGTTGGTGTTGGTGTTGGTGTTGTTGTTGTTGTTGTTAGGTAATACTGGAATTCTGACAATGAAGTTATTAATCCTCCTGCTCTCCAATATTTTTCACTGATGGATGGTTTGGTAGAAGCGGCTGGGCATATTTGAAGGTGCTCTCTGTCCATTCCCTCTTGCAGATCACATAGAGGACAGAGTGGTGAAGAATATATCCCAATTCTGTTTAAATGTTTTGCCAGACTATCATGTCCTGTAATCAACCTGAAGGTTGCAACTGCCGTTTTTCGAGGATACTCAGGAATTACTGTTTGAATGTTTGGTAGTCCCCATCTTGTATTTTTTGATTTTTCATAGTAATATTTGCAATAATGTTTTTGTATTCAGAGTTGACTAATCTTTTAGCTGCATAAAATGGTAGATTAACTATAGATTTCTGTATACTGCCGGTACCCTTTTTTGCAAGAAAATCAGCTTTCTCATTACCACTCAGTCCACAGTGAGCTGGTATCCATTGGAAGACCAGGTGCTTTTGAAGTGCGGTTAGATGGGTAAGGATTTTCCAACATTCTATAATTGTTTGGTTTTATGGTGACAACTTGGAAGTAATTGCTATAATTGCTGCCCTGGAATCTGAGAGAATAACTGCTTGATTAAAATGTGAAATTCTATACAAGAGATTTTGTAGGGCCATTCAAATTGCTTCAGTTTCTCCATCAAAATTTGTAGTTCCATAACTTAAATTGTAATAGGAAAAGAGGTGACACGTAACTCCAGCCCCTGCTCCATCTCGGTTTGATATCAATGATCCATCAGTATAAATATGGAGCCATTCGTGTTCTGGAAATCTGGTATGGATTGTCTCTAATGCTAATAATTTTGGAATACTAGTTGGAGTATCACTTTCCTTAACTTCTTCTGTCAGGTGTAAATAATATGTGATGTCTAATGTTTGTGTCGGATTGACTTTATATATGAAGTTTTCCTTTGAATTAGGAAGGTGTACATTCTTCCTGATGTCTTGAATTTTGGAAAGAAAGCTCTCCTGAGTCTTTAGTGTATGTGTAAAATTTCTCTTGTGCCATGTATTGAAAAGAAGTCTGATCAACTTTTCGTGTTGAATAAGAGCCGCTTTTTCTATTTCTTGTTCAATGGGGTATTGGTTGGTTAGTATTTCCATAGCTGCTATTGGTGTGGTTTTGATAGCACCTGTAATTAATCTCAGACTTTGGTTTTGAAAGATTTTAATTTTTTTTGTATTTGCTGTTACAAGAACTTTGCTGCAGTAACTAAATAATGGCTTTATATATACATTGTATGTTGTGTTAAAGAGTTGCTCTGGAACATCCCCACTTCACTCCTGTTAGACGTTTTAACAGTGAAAGGCGCCTCTCTGCTCTTTGTATTACATTTTCTATTTGTTTGGTCCATGTAAGTTTGGTATCAAATGTAACTCCTAAATACTTTGCTTCCTTTGTTTCTCGTAATTGTTGACCCTAAAATGTAACAGATGAGAATACTGATTGTCATAAAAGAAATGAATTATAGCGACAAAGAAAATAGGTTTTTGACATAAGGATGTCAGGGACAAAATGAAAAGAAATCAAGTGTGGCGACGAAGAGAATATATTTTTGGCACACATTGTGTCAAGAACAAATTAAGGAGAAAAATAATATTGTTACAGGATAATTATAAATACAGAAGTTTCCTCTTATAGGGATAACAGACAAAGAGATGACAATTAGGAAAGAGAGAAAAATCATGAGCTTAGAGAAATGTCGACGAACTAAACAATAGTGAATAAGAACCCAATATCATAAGAATATCATTAGTAACATCAAAATTAAAGAAATTAATCAACTACCTGCATACATATTATAAGCTTACAAGACAAAGAAGTAAGGCAAAGAACTAAATAAAATAGCCATAAGTATGATCACAATCATTAGCTCAAGATTTGTATCCTGTTTTCTCTCTCCTCATAACAAAGAACACAAGTTAAAGGGCACCTATTAAATTATAATACACTTAGATAATATTTGTGTCAATGTCAAATGTTGTTGTTGTTGTTGTTGTTGTTTTCTAGTGCCTTGCATCTGGCAATGAAGCCATTAGCATTCGTGCTGTCCAATACTTTTGAACTGTAGTTTCTTCTGATCTTAATGCTTCACAGGTCTTCAAGTGGTATTCGTTCATTTCTGCTGGATCGTTACACAGGACACATATTGGTGAAGCTGAAATACCTATTCTGTAGAGATGACTTGCTAAGCAGTCGTGATTTGTCAATAGTCGGAAGGCTGCAACCGCTGTTTTCCTTGGTCTCTGGGGGATTATATCTGGATTGGAAAGTAGTGTAATCCATTTTTTATCTTTGGCATTTGTTTCTATTTTTTGTAGATATGAATGAGAAAATTTTTTAATGATCAAGCGTTTTATTGAGGAATATGAGAAATTGAAAATTTAGACTTTTGTTTTATTGTTGTGCCTTTCTTTGCAAGTGAGTCTGCAGCTTCATTCCCCATGACTCCACAGTGTGCTGGAATCCATTGGAGATGAACAGTCTTATTAACTTTTTGGAGTTGTGTTAACATTTTGTAGCATTCTCTAATTTTTGTCGACTTCTTTGTAGTATTTGAACATATTCCCTGAATTGCAGCTTTAGAATCTGAAAGAATTACTGCCTTGTTAAATTTATTTAAGGGAAGGTTTAATAATTGTCGGAGAGCAATGTATATAGCCTCTATTTCTCCATCATAATTTGCTGTGTCTCTGCCAACAGAATGATAAAAGGAAAAATGTGAACATGTAACTCCAGCTCCAGTAAAGTTTTCCGTGGAGGATCCATCAGTATATATGTGCAGCCATTCTTCTGTGGGATACCTAGTATTGATTGTTTCCAGAGCTAGAAGTTTTTGTATTTCTTTTGGTGTGTCTGATTTACTTATTTCCTCTATTAATTCCAAACTGAAGGTAGGTTGCAATAATTCCAATGGATTTTCTCTTATAAGTAGATTTTCTCTGGTGTTAGGAATGTTCAATTTGGATTTAATCTGTGTTACCTTTTCTAGGAAACTACTGTGAGTTTTAAGGATTGAAGGGGGAAGGTTCTCTTCTGCCCATTTAGAGTTTGGCAGTCATAACATTTTCTCGTGTTGGAGCAATGCTTGTTCTTCTATTTTTGTTGTTATTGATGGGGTCCGTGTTAAGGCAAGCATGGCATCAATAGGTGTGGATTTAACTGCTCCAGTGATTAGGCGAAGAGCCTGATTTTGTATTTGTTCAAGTTTATTGATGTTAGCATTTGCTGCTGTTATTAAAGCTTCAGAACAGTACAAGAGGTTTGGTTTAACATACATTTTGTATGTTGTGTTAAGGACTCTCCTTGAGCAGCCCCATTTAGCACCAGCTAACCTTTTCAGGATTTGCAGTTTCTTTTCAACCTTTTCTGAGATGTTTGTTATATGTTTTTTCCAACTTAGCTTTCTGTCGAAAGTGATGCCTAAGTATTTGGCATCATCAACTGCTTTGAGTGGTTTACCATTATAATTTATGTTAATATTAACTGGTTTGTATTTTAGTGTAAATAATTCATAATTTGGTTGTTCCACATTGATAGTCATGAGGTTTTTGGAGCTCCAATCATGTACTTTGTTTAAGGCTGTTTCTATTCTGTCTTTAATTAATTCAGGTTTTTTTGGAGAGCCTGGAGTCCAAATGACTACATCATCAGCAAAAAAAGCAATTTTGGTTTCTGAAGTTTTTATTATTTACGGAAGGTCATTTATATATATGTTAAAGAGTGTTTTGCTCAGAACAGCACCTTGTGGAAGTCCTCGGTGTGTTTGTTTATATTTGGAAATGTATGTATTATATTTTGTGGCACAAAATCTTTGTGAAATAAACTGAGTTATCCATTTAAGCATATTACTTTTCACACCTATTGATTGCAACTTCTCAATTATTTCGTTTCTCCAGACTGAGTCATATGCTGATTTAAAATCAATGAATACTGCCAAGGTATCCTCCTTTCTATTGAAAGCTTCCTTGAAGTCTTGGCTTAGTAGGAGTACATTTTCACTTGTACTATGATTCTGTCTGAAGCCAGTCTGTGAACTATTAATTAAGTTGTAATATTCTAGGAACCAGCTAAGTCTAGATGCCACCATTCTTTCCATCACTTTTGCAATAACACTGGTCAAAGATATTGGCCTGAAACTATTAATATTGTTTGAGGGTTTTTTTTTCTTTAAAATCGGGATGATAATGGCTTTTTTCCAGTCGGAAGGCACAGTCATTCTCCAACACGTGTTATACAGTTTAAGTAGGATTTCTTTTCCTTTCCTGCCAAGGTGTTTAATAAACTCTGGGTGGATCTTGTCAGGTCTTGGAGATTTTTTGTTCTGTAATTGTTCTATTGCTAAATCTAGTTCTGTTTCATTAAAATCCTGAATAAAAATATCATTTTGTATATCTTTTGGCTTATTAGTTTCTCTGATACTTTTTTGGATAGTTTTATCTTGTGTTTTATACGCTTGGGGTATTCTTTGTGACTGGGCATAAAACTTGTTAAGGGATTCTGCTATTTCCCTATCTGTAATTAAGCTTTTGTTATTATGTTTTAATGGTTCAGTTGTATTTTCTGATAATTTTGTTTTATTAAGGAATTTGTATATTTTATTTCCATCTTTCCTATAGTCCATATGTTCTACAAAATTTGTGAAACTGGCCCTCTTTGCTGTAATTAATTCTTTCTTAAAAATGGCTGCTTTTCTTCTCCAGTTTTGTACATCTTCTGGACACTTGGTTCTTTCGACTTTGACTCTTGCTATATTTCTTTTGTGTTTTAACTTAAAGATGGAGACCAAAAGTAGCTATATTTCTTTAACTTTCCTTTGGGGATATGTGTTTTGGCTGCTGTCAATAATATTTCACAAATTTTTTTATTCATTTCATCTGTTGACTTGAACTCTGATTCTAACACTATATTACACTTCCCTTCTATCTCATTTTGGAAACTGGACCAATCTGCTTTTTTAAAATTCCAAGAAGTTTTAATTTTTGGTTTGTTACTTTTATTTATTAGACCTCTTATGGAGTTTATGGTGATTCTATGGCCTGAACCTGGGTCTTCTATTATTTCTCTTTTTGTATTGTCAATTATGCCAGATGACACCATCAGAAGATCAGGATTTGTACCCGAACCATTATAATGAAGGTAAGTGGGTGGATCATTAGGATTAAATATTAATTCCATTGTTGATGAGTTTAATAGGTTTTCTAAGACTCTTCCTGCTGGATTTATATCTGTAGCCCCACCTAGGGGAGTGTACATTGAAATCACCTATTAAAATACTTCTGGGTTCTATGGGAATAGAATTTAGATCTAGTGTATTGTCTGGAGGATTGTAGATACTGTAAATTCTATAGTGGTAGTTATTTTTCCATACTTCAATTTTAACTATTTCTGATTTATCTTGTTCTCCCATTGTTTTTTGGATTTGAATAGTAGCTTTCATATTTCTTTTAATTCCTGTAAGAATACCACTTGCTATTTGATGAGCTTTTGGAAGTATATGTGTAGTGTACTGATCCATTTCAAAGTATATTTCCTGCTCTTCTGATACATTGGCTTCTTGTACTGTGAAGACATCTATATCTTGGTCTTTTAATATTTTCATTAGCTCTTGTTTTTTAGGCTGGGACATACCTCCTGCATTCCATTGTAGAATTCTTAAAGTATTGGAATTGTTCAATGTCAAATGTAAAAACTTAGAAATATTCATGGATTGTGGTGTGAAATAACTAAATATGTTAAAATTATAAAGCCCTGCTGTGTCATGCCAAAACAAAAGAAAAAAACATACAGTAAAGAAGATTGTAAAAGAAAAAGGTTATTGCGCAAATTGAGAAATTGTATCAAAGGAATAAGGAGAAGTGTTGTATTGCATTTCAAGCTTGTGAATATATGTGACAAATTAAAAAACAAAACAAGGGGCATGTGAGACAGAATATGTGGTCAGACCCCGTAAAGAAAGCAGTTAGGTAAATATTTATTGTAAATATACTTTATTTTTCATGTTGGTAAGGAGTTGTTAAGTACTAAGAGTGTATTACCATTGTTGTACTAGTTAAAGAAATATTTGTTCAATAACGTCATAATTGTTAAGTAACATGTTCAAATTTAATATGTATAAATATAAGAATCATTTATATTTAATATTAAAATTGTAGAGAGGATAGATAGAGATTGCTTTCGTAAGATTACAGGAACTATTTAGCATGTAGGATGATTTCGTAGAGTGCTCCGCGGGAAATGGATGTATACATGTATGAATACAAACACATTTTTGTGACACGTGCAGATGTGGACGGTAAAAGTGATTTAAAATAACTAATAACGAGAAGAAACTATTAAGGAAGTAGATTCATGTGCAACAAAAGTTAATTAAAGTGTTACGTGTGTAATATTCAACGAGAAAGGTGCAAATAAAAGTGTTATAGTAAAGTTATATCCTGTGTCCGCATTTTTTCACCCTGTACCACGACCAAGGATAGTAAAAAAAGCCCCAAAGCTCAGCACATGCAACAATTTAAGTTAAAAAACAGCACCACTACCATTCTTATTACGTTTTACAGGCTTATAAACCAATTGTCTATATTATATTGACAAAAATAATGACAGAAACATGGTGTAAATTCTAGGAATTATTTCACATGCTGAAAAATAGTAATATGTTTAAAAGGCATGTTATCTTATACACTGAAAACTTCATAGAAAACTGACTATCTGTATTGAACATATTTTATAGATAAATTTCTAAAGCAGAAGCACTATTAACAGTAAAGTTTTCATGTTGAATTTGGAATGTTACACTTTTTTTACACATATGTACTTTCACTTAATAAGATTTTAATGTTTTTGAGGGTATTCATCCACATTGTCAGCAGTTACTCATGGTACATGAAGTCATTAACTGCTGACAATGAAGACAAATGCTCTTGGAAAGTTCCAGTTTTAAGAACTTAAGTGAAGGTATATGTAGAAATGGTTGACTTATTCTAATTTCAACATTGTACAGACTTGATGTAGTTGTGTGAATTTTATTTACTATAAAGTTTAATGCAGTTATTAGCTGGGTTTACAGTGAACTGTATACATTTGAAGTTCTCAGAAGAATTGCAGGCACACAATTAAATTAAAGGCAGTGTTACACATAAACAAGTTTGCTCATTAGAATGCAGTGAAAGCAGTAACTTGCAAAAATATCACACAGTTGATGTCTATAGTTTAAAAATAAAAAGCTAAATGCAAATTAAAGTGTGCATCATACAAAGTTGCGTTTCATTTGTTTACTTACCTTTGCGCCTTTTGATAATTTTCTGCAAAGCAATTGTATTTATTTTCATTTATCTAGTTATTTTCTTACATATGGTGAACTGAAGTGATTCACTAGAAAGTAAAGATCGACTAGATGAAAGCTATTTAGATAGAGTGGATTTCCTTACGAGAAAGGAACAAGGATTTGCATGTTTGATTGAAAACCCTCTAATGCAAGTAAGTTATTTGTTTAATTTAACTGAATCCATTAGATCTAATACATATTCAAGATGTTGAAATTTTCAGAGTAGGATTGTTAAATGAAATAGTGAATTTTGCTGTGACAATTCAATTTATTTTGATAATAAACTGATGACCAGTATAAGAAAATCCAGTATCATGTCTTTTGCTTCCTTTTGTACTAATCATACTCTTATTCATAGCTAAGGCATGTTCCTTCATTTTGCACATATTTGAATGTTCTATAACAGTGACACAAATCTAAATTATTGTAAAACTGAGCGCATATATTTGTCTTGGCCATTTTCAAGAGCTTAACTTGCTCCCATCATCAGAAGTAACCAACTGGCTGTTGTGGGTGCTGTCTGGTGCGTGGTTTTTTGAGTTGACATTGGTGGTGGAGTGATGAACTTCCATGATGAGTTTGGTGACATCAAATCAAAATTCATTAGAGTTTGTTTTTTATGATTAGAATCTCTGTAGCTGCTTTCTGACTTTTAAGTGTTATGTTCAGCTTGATGTGTTTGGGTGTCAAAAAATGGTGTGCAACTGAAGATTTTTCCATCTGTTTGTGTTTGATACATTTCACGTGCTTTTTCAGTCTGGTTTCTAAATTCCTCTTAGTTTTCCTATGTAAATTTGATCACCATCTGAGCAACTAGTTTGATGTGTAAGTGATGATAAGTGTTTTAACTTGACTGAATTTTATAATAATGTTCCTTCATGTTTAAGGTACAAGTGCATCAACGTATTTCATAATTATTGCCTGAAAGTTGCCAAGTCCTTTGTGGTAAAGACTGTGCAGTGGATTCTGTTGCAGTACCAAAAGAAAGAGTAATTTTGACCACATTAGTTCAAAGGTCCTCACACACAATTTAATTAGGTACTTTTTGTAAATTGACGGTTAATAATTATCAATTAAAACTAGTGATGGGAACTTGATACCATCAGTACCTTGATACTCTTGATACTTGGCATCAAAGTATGTCTAATACTTCGAAATTAACCTTTGATACTTTTAAAGTTTTAAGTTTTGCATTATTGAAAGTTATTGTGTTTAACTTTATGCTAGATAAGGAATGAAGGGAGTCCAGACTTCACATTATTGCCTCACATATGTCTTTGAAAGAGTTCCTGGACTTGATGGACCTTGATTGCATTTCCTGTGGGTGAATGAATGCAACATTCCATAGACTCGCGTGTCTAAATAAAAACATGCAAAACAATAGGGAAAGCAGTAGAGGTACTAATGTAACATGCAGGCTTAACTGAGTTGATGAAGCTGATTTACCGTATTTTATCACATAAGGCCCCCCCCTCGCATCCCTCCCCTATGATTTTTCATCACTAAAAATTATTTACCTGTTAAACATCGCATAATTCCCTCACCCGGTTCATTCTTATTGGAGTGGCCTTCAAATACCTAGATAATGCACAACAATCGACACAGCGGTGTCTGTCATGGACAATGGACACAGTACTTGCCACAAAAATACTCGTATTGCCATTGTCACAACGTATCGTAAAATTGAAATGTGAAGTTGCAGACGTGTTTCTAAGTCAGTTTGTTACAAGTCGTCATACTGTTAGGAAGTGTAAAAAAAACTGGTATTTCTAGTGCCATTAATGGTTCTGATGACATGTTGTGTAATAGTGAACATGAAGATGTGTTATTTGAGCCAGATATAAATGAAAATAGTGATGATAGTGACGAAAGTGAGACCACAGAATAGTCCGAGAAAAGAAACAATGAAACAATACATTGTAGGCTCAATGAAACCGTGGTATGTATCCAGTTCATTCACAAATTACTGTATACCTATATAACTTTTACATAATACTACATGGTTTTCTTTCCTTTCTGAATTCCTAGAAGCACCACTCGCATAATTCCCTCCCCAGTGTTTTCAAACAAATTTTTCGAGAAAAAAGGGAGGGAATTATGCGATAAAATACGGTAGTTGACACATTAAATCACGTTTCTGCAATAACCTGGCTTGATGAGGCTGTTTCAGCCATTACATTTGTGTACTCCTGTCATCAAAATCTTTGAATCCAATGTTTCACACAGTGTGTTGTGTTAATAGAAGAAAAAAGTCTTAGAAGAAGAGCTGTGCTGACCATTAACTCTTAAAGCTGTTGAGTCTTCTCATTAAACAGCATGATTTCATCAGTGATGTCAGCCAGCAGGTAATGCAATGCTGTCCATTTTGGGTTTACATAGCTGAGGATTGTTGACCTATTGCAACTTAATCTGCTATTTAATTTTCATTTCCAGTTTTGTTCATTAATCTCTTTCCCAATATGGATGTTTATAGACATCCAATGTAAAATGGGCCTGGACAAATATGTAAAGCATCTACTTTTTGTTATTTTCATACTATACTGGTCCTTAAAATCTAAAAGGTATTTGTAGCTATTGTACATCATATATATTAATTTATTTCAAGGCTTATTGTTGTGTTTTTATCGTTGTGCTATTGAATCCCCATTCTTTACCATAAGCTTACTTGGCTATAGTCAGGATTGAAACTCATGACATTTGGCTTTGAATGAATTTCCAATCCAGTTTGTCTTTTGTTTACCCTACTGATTTTCTATCATTGGCACAGCAGGTATTGAACTTGCCAATGCCAGTTAACAGGTATTACCAGTCTGTATGTAGTCTTTGTTAAAGTTGCTTTTATGTTTGCAAAATTGTTCTTTTGTAATAATTGAAAGAGAATGTTAATATTTTTATTTTGTTGGAACTCTTATCACCCGTTTGGTACTGTAGAAATCATGAGCTATAGCTGAAATGTTTGCCTTTGAGCTTTTTATGTTCTTGATGTGTTCTCTTGTCATAAAACATCTTAATTGAGAGGACCAAGAGAAACCTAAGAAAATGGAAATTTTTTTTCTGCCATGTTTCTACACATTTAAATTGATAGTAAACTCAAAATAACGGAAGTTTCAGTATGTTTCAAAATAGAGATGACATAATCCATTATTCTTAATGGCTGTATATTTCTGTTTGAAAAACAAAATTATAAAGCAAACTGTGATTGCTTTGAATGGCTTGGTCAATAGAAAATATGTGACATATAATCATGCCATGTAGTCTGTTTATTTCACTGTAACTGTTCCCCATGGATAATTGTACCTGGCATTTATTTTGTATTGAGATTGATATTTATTTTGTTCTAATCTTATACATTTGAGCTATCCTTGAATTGGGCCCTAGCAAGGCCATCTCTAAGTAACAGGCCTGGATATGCGATTTGTGACGTCACAACGCGAGGCCGATGTTCCAAGCAATTCATACGGAATAAACACACGTTTTAAAGCGTTTCTGCGCTGGAAGAGGCGTGCATTCATTTATATTTTCACATTTCGTATTAAAAGTTAATGTGTGTTATTATGTTGGTGGGAAACATGCTTTGCATAGTTGTTAATGGCAGAGCACGCTTCTTACCTTCTCAATCTGAATATATCTCCAGTTTTTTTTCTTCTTTTTTTTTTTCCCCCTGTAGATAATACCAAACTGTCTTGTTTAATAATGCAGTAGTTTTTCAAGAGGATGTTGGTTATTATTTTTATTATTTTCCTTGTCAAAATAGCAGACCGGTAACTCGCAATCACTTGCATTACAGTCAGCACCGATATTATTAATGTCACATGTCTCAGCACCTAAATATAGAATTAAGTTTCTCTGGTTTTCTACTTCAAGAAATTCTTCTTCATATGTCTCAAAAAGTTTACTACTTTTTCGGGATCACCAAGCATTTTCACCTTCTGTGATAAATATTTTAAATGCAAGAGTTTCTATCAGGACTGAGGGGTTGAGAAAGTTGTCTGAGGTAATCAGGATGGGGTAAAGAAAGAACATTGGAATCACATAACTGTCTATAAGCTACTGGGGAAGTGTATTTAATTGACTTTTGACTGACCAATTTTACCTGCTCTTCTAGGAATTTAGTTTTTAGATGTTCTGTGGAATCTTCATTCATGTCCTCCCAACATTCCTTTAAAATGTTGGCGGCCTGAAGATGTTTATGTTCTATTTGTTATGTGAACCAAAAGAGCATTAAATTTAGACCATTTATCCAATATCATTTGTTTACAGAGAATCCATTTAAACTTACTATTGGATATTACAGTTTTACCCTATAGAACCTAAATAATAAAATTAGAATTAATTTTTAATGCTGTTACAATTTTAGGAATTTCTTCAGTATCAATTTTCACAAAAATTACATCATTTTCTTTTATGATGATGGTGAATCCCTCTAATTTTATGTCACTAATTCTATTTTTAAAGCTCTGAAAACCAAAAATTTTGTCATCTTCAAGTCATTTACGAAATGCTGCTGCATCTCTTTCCAACATTTCCCCTCTTCTTTCTTCTGGATCCCTATGTTTGGGAGCTGGTTCGGAATTCAGGTAGGATGGTAAATTAGAAGAGTGCGGGACATGCATCTTCAGTAAGTTTAGGAAGTACAAGAATGCTTCCATCATTTCGCGTAGCAGTAAATTCCTTCACTATGTGCTGTTCAGAAAAATGTTTAATACATACCACACCTGGTTGATAATTATCCCCGTGAATAGCATGTACCCACTACTCTCTCCTGTGTGGATCCTTTGGAAATGAAAACACTGTAACCTGCTTTTCTACACTTGTTTTATAGTTTTGAGGTACAACCCGGCACATGACACTTCCTAGGCATTTTGTATCGAAAATTACACCACTTTTTAATTTGATTTTTCACTCACTTAATTGTTTACTGACATGTTGTAAGACACAAAGAACTTCTTAGCATTCCAACTACGCACTGATGTGTTGCATACCTGTAATAAACAAGTGATAAACATAAGCCTCCTGTGATGACGTTATTAACGTAATCTCATTCTGTCTCCAGGCCTGTTTAGATATAAAGATGGCCTTGGCTCCAGCCCTTTTATCTTGGACAGCTCTTTGCAACACATACAATTGCATTTATCACTGGACGTGTTTAAAACATTCTCATATTATTTAAACAATTGCATTTATCTGTTCTTTATTTATAGTCTTTCTCTTCTATTTCTATTTGTATTAAATCCCTTTTTTTTTAACTCCCCCTGTACCCTATTTCATGTACAATTCCTTGGTTTCACTTGGTTTCATCTTTAACTCCTAACAAACAGCTTCAAAATCATTTGCTCTGTCTCGTCACACGGTGAAGTGTACCTGTTGCTTGTTTGTCTTTTTATTTTGTAACCCAAACATAGCTTATCATATATCTAGAAATATGTATTACATCTTGTCTTGACATAATAGCCTGGTATTTGTGCTTAAAGTTTTACAACCCAGCCTAGATGGCATGTTATCAGAGCACAGTCAAGCATGGAAAGCCTTCTACTTTTCTTGAAGCCAAACCAAGCAGTGGAAGTGAGCCTCATGAGCTTTGTTGCTGTAGCATGCCTTTGATTATTTAACCAGCTTACTGTTCATCTTTAAATTTCGTCACTTTAATGATGTAGGGATAACATTTGGGCACCTCATCTTGTAGACTTAGATTATTTATTCATTTTCCAGTTGGGTCAAGTGTCTGGCTGAAGTTTACTCTATGGACTATTTATTAATAACTTCATAACTTTCAATTATTTTAAATTATTTTGTTGTTTTAACGACGCTGTCAATTGCCAGGATCACATCAGCGTCGCCGGTGTGCCGGAATTTTGTCCTGCAGGAGTTCTTTTACATGCTAGTAAATCTACTGACATGGAGCACACTTAAAAACCATCGGCCTGGGCCGGGTTTGAACCCGCGACCTTGGGATCCGTAGGCCAGCGTCTAACCAACTGAGCCACCCAGACCGACATCATAACTTTCATAATTATATTTGAGCACTAGACATAAATAAATAAACACACACACACCACACACACCACACGACACACACCACACACACCACACACACCACACACACACCACACACACACCACACACACACACCACACACCCCCCCCCCCCCCCCCCCAGTGACCCACCCATCCACTTTCTTTTCTCCCTTAAAATTGCTAAGATATGGATAATCAGTTTTGTAAGTGTCCTGAGAAAATGAAAGCACTTACCACGACATGACACATCACCATTTACAGCAATAGAAACAGTAAAATTTATAAAGTAACATACCAGTGAGATGACTCTGAGGTAATGTGTGAGACTCGTATTTGTGAGGCCCGCAGTTCAAATTCTGCTAGGACTGTCCTCTCTGACTGAGAGTTTTTTGTTTCTCAAATTGTATAACAGGCAAAAGCCAGGGAGGTACCTTAAACTTAGGCCTGTGGTGCTGTGTGTAGTTAAGAACAGGTATTAAACACTGCAGCACAAATGTTAACAGCTTTGTTGCCAAATGCATGGAATTTATCAACACATTACAAACAAAAAAAGTAATATGAGACATGGCTAATTTGTGTTTAAAGACTAATAAGTTTTGCACTTACTGAAATTTTCCATTTACTCCACTGATTAATAAAATCAAAAGAATGAAGGCAATCTTTACAAAACATTGTGTTCTTTTTAAGGTCCATCAGCTCAACAAAGACAAAATGCGACTCGAAAAAATTGTGAAAGATCTAGAAATCATCAATGATGAATTGCTAAAGAGAATATGTGTGCCTGAGTCTGCAAATTTGGATGCTGGTAACCAAGGGGATACTATTTCAGGTCAGTCCATAGATAAGGAATCCATTTCCTGTTGTTCATAAGTGCATACAATACACACTACATAGAACAGCAGTGGTAAAGTGTGTCTCAAATAAGAAGGGTTCCTTGCTATAGGAGACATTTGTCATAAACAAGTCATCTCTTACAATATTTCTGCCATTCCTCCTAAAGTATTCACAATGAATAAGTAAGGCTTTTCAGAACAAGCAAACAGTTGTTAACAAGCCAAATTTGAAGGTAGTAACAAAACTACTGCACAACTATGTATATATATATGTGTTGTAACAATTTCACAGTTATTTTTTTTTAATATATATACAGGTGTAACTGAATAACACAGCACAAATTTTACTGGTGGTAGACGGTTCATAGGCAATCAAACCTATGGTCTAGGATTACAAATTACAGAACTGTGCCTTAAAATTGAGGAAATGCATGCCACTGATCATGTCCGCTGCAGCTCTAATGCATGATGGGAGAACAAGCAGGCAAAATCCGTAGCCTGTATGTTTAGCGTAATGAATATGGTGCTACGACGCGAAAGTATGCACATATGAAAAGCGCAGGTTCAAATATCCATAAGCCGATATTTTGTTCTTTCTCTTTCTTTCTTTCTTTCTCTCTTTCGTTCTCTCTCTTTCTCTTCCTTTCTTTCTTTTTTCATTAGCGCATGCTTAATTTATCTTGATTTATAGGAAACATTAGTGTCGCATTGTAATTTAATGTTTAAACTTTTTCTTTCAAGTTTGTTTAACTATTATTTACACTTGCATGGCCAAACTGAGAACTTTGTTTTTACTTACATGAGACAGTTCAAGCCTAACTAGCAGCTTAGAAAGAAGTAAATAAACAAGCACTTGAAAGAGCTACATGCAATTGAATTAGTATAAACATAAGTTGGATTGATATTAACATTACAATACAACAGGTAGATACAAGCAGAACAAAGGTAAGGAAATAAATAATGAGTAAGTGCAGGTTTCATATCTTGGTACCTTAATTAAATCTGATAATAAATTGAGTGATACAGTAAGAGAAAGAATACAGGCAGGGTATGAGCTTATTATGCAAATAAAAAGATTTTCTCTTGTGAAAGAATGACCAGAAATACTAAACTCAAGTTTTATAAAACGTTAATAAGGCAGTAGTAACCCATGGGCCTGAGGTTTGGTCTACCAAATTGAACAAAGAAAAGGTTTTGCAATCTTTCAAGAGAATACTCTGACAAATGTTTGAACCTGTAGATTGTGTGCACAGAATTGGAGAGTGAGAAACAATAAGAAATAAATTATTTAATAGAAGTAAACAATATTATGTACATTGCATGTCATGGTCGTATTTTGCTATTTTAAAGCATAAACACAACATTGCCCTCTAAATGAAAAAGAAAGGGAAAAATACTTCACTCCTCTCCGGGATTGAACTTGATTTCTGGGGTTTATTAGGTCCACAGTCAGTTGTCATAACCGTGCAGCCAAAGCACACATTTTAGAACTGTCCTGTATTTCTGTAGCCACTCACCAGGGCCTGTTATTCATTGCAGTGGTGTGCAGACACATGTTAAGTCTCCAATTTAAGCGCTTTTGGTAACGCTACAATTTAGAAATACTTCCTCAGAGAGACAGCAGACTGACTTTACTAAGTTCCTAATAAGTGCTATTTTGATTCCAGTGGATAATATTGACATATTTCTTTCTGTTTATGATTTATTGGTCACAATCTCTAATTGCTTTGAATACCTATAACTTATTAACTTGACATCGTAGACCATTGGTTTCCTATCTCAAATTGATTGTCTATGAACCTTCCATTACCAGCAAAATTCATGTGGTGTTATTCATTTACATCCTGTATATATATACACACACAGGTGTTAATGAACTACACCGAAATATTTTTAGAGCAAGTGGAGATCTCTGAAACAAGTAATTTGGGATAAGAGACTTATGGCCTGTTGGTTCAAATGTGGAAGTTACGGCTATAAGTTTCTAAAGTGCCAGTACGCCACTGCTAATGATAATACCACTTGAGTACACAACACACGAAAATGAAGAGACGGTCGGAGCACTCCCTCTGGCGCAATGGTTATGACATTAGCTTTAAAGTGAGAGGTAAACGAGTTCGCGTCTCCTTCACTTTCTTTGTCTTTCTTTTTTTTTTTTTTTTTTGTTTTAATATTTTGTCTAAGGTTTTAATTCCGGTGCATTCCATTTTACAGAGTAATTTCACCTTGTGAGTGCAATTAATTACAATTCCTTCTAACAAAGATTGAATCCTGCTTAATACACTCACATGCTGTAGTCTAAATGGGAGGAGGTTTAAAGGGTGAACGAAGTTACATAAAATGAAAAGTAAATGCAACTCTTTATGCCAGGTTTAAAGGAACTGCCTATTGTAATTTATGACGAAGAAAAAAAAAATTAACCACATGACTATAACCAAACCAATGACCTCTGGAACAACAGTTTTCAGCGTTACGGATTGGGCCACCAGAACAGTTACACAAACACCACTAGAGTAGGCTATTGATCCAAGAAGGCAGTTATTCGCTGTTCAGTGTCGCACTGATAGGTGATTAGTTCGAGATTTGAGATATCTTTGAGGCATTAAATCTTGAGGATGCCAATAACGAGCTATTAAGTTTCAATATTTCTATACTAGGGCAGCAGTTTTAAAGACATTCTAATCCAATAATCTCACCCACCTTGTTTAAACACCAACTTATCAGCTTCTGATGCCAATTAGGTTTAACACAATTAACTGCATTGTGTTAAGCCGCTGACCATGCATTGCCTATCTCAACTTGCTTATATTAGTCACGTCTACAATCGCTGAAATTATTTCGGTGTAGTTCATTAACACCCGGTATACACACACCAGGTGGAAGATACTGCTTTGGCCATACCTTAACCAAAGATTCTGCATGATGAGTGTAACAAATATGTCCAGTACAAATATTGTCATTAAAGAACTGTTTTTGCAGAAAAAAAAAATTGTGTAAAATATTTGGAGCTACTTAGCTTTTTGACAAATGGATATAAACGGTTTATTATTTCACTGCCATGCAAACATTGTGTGAACGATGCTGTAGTGCATTTCTACCTTAATTTGAATGAATTTAGTCACAATTTAATGTTAAAGTGTCACTCAAAGTTTAATTTCTAAGAGAGATTTGGCAATGTCACACTAACACCAAATTGTGACTAAGTTCATTTGAATTCAAATAAAAAGACATTATAGCATTGTTCACACAATGTTTTTGTGACAGTGAAATAATAAACCATTTATGTTCATACGTCAAGAAGCTAGATGCTCCAAATATTTGACACAAATTATTTTTTTTTGGTGAAACGGTTCTTTATTGGCAATAATTCTATTGGACATATTTGTTACACTCATCGTGTACATTGAATACCTGGTTAAGGTATGCTGACGCAATACCTTCCACCCCTAGTATAGCCATTAGTGAGACTGCCTTTGTGGTTTATCAGGAGAAATACGAACTGGTTTGAGAATTTAATGCCATTCTGGCAGTTTGTCACAATAGCTCAGTGGTAGAGCATCTGCCAGGTAAGCGGAAGGTGTGTGGTTCAAATCCCAGTTGTGGCATTGAATTTTTAAGTTCCAGTTCTACCTCTAAAACTTTGCCCACACATGGCTTGTGTGTTTAAAAACACCAACAGTAAGTTTGTTGGCATAAATAAATAATAATTACCATCTGAAGGTTATTTAATCTTGGGATATAAAGTACTTACAATAGTAAGTCACCATTGGAGTAATTTGTCTCTGATGTGAGACTGCCTTTGTGGTTTACCAGGAGAAATATGAACTGGTTTAAGAATTTAATGCCTTTCTGGCAGTTTGTCACAATAGCTCAGTGGTAGAGCATCCGCCCGGTAAGCGGAAGGTCTGTGGTTCAAATCCCAGTTGTGGCATTGAATTTTTAAGTTCCAGTTCTACCTCTCAAACTTTGCCCACACACGGCTTGTGTGTTTAAAAACTACCAACAGTAAGTTTGTTGGCATAAATAAATAATAATTACTGTTACAAACTTTTGACACACACTGTACAACTGGCCAGTGTGCACACATTAACTTAGAACCATTGTTAGCATGTTTTGAAAGAGGAAGCATTTAGCTCCAGGTTTTAACATGGAATGGGGTTTAATTTTAAAGGTGACTCAATTAATAACACTAAACAACAGAGAAACTAATAAGCCAAAAGGTATACGAAATAATATTTTTATTCAGGATTTTAACGAAACAGAACTGGATTTAGCAATAGAACAATCACAGAACAAAAAATCTCCAGGACCTGACAAGATCCACCCAGAGTTTATTAAACACCTTGGCAGGAAAGGAAAAGAAATCCTACTTAAACTGTATAACACGTGTTGGAGAATGACTGTACCTTCCGACTGGAAAAAAGCCATTATTATCCCGATTTTAAAGAAAAACAAACCTTCAAACAATATTAATAGTTTCAGACCAATATCTTTGACCAGTGTTATTGCAAAAGTGATGGAAAGAATGGTGGCATCTAGACTTAACTGGTTCCTAGAATATTACAACTTAATTAATAGTTCACAGACTGGCTTCAGACAGAATCATAGTACAAGTGAAAATGTACTCCTACTAAGCCAAGACTTCAAGGAAGCTTTCAATAGAAAGGAGGATACCTTAGCAGTATTCATTGATTTTAAATCAGCATATGACTCAGTCTGGAGAAACAAATTAATTGAGAAGTTACAATCAATAGGTGTGAAAAGTAACATGCTTAAATGGATAACTCAGTTTATTTCACAAAGATTTTGTGCCACAAAATATAATACATACATTTCCAAATATAAACAAACACACCGAGGACTTCCACAAGGTGCTGTTCTGAGCACAACACTCTTTAACATATATATATAAATGACCTCCCATCAATAATAAAAACTTTAGAAACCAAAATTGCTTTATTTGCTGACGATGTAGTCATTTGGACTTCAAAAAAACCTGAATTAATTAAAGACAGAATAGAAACAGCCCTAAACAAAGTACATGAATGGAGCTCCAAAAACCTCATGACTATCAATGTGGAAAAAACAAATTATGAATTAAATATTTGACATAGAAGCAATGTTGACAGTGAAGTTTCATTCATGTTGAAATAAGAAGAGTCACACTAATTTTTACAATTACTTCACTCACTTGTTTATTAAAAACTGGAACGTTTTCGAGAGATGTCTCTCTCAACAAGCATTGCTCCAACACGAGAAAATGTTATGACTGCCAAACTCTAAATGGGCAGAAGAGAACCTTCCCCCTTCAATCCTTAAAACTCACAGTAGTTTCCTAGAAAAGGTAACACAGATTAAATCCAAATTGAACATTCCTAACACCAGAGAAAATCTACTTATAAGAGAAAATCCATTGGAATTATTGCAACCTACCTTCAGTTTGGAATTAATAGAGGAAATAAGTAAATCAGACACACCAAAAGAAATACAAAAACTTCTAGCTCTGGAAACAATCAATACTAGGTATCCCACAGAAGAATGGCTGCACATATATACTGATGGATCCTCCACGGAAAACTTTACTGGAGCTGGAGTTACATGTTCACATTTTTCCTTTTATCATTCTGTTGGCAGAGACACAGCAAATTATGATGGAGAAATAGAGGCTATATACATTGCTCTCCGACAATTATTAAACCTTCCCTTAAATAAATTTAACAAGGCAGTAATTCTTTCAGATTCTAAAGCTGCAATTCAGGGAATATGTTCAAATACTACAAAGAAGTCGACAAAAATTAGAGAATGCTACAAAATGTTAACACAACTCCAAAAAGTTAATAAGACTGTTCATCTCCAATGGATTCCAGCACACTGTGGAGTCATGGGGAATGAAGCTGCAGACTCACTTGCAAAGAAAGGCACAACAATATGAGACAGAATATAAGGACCCCAATAGAAAATCGTTCATGTAAATGTTTGTTAAAGGTGTATAAATATTAGAATTTTTTGTGTTCCATAATAAAAACTATTTGCACGGATGAATACGGCAGATGAAGACAAAATGGCGGTGTGTCGTGTCAAAGCGACGCCAAGAAACAATTCAGTAGCGTCTATATGTTCAAGGTGATAAGACGTGTTTTGGTAGCATGTGAACATGGAACTTTTATCCAGCGTAAATTCTACCAAATTAAAAAAAGTGTAAAGGTTTTTAAGTATTTAATATGGTGCTGAGAGTGTAAAATATCGAAGTGTTAATAAATAAATACATTGTGATGAAGAAACATTGATATATGCGTTCCATCTGTTACCACGACCCTGTAGATAGAAAACGAGTCTCATAGCACAGCCAATTCTCTATAATAATCATTAAAAACGGCAACAAATAAAACAAAAGTCTAAATTCAATTTCTCATATTCCTCAATAAAACGCTTGATCATTAAAAAATTTTCTCATTCATACCTACAAGAAATAGAAACAAATACCAAAGATAAAAATGGATTACACTACTTTCCAACCCAGATATAATCCCCCAGAGACCAAGGAAAACAGCGGTTGCAGCCTTCCGACTATTTTCAAATCACGACTGCTTAGCAAGTCATCTCTACAGAATAGGTATCTCAGCTTCACCAATATGTGTCCCGTGTAACGATCCAGCAGAAATGAACGAAGACCACTTGAAGACCTGTGAAGCATTAGGATCAGAAGAAACTACAGTTCAAAAGTATTGGAAAGCACGAATGCTAATGGCTTCATTGCCAGATGCAAGGCACTAGAAAACAACATTTATAATTTTCCAGAACGCGTTTCGGAGGTTAACTTTCCTCCATTATCAACTGGACAATGACAACCAGACATCACCATGAGACCCATAATTAGCAGCATAAATTCACCAACTTACAAACTGGCAAAATGGCTATCCAATAAATTTAATTCATTACCTAAATTTGAAAGTTTAACCATAAGAAATAGTTATGAACCGAAAGAACATGTTAAGGACTTCACATTAACAGGAGAGACACCCTTGTCTCCTTTGTTGTAAAGTCGCTATTCCCCAGTATACCAATAAAAAAGCTCCTACCACTGATCAAAATTTGACTAAAATCACTTGGAATATCATCATCAGAAATTGCAGAATACAAAGAACTCGCCAAATTATCTACAGAACAAAATTTCTTCCAGTTCCAAACAAAGTATTTCCGTCAAACTTCAGGGTTAGCAATGGGCAACCCTCTCTCACCGTTCTTGGCAGATATTTACATGAGTTCATTAGAAATAAGGATCACAAAAGGTTTCCCATGGATGTTCAAACTCTGGGAACTCTGGGTACGTAGATGACATATTTGCAATAGTTCCAAAACGACACATCAGTGATACATTAAAACTTCTAAACATATAGGACAAAAGCATAAATTTCACAGTAGAATTGGAAAAAGATGATCAATTACCATTTTTAGATCTAAAAATAATCAAAAACAAGGATAGAATAAACTTTGGCATTCACAGAAAACCAACGCAGACGGACAGCTACATAAAAGCTTATAGTTACAATCCAAGAAGCCACAAACAAGCAACCTTCAGTAGTTTAACACATAGATTGATGAACATCCCTCTTCCAGCAGAAGAATACAGAACAGAATATTACAAAATAATTGAACTAGCACAAAAAACGGCTTCCTCAAAGAATTAGTAGATAAAAAAGTAAAAGGAGAGCAGAAAAGAAAAAATCACTAAAAGAAACTACAACTCTCACTAAAACTAAACCCCGGTGTGACAGCCCATGAAGGGCCAAGGCCTACCGTCCAGCCGCTGCATCCCCCACCGCACACCTCCCAGAGGGGTTAAAATCCCCATACTGGTATCGGAGATCGAACCCAGGTCCTCCGCGTCAGAGGCAAGTGCTCTACCAACTGTGCTACGGAGAATAACACTCACAGCAGCAGAAACAAAAATGACATTCAAAAAAATTCACATATCATCCATGGGCCTTTGATAAATTCAAAAAAGTGTTCAAGGAATACAACATTCAGCTGGCAACAGTAAACCATTACTCCATAAAAAACCTGCTGCTTTCAAGCATCAAAGATGCTATTGCACCCAACAAAAAATCTGGCATATACCAAATTGAATACAGTGATTGTAATGAAGTATACATAAGAAAAACCAAAAGAAATTTAGAAATTAGATCCAAGGGACATGTTAGGAACATCAAGAAAATTAACCTCCAAAATGCATTCCAGAAAATTATAAATGTAAGTGTTGTTTAGTGTTATTAATTGACTCATCTTTTAAATTAAATTAAATTGATTATAACAACACTGTTTTCAAACTTCTAAGAAAGAAGATGGAATGGAGTGATTATGAAAATTGTGTTGCTGTCATAGTGTTGCATAAAGTTGGAAAATCTTCAAGTGACATTTTCAAGATGCTACAAAAGCTGAAAATCAGTCAAATGTTGGTGTACCAGACCATTGAATGATTCACTGCAACTAGGAGTGTTAAAGATTGTCCGAGGGAGGGTCGCCCACGCATTGTGAGGTCTCCAGCAGCAATAAAAGAAGTGGCTGCTCAGGTTCGGAGAAATCCAGTGTGGAAGCAGGCAATCTTGTTCTGTGAAATGAACATTTCAAAAAGATCAATGTCCAGGCTGCTGCCAGAGAACCTTGGACTAAGAGCTTATCGTCAACATAAATGACATCTTGATGCACGCCTAAAGAAGCTGACCGCTTAAATGTAAAATGCAGCGTTACACATAAAATGGTCATCGAAACATCCTCTTCACCGATGAAAAAGTATTCACTATTAAAGAGTCTTTCAATGTACAAAATGACAAGGTTTATGCATTATCATCTCAGGAACTCAGTAATAAGGTTCCTAAAGTTCAGATGGCCCATTATAGCTCCTCAGTGATGGTATGGTGGGGAGTGAGTTATTCTAGCACAACTCCACTGCATTTCTGTGAAAAGGGCGTTAGAACCAGCACCAGAGCGTACAAAAGCACCATTTTGGAGCCTATGTCTAGAACTTGAGTGACACATGCAGGATTCAGCAGGATTCAGCAGGATTCTGCTCCAGCGCCTAAGGCTAGGTCGACTCAAAGGTGGCTTCAGCATCATGTCCCTGACTTCATTTTGCCTGAAGATTGTCCCAGTGCCAGTCCAAACCCGAATCCTTTGGACTACTGACTGTGGTCACTGCTTGAGGGCATTGTCTGCAACAGAAGACACCCCACCACTGAAAGTATAAAGCGCTCCTTGTCAGCAATGATAGATTTCCCCCTGGATGTTGTTCACTCCGCCATAGTCTAGTGACCAAAAAGACTCGGAGCCTGTATCAGTGCAGAAGGTGGCCATCTAGAAAAGTGATAGGTGCTATGTGTAATGCATGCCTGTAAGTACAACATACTAAAAGCAAAATAAAATATTTCATGGTATTTGTGTGTTTTTCATTTTTACTTTCTCTACTGGTAAGTAGGGCAAGTATTGTATTCCACCCAAAAATTTGATGTCAAGATTTCACCATAAATATATGTTTTGTGACCCTCTGAATCCAAAAAAAGCATTTTTAGAAAAAGGGTCTGTGTGTGTGTCTGTTTGTCTGTCTGTCTGTCAGTCTGTGGACAGCATAACTCAAAAATGAAAAGTCGGTTAAAAACCAAAGTTGGTATTTAAGTTTAATGTCTTTCAAGGGTGTGACAAAGATTTTGAAGAAAATAGCCCTGCCCTGAACTACCCTTTAGATGGAAAGTTTTTTGAACATTTTGATTTTCTTGAAAATGGCTGTAACGATTTTGATTAAAATGACATGTTTTAGATATTTTTATAACAAATGAAATGTATATTTTGAATTTTCTGGCTATAGCCTATGTAGTCCTGTTTACTCTGGATGACTTTTGTATCACTCATAAATCGCATGAGATACTCAAAATCTTACCATATAACAAATGTAGATCTTGCTAAGACACACAATTTATGTCTGAATAAATTTTTTGTAGAGTGAACCATTTCGGAGATATTCCTTGTTATTTGTGTCGGTTTCAGAAAACTTAAATTTTCTTGGAAAGCAACATCGTTGTTCATTTTTTATATGTTAAGCGTGCAAAGAGAACAGGATCTCAAAGCTTTAAAAGACTTGACAATCGCTCAAAGTGATATTCTAATATTTCCCTTACACCTACAAGGAAATAAGCAATAAGATAACTTCTGTAAATGTTTATCTCAAGTAATACGAAGAAGAGTGAGTGAGTGAGTAGGGTTTAAAGACCCGTCAACAGCTAGGTCATTAGAGCCCCGCATGAAGAAGATATAGGTATAAGAGTTTGTAAGAATGGTTAGTAGAAGAGTAGAGAAAGTCATGTGAGTGCAACACATCAGCTTTTTTAAGCTGCAACAGTATTTATGGCTAGACTAGGTATATATTACCCTTGGCCCAGTAAGGGCTGTTGCACTGGGGTTTAGTTATACAGGGTGGAAGGTACTGCTTCGGCCACAATACTATGGCAAATAGATGCAGGTGCAAGAAACATAAAATATCAAGTTTCATTTCAGTAGGCTTAATAAAACTTTTTAAGTTTTTCGGTAGTGTAAATGGCAACATTGTGCTGTGTTTGCATATGCCAGCAACCTGTTTTCAACCCGAGCAGCGCTAGCTTCTAGGTCAGTAGTGCCTCAGATGTAAACAAAACACCTGACTGGCGCGTGCCTGTCGGCCAACACTGCTTCAGTTGTAAACAAAACACCCAACCAGTGTATACAAGACTGCACGAGGACATCAACAAAACACTGGCCCAGTGCGTTTACGTAACAGTGAAGCGGTCACAATCTCGGGTGAATTGGCAAGAATCAATATGTCATGCCTGGAAAGTGTGAGTATAACTGAAATGACGCATTTGTTCAAGTTGTTGTTGTTGTTGTTATTATTATTATTATTATTATTATTATTGTTGTTGTTGTTGTTGTTGTTATTATTATTGTTATTATTATTATTATTATTATTATTATTATTATTATTATTATTATTATTATTATTATTATTATTATTATTATTATTATTATTATACATCACGAGCTAAAATAGAAGCCTTCTCCTTCATTTTTCTAGCAGAATTGTACTCTTCTGTAGATTATCGGGCTAAAATAAAACAAATGATCTCTTCATAAATTACAGCTATGGTCACGAAGGTGCCTAAATAAGCAGACAAGCAAAATGAAATTGATCTCTAGAAGTAAACATGACAGTGATACTATCCTTAAAGGAAGTCTACATAATATGAAGTTTCTCTAGACATATGACAAACCAAATCCATATGTAATAGGGACTGAAGCATAGTTAATGTACTCTAAAAGATAATGCTATGTTTGAAAGTACTATTTAACATAGAACACAAATACCAGTCAGCATTTTGAAATAAATTCCATAATCCTATCTAAATGCATTTATAAGAACTTTACAATAAGAAATGCTGAAAATGTATGTCATTTACGCCGATTATGTGGTGCTTATTTAGGTTTTATTATTACTTAATTAAAGTTCTGAGTATGGAGTGGCATTTCATTTCACAAGAGACATTATTTTTATACTGTTTTTGTTCTTTTTAAGAGGAAAAACAGATGGAGATTTGGAGGTAAAGAGTGGCTTACATCGCTAGATAAGAGATGACGGGAATGGGAACATCTGCCTTTATTTACGTGATCTCAATGTTAGATTTTTTATTTTACTTCATCTGTTTATTTCTGTTTTATTTAATTTTCATTCTTGAGGGGATTTTGCCCCTTAAATTAGTAGCACCATGTCTAAGTACTCCCTTGGTGTGAACAGATTCATCATCACAAGGTAAATTCCTTCGTATTGCAGACAATTGTACCTTAACCTTCCCTTCTCCTCCAACTTTCACACCAAATGCCAAGCGGTACCTCCCCCATCCCCAGGCACCCGAACTTGTAGTGAGAACACGCAACCAGTAAGTTTCGCGTGGCCCACGACGTTGCCATATTTTGTGTAGAAATTAAACTTTGGATGACACTTTAACATTAAATTATGGCTAAATTCATTCAAATTAAGATAAATAGGCATTCTAGCATTCACAGAATGTTTGTGCGACAGGTAGTCAAATAATGAACCATTTATATTCACACAAATTATTTTTTTCGGCGAAACAGTTCTTTATTGACAAAAATTGTATTGGACATATTTATTACACTCATCATGTAGAATCCCTGGTTAACGTGTGGCCAAAGCACTACCTTCCATCCTGTATATATATCCTTAGTACATATTTTTTAAAAAAGATCCATGTGAAGAATTATTGCAAATATGTATTAGTAACTATAAACAGTTGTAATACCACTCTTTATTTATCTGATTGTCTTGATCTGTATTACTTTTTGTACCACTTACTATGCTGGAATTATCTGTGATGCATATTTGATATTGAGATTTAAACAAACATTTGGATCGGCCTTGAACCCAAAAGAAGCACTTTTACTGAGAGAGAGAAAGACAGCAAGAGCGTGAGAGAGAAAGGGAGGGGGGAGAGAAGAACCAGGTAAATGCCAAGCTTTGTATCTAAGTTTAGCATCAAAAGAGGAGGCCATGACAACAATATGGAAGTTTTGTTTTGATAAGTACTCCACAAAACTAAGTTATTTAGCTGTTAACATATTTGATATTTGTTTTTTATAGGCTTAAGAGGTGTGTATATATATATATATATATATATATATATATATATATATATAACATTCGGATTCATTAGTGTATTGTAGTCATTACTTCGAGTGCCATAATAGTGTTTGGTGAAAACCATTGAGTGTAGAGTCATCACCATTTTGACTGAATTATATTTGATATATAATGGAACCAACAGAATCACCACTTGAAATGTTATCAAGAGCTGTTACAATGGTTCAAGACGGTTCATCTACTGAATACAATGGTCTTTGCACCACATCTACTAGCCTGGTGCATTCTCCACCCTCTTCAGCATCGAAAGAACAACACAAGCGTCTTTGTGTTGCAGCACCTTCATCAAATATTCCAATAGTCCCATGTTATGCTATCCCTACGCATAATCGCATTCAGCCATTAGAAGATAACGCTGGAGTGGAAACTGCTCACCCGACTAGTTCCGCCTCCAAAGAGCGCATTCCACCCATTTGTCTAAAAGATATTCAAAATTATGAATTGCTTTTACATGACATCAAGCAACATGTTACACCTGAGTTTCGTACTGAGTTGGGCCTATTATAAAATTACATTCTTCCACCTCTTCTGACTTTCGTAATCTTACCAGGTATTTTACAAGCATTAACCAGCAATACTTTACATACAGAAACCCGACCAATAAACTTTTCTCAGTGATCATTAGAAATATACCTTGTTCTCTCACCGACCAAGAAATATATGCTGAACTCACTGCTTTACAATATCCCGTTCAAAAAGTCACACGTTTACTAAATAAATTAAAACAGCCTATTCCTCTTTGTGCTATTGAATTATTGAACGATGATTCAGGCAGAGGTATTCTCAACCTCACCCGTTTACTTTATAGTGTAGTGACCGTAGAGCCTCGTCGCCATAATGCAGACTTGCCGCAGTTCACTCGATGCCAAAATTATGGTCACACTAAAAACTATTGCCAGCTAGGACCTCGCTGTGTTCGTTGCCTGGGTGAACATCACTACTCTCAATGCACCATACCTAAAACTACACCAGCGCAATGGGTCAATTGTCATCAAGATCACCCAGCAAATTATCATGGTTGTCCTCACTATTTGAAACTCAAGCAGCGTACCACTCAAGGTGCTCTTCAACCACAATGTCTACCGCAAACTGCACCGTTAGCAATGACTCGTCAACCTCGTGTTGTATCTACTTCGTTGAATCAGCTCTCTTCGCCACAAGCACAACAGGTGCAGCAACAACATCAACAACAGCAACAACAACAAACATCATTGCATCCTGATCAGACTTCAACTCCTTCTATTATAAGTCGATCTTTTGCTGATGTTCTGCGTTCTATTGCTTCAAACTCTAATGCCTCTTACCTACTATGGAGAGTACAGGTAATACGTCTTCTTGGACCTGGTTTACTGATCTGATAACACAACTCTTTGCTGTCCTTCGTTCTTTTCTTTTACCCCATTTACCACAGTTTCTCAACTTTTTTCATACATATGGTGCAGTTTTTAAATGATTATTATGGGAATTGGCTGTGCTATGAGACTCGTTTTCTATCTACAGGGTCGTGGTAACAGATGGAATGCATATATCAATGTTTCTTCATCACAATGTATTTATTTATTAACACTTCGATATTTTACACTCTCAGCACCATATTAAATACTTAAAAACCTTACACTTTTTTAATTTGGTAGAATTTACGCTGGATAAAAGTTTGGTGAAAGTTCCATGTTCACATGCTACCAAAACACGTCTTATCACCTTGAACATACAGACGCTACTGAATCGTTTCTTGGCGTCGCTTTGACACGACACTCCGCCATTTTGTCTCCATCCGCGGTATTCATCCGCGCAAACAGTTCTTTTTCGTTAGGGAAGTGATCCCAATTATCGTCTCCTATTTTTATTATGGAACACAAACAATTCTAATATTTATACACTTTTAACAAACAATTACATGAACGATTTTCTATTGGGGTCTTATATTCTGTCTCACATACATAACAAGTTTTAGTAACAATGGTGTTCCCTAATCATCGTTCTCTTAATAGTATCACTCTCCTCAACTGGAACGCTAATGGTCTCCAATGTAAACATGCTTCTTTTATATCTTTCCTCACACTTCATAACATTGATATCACCTGTATCACGGAGACACACTTTCTTCCCAGTGAAAGATTTACTCTTCCTGGTTATCATGTTTATAGACGAGATAGAGTATCTTTAATGGCCTCAGGGGGTATTGCAATTGCTGTGCAACGTTGTATCAAACATAGTACCATATTTCTCCCTGATTCACCAGCCCTGGAAGTTGTTGGTATCAAAATTCATTCTCCTGATGGTAATGATCTTGTCCTCATCTGTGCCTACAAACCCCCTAATTACCAGCTAAACACCACTTTTCTTTCGTTACTTTTTCCCAATCATGGTCGCACTCTTTTATTAGGTGATCTGAACAGTAAACACATGTCATGGGGCTGTAGAGCTACTAACCCCAATGGCCGTCGTCTTCAACACTTTCTCAGCAATGCTCTTTACAAAATTCTGGCTCCTCCTGACCCCACTTATTATTCAAATAATCCTAGAGTATCTCCAGACATTCTTGATATTGGCATTTCTAGAAACTTGAGTTTGCCAATTTTTATGACCTCTTTAGCTGAACTAGATTCTGACCAGTGTCCAGTCATGGCTACTTTCTCCCATGCTCTCGATTTCGTTCCTCCACCAGCAAGACTTATTAATGGCTTCGTATAGTGGAACGTTTTTCAAGAACGGCTGGATTCGGCTCTAACAACTTCATATCACATCGTTACTAAAGAAGATCTAGATGCAGCAGTTCACCATTTCACGGACAACATTTGCTCCTGTGTTTGCCAGTCCACAGTTTCTTCTAACCATCCGTTTACTTACCATCTACCCCTCTTTATTTCTGCTCTCATCCAAAAGAAGAATTATATTTGACATCGCTGGCAACGGGAAAGGCGACCTTGGCTGCGTTGAAGATTAAATGAGCTTATACGTTGTGTAAAACTTGAACTAGAGCAACATCGATTTCAAACCTTTCAACAACAGTTAGCCAGCATTTCATCAGATGACCACATGTTATGGCACACAACTAAACGTATTCTTCGAAGACCTACTGTTGTTCCTAGTCTCCATTATAATAATACAGTTGTAACGTCTACTTCTGATAAATGTGATATTCTGGCCTCTCATTTCGAACAAACCTTTACTTCTCATCCTAATTTCGATGTTCTTATTTCACAATCTCTTCAGAAAGAGCTTGATGCATTCCAATCACAATGCACTGTTCCTATTCGACCATCTTTTACCAGTTCTGGAGAATTATCGTTTTTTATTTCTCGCCTTCGGAACAAAAAATCTCCCGGACACGATTTGGTACCAAACATTGTATTAAAGAAACTCACAAAAAAGGCCCTAGCTTAACTTTCTTCTATTATGAACTCTGCATTACGCCTTGGCCATTTTCCTACCTCTTGAAAACTTGCTCAAATTATTGTCTTTCATAAACCCAATAAGCCTCAGTATTTACCATCAAGTTACCATCTAATTAGTTCACTACCAACCCTTTCAAAGCTTTTTGAGAAGGTTCTTCATCGTCGTTTATCTAAATTTATCTTTAGTAATAATGTTATCCCTCCATTTCAATTTGGCTTTAGACCACATCACTCTGTTACCCACCAACTGCTTCGGTTCACTCAAGCTATTGCTCATGGCTTTGAAAATCGACAATACACACTGACTGTGTTTTTGGATATCGCTCAGGCTTTTGATAAAGTGTGGCATGATGGACTTATGCTCAAACTATTTTGTATAGATCTTCCACAATACTTTCTAGATAGTGTCTCTACCTATCTTTCAAATCGAAAGTTTGTGGTGCGCATAGGTGGCACCTCTTCTTCACTGAAATCCATTCAGGCTGGTGTCCCTCAGGGCTCCATCTTAGCTCCACTTCTATTTAGTGTTTTTACTTCGGATCTTCCAATCTTCGAACATACTGAAGTGGCTGTATATGCTGATGACACAGTTCTTTATTACTCCAATCATGACCTTCATATTGCTATTGCTACCTTACAGGATTCCTTGAACTCTCTTATACAGTGGTGTTCCACCTGGCACCTTTCTTTGAATCCTAATAAGACAGAGGCAAAAATTTTCTCTCTTTGTATTATTTGCATACCCCCACCCTTTTATATTCATAACACCTGTATTCCCTGGTTACCTTCTAATGTTCCAGTGAAGTATCTTGGGGTGTTATTTGACGCTACCCTTACCTGGCGTCCGCATATCAATCGTCCTGTTAACCTTGCTTCAGCCCAGCTTTCTCAACTTTATCCACTACTCAATAGAAGCAGTTCTCTTGGACTTGATTCCAGTCTATTACTCTATCGTTCCCTTATTTGCCCTATTCTCACTTATACTGCTCCTATCTGGGGTGGTGCTTGTAAATCACAACTACATCGGTTACAGGTAATTCAGAACAAGGTCATACGGCTCGCTACTAATGCCCCCTGGTTCGTGCGCAATCAACAATTACATCAAGAA
The DNA here is from genome assembly GCA_030765045.1 of Tenodera sinensis. Lineage (NCBI taxonomy): Eukaryota > Metazoa > Arthropoda > Insecta > Mantodea > Mantidae > Tenodera > Tenodera sinensis. The sequence goes on from CM060964.1 coordinate 179,427,555, forward strand.
CTAGGCCTTCTCCCCATATCACAGTTCATACACCAAACAGCATGCCGTTTTTTCATATGCCTACAAGAGGTTCCTGGAGCTGTAAAATACCATCTCGGCGTCAGAATTTTATATGTTATTCTCACAGATCTGTAAAAGCATTATTGCTGATCGATCTTAATAAAAAAAATAAATAAAATAAAACCAAGTTTAGCATCTTCCAAGGAGAGTGTGTAAAAATTATATGTAGAAATATTTCGCTCTTGAGAACCACTGCATACCTTTTTACTCTCTCTAGTATGTAAAGTAGAGGGAGTATGGTATTCCACCCAAAAATTCGATGTCAAGATTTCACCAGAAATATATGTTTTGAGGCCCCCTGAATCCAAAAAAAGCATTTTGAGAAAAAGGTGTGTGTGTGTGTGCGTGCGTGTGCATGTGTGTGTGTCTATGGGCAGTATAACTCAAAAACTAACAAAAAGTCGGTCAAAATGCAAAGTTGGTATATGTTTAATGTCTTTCAAGGATGCGACACAAACATTTTGAAGAAAATTGTTTCAGCCTAAACTACCCTTTGCATGGAAAATTTTTAAAAAACTGTTATCTTCTTGAAGATGGCTCTAACGATTTTGATTAAAATCCATATATTTGAGATATTTTTATGACAAATGAAATGTATATCTTGAATTTTCTGGATATAGCCCCTGTAGTCGTATTTACTCTGGATGACTTTTGCTTACCTTGTAAACCATAAGAGTTAAACCAAATCTTGCTGTACAAAAAATGTAGATCTTAGTAAAATAGGCAATTTATGTGCAAATAAATTATTTTATAGAACGAACCATTTCGGAGATATCCCTTGTTATTTGTGTGTTTTGGGGAACATACTTCTGTGAAATGGAACACCATTATTCATTTTTTATATGTTAACCATATAAAGAGAACAGAGTTTAAAAGCTTTAAAAGATTTGACTATCTCTCAAAGGTTACTGTATTCTCATATACCCCTTGCACCTACAATGACATAGTGAGGAAGAGAGGGATGGAACTACTAACAGTAAAAAGATTGGCATAGGGCAGACAACAGTTTAGAAAATGGATAGAAGGCCCAATGCCAAAGGGCACAAGAGAAAGGTGAAGAAGGTGACTGTGGTGGTGGCGGTGGCGGTGGCAGTGGCAGTGGCGATGGTGGTGGCGGCGGTGATGATGTTAATCTTCTGAAAATTTGCATAGGGCAGACAACAGTTTGGAAAATGGATAGAAGGCCCAGTGCCAAAGGGCACAAGGGAAAGGTGAAGAAGAATATGATGATCATGATGATGATGATGATGATTATGATGATGGTGAAGATGAAGAAGAAAATGATGAACATTGTGAAGAAGATGATACATTCTGCTCCATTGATGAAATCCATCTCAGCATGTGGTCAGCATGTACCACTATTGCTCTTTGCCAAGCAGATTTATTCACCAAAACTCCAGGAATATTGTCATGTTCCCAACAATTGTTTAGTATAGTGGATATACGTATATCCAAGTTTCTCATTATCAACTATGTGTGTGTCCTTGTGTGCGCATGTATGTGTTAAGGTTGCGGCAACAATTTTTAAGTAGTTTGCCTCACACCAGACTACCCTTTACAAGGAACATTTTTCAAAAGTTTTGATTTTTTCAAAAATCACTGTAATGATTTTGATTAAAATACCATATGTTTAAGATTACTTTTTATTGTGACAAATGAAATGTATAACTTGAATTTTTCTGGGAATGTCCTCAGGAGACATCTGCAGTTTCTTTTCCCCCCTGGAGTGAACCATTTTTATCTCTTGCTCATGCTAATAGAAGGGAATTTCAAAGTCATCACATAGCAATCAGCATTTGGCTATCACTTAAAGCCTACAATATTCCATATCTCCCTGGTACTTACAAGAAAATTGGCAATAAGATAATTTCTGCAAATGTTTATTTGGATTAACTTAAGAAGATAAGGAAATAAGTGTTTTTATATGATATTTATTTGTGTTAAACTGATACATATTGGAGTATAAGAGGCACTCACTCCAGGCTCTTATTATTTGTGTTAAACTAATACATATTTGAGTATAACAGGCACTCAGTACAGGCTCTTAATCCATCATTCCCACCAACAATCTTAATCTACTAAATCTAATACGAGGGTCAGTACGAAAGTTTTGAGATTAGGCAGTAGAGAAATGCTACGAGGGCTTCTAGAACAAATCCATGATGTCAGATTATTGTTGCATGCTGTGTTGCAACAGGTTAAAAAGTCTGATGTGTTGCACTCACATGACTTTCTCTACTCTTGTACTAACCATTCTTACAAATCTTATTCTTCTAACTCCTTTGTGTTAGTTGAGATAAACTTTTGCAGAAATTATCTTATTGCTCATTTTCTTGCATGTGCAACGGGAATATGGGTATACAGTAGGCTTTGAGCGATAGTCAAATCTTCTTTCAAATTCTGTTCTCTTTGCACGTCTAACATATAAAAAAAATGAATAGCAATATTCCATTTGACAGAAGTATAAGATCTCCAAAACTTATACAAATAACAAGGAATATCTCTGAAATGGTTCACTCTACAATTCTGTTGACTGAATATTCCTGTTGTCAAGTATCATTAAAAGTGTGAATAATTAAAAATTATAATATTCATTTTGTTTTATTGTCTATGGTAACTGTGTTGTTAAATTGGTCACAACTAAATATTTCTATTTCCATCAATTTATTGCATTTAACTTAAAATGTGTATGTGATACTGAAGGTATATCCATAATACACATTAAAATTGATCTAGAAAAGTATCATTTTGTCTCTGTGATTAAAAAAAGTTTTATTTGGTTGACCAGTGTTATGGTATACTGCAAAGTCAATCTGATATTTTTTTCCCATGTCTCATGAGTGTAAACCCCTAACCCTGAAATATACCCCCTATGTGCAAATTTTATATCACTTTAAGGCCTCAAATAAACCTTGAATGAAAATTGTTGCTATATCAATAAATACATGGCTTTTGAATTGGTTCTTCACCGCCGCACGACCTTTTGCCTGTGCGAGTTTGAAGCTGCAGCGGCTGGGTTTGCCTCTACTAACAAGCCGCACGTAAAACATGTATAAAAATCTTACCTTATAGAAAATGCTGGAAATGTCGTGAATGATGGTTTAATCGATCCACAGCTTCTGTTCTTTTCAGATGAGGTGTGGTTTCATCTAAATGGTCGCGTGAACACTCATAACAGTCGGTATTGGACATCTCAAAATTCACATTGCGTTCAAGAAATCCCTCATTATGATCGGAGATTTGAAGTTTGGTGTGCTGTTAGCACGATACATAATTGATCCAATATTTTACGACCAGACTGTAAATAAAGAGAGGTACCAAAATGACATTTTGACCCCATTTTTTCAGTCACGATCTGTACTTGCAGTAGCAGAATCTTGTTGAAACCACTCATATGATTTCTCTTCTTCTGTCAGTTCACGAAAAAATGGGGTGAAAATGTAATTTCGGTACCTCTCTTTATTTACAGTCTGGTCGTAAAATATTGGATCAATTATGCTTCTAGCGCTAACAGCACACCAAACTCCAAATCTCCGATCATAATGAGGGATTTCTTGAACGCTATGTGAATTTTGAGATGCCCAATGCCGACTGTTGTGAGTGTTCACACGACCATTTAGATGAAACCACGCATCTTCTGAAAAGAACAGAAGCTGTGAATCAATTAAACCATCGTTAACGACATTTCCAGCATTTTCTATAAGGTAAGATTTTTATACATGTTTTACGTGCGGCTTGTTAGTAGCAGCAAACCCGGCCGCAGCAGCTTCAAACTCGCACAGGCAAAAGGCCATGTGGCGGTGAAGAACCAATTCGAAAGCCCTGTATTACATTTATTTGAGAGGTAGAACTGGAACTTAAAAATTCAATGCCACAGCTGGGATTTGATCCACAGACCTTCCGCTTACCATGCGAGTGCTCTAACCATTGAGCTACTGTGACAATCTGCCAGAATGGCATTGAATTCTCAAACCAGTTCATATTTCTCCTGGTAAACCACAAAGGCAGTCTCACATTAGAGACAATTACCCCAATGGTGACTTACTATTGTAAGTACTTTATGTCCCAGGATTAAATAACTTTCAGATGGTAATTATTATTTATGTATGCCAACAAACTTACTGTTGGTGTTTTTAAACACCCAAGCCGTATGTGGGCAATGTTTGAGAGGTAGAACTGGAACTTAAAAGTTCAATGCCACAGCTGGGACTTGAACCACAAATCTGGAAAGTTCCAGTTCTACCTCTCAAACATTGCCCACATATGGCTGGTGTGTTTAAAAACACCAACAGTAAGTTTGTTGGCATACATAATTAATAATTACATTTACTTTTTAATTTAAAAGGTGAGTCAATAACACTAAACAACACTTACATTTATAATTTTCCGGAACACGTTATTGTCCAGTTGATAATGAAGGAAAGTTAACCTCCGAAACTCGTTCCAGAAAATTATAAATGTAAGTGTTTAGTGTTATTAATTGACTCACCTTTTAAATTAACTTGATAATAACAACACTGTTTTCAAACTTCTAAGAAAGGAAGATAATTACATTTACTATTATATAGATATCTGTTTGCATTACAATTCAGTTCCTTGCTGACTTGTTTCTTGTATTAAACCATGGACAAACGTCTCCTTGTGTGGCTAAATTATTTTATATTTGTATTGCTCCACTCAGTCACCATGGTTGGAAACAACTTGCCTGGACAAAGACAATAATAAACAGAAATATATCAACTGTAGGATACAGTGCAGTGGGTAGCAGTATGTGTACATTTTGCACATGAGTGTAAATTTTTAGATGGTATACTTTAAACTTGAATCGCTTTTATTGATTCTAGGAGGTGAATCTACACCATCAAAGGCAGTGAGCAGTTCCTCTCCAAGAAGCATTTCATCTGGCTTAGAAGTAGGATCTACAGGACCAGTCTCCTTGGAGACAAATATAAGCCTTGGAGATGACCAAGACTTTGGCAACGCTAGACAGCAAAGTGAAGCCTCTGATGATATATCTTATGATCACATACTAGAAGGATATAATGCTCTATTTTCTCAACTGGGCAAATCAGAGGTATGAATTTATAATTCTGTGTTGTATTCCAATAGTAAAGAGTGAAGAATGGAAGAGTACCATATATAAAGTTGGTAATGCAGCATGAAGGGAACCACAAAGTATACATAAATACCTTGTCTCTTACAGTGTTTGAGAAAATAGATACTTGTTTTGAATTATTGGGGTTTCAAATGTGTACATTTACAAGCTCAAAAACTCCATAAGTAAAGGTTTCTTAATACTGACTACTCAGAAGTTGTATTTGGTGATTATACAATTAAAATGTAAGATTATATGTAAACAGTACTGACCCAGATACCATTATCTTATGAATCTTAAAAGAATATGGTAAATATGGTTTATTCAAATACACACTGGGCATTTATTCTCTGGAATAGTAAAGATCATTGAGAAAGTAGAACTGTAGTGGTAGTTAGATGGGCATGTGTGGAGGGGAGCACTCCATCAGATACTCTCACATTGTTTGTTCCATTGCCAGGCGCAATATCTAAACAGGAGGTTTATCTGATGCCCAACAGATCAACACTGTTTTCTAACCAAGAGGGATCCAACTGACCGCAATTCTGTCTGGACTTCAAGACAAGTTTGAAGATGCCACAGTATCATAAAATCAAGTGTGGCTCACACAAGAAACTCCTTGGTGTCTTGGTACAGTGAAAAATGAACATAATGAATAGCATCCATGGAAGAGCATCATTCAGGAAACATTTGTTAAGTTGTGGCAGGTGCCCCATTTCAGATCATTCTTGAAATCATTTCCGAGTTGGGCATAAGTTCTTAGTATGCAAGTTCCGTTAAAATGTTACGCAACTTCAATAAAGCTAACCCTCAAATAAAGCTGTATATATTTTTGTAACTTTATTTTTTCAAGTTATCCAATATTTTATACCACTTTTCATTGAGTACAGTTCATTAGACAAACAAAAACTTTTCAAGGTTTATTATAACTTTTCTGTAAATGCGCAGTAAAGTAATGAAATTATGCAACTGCTAGAACAGTAACCTTGCTATTTTAAAATACTACAGAAGTGTTTCAAAAGCTATTGCCCTCATCTTCAACAAACATTTTTGAGTACAGCAGATAAATTTGTAGATGAACTCATTTTGCATAAGGTACATCAAAATTTACCACAGTGTTTTTGCTTTTCTGCATTAATAAGTATTCCCAAATTGCTGATTGTAAAGGTTGCAAACAAACCCGTTTAAACCTCAAAAATTAAAAATTGAGGTTTTTATGGTTTCTGTAGCTTTAGATAGACAGCTCTGAATATGTAATTGATTTTGTTCAAATACCATCATTTATGTGACGAAAGGTAGGATAAAAGTAGTATTTTCAATCAAAAGCGGGCAAATCCATAGAACACAAGTATCTAATTAAAACACTTTTTCAAACAATATTGCAAAATTCTAATAAAAGGTAATAAAAGCAGCAAGAGCATTGCATTATAATAAATTAATCCTACATTCTGACAAAATAAGTAGTTAGTTGAGTTTGGGTGACCGTTTCTATGTCTTTGCGCATTAGGTCGACCATTTTGTGTTTCAAAGGCTGTTTGCAGTTCTATCTTGTCAGCAAAATCTACTGGCCTCGCAACAATTAACCCTGTTCTCACTGTGTCTGGGAACTGTCTTGTTATGCTGGTGATTAACTCGGCTTCCGACAGGTTAGGGTCTAATAGCTTCCCTTTGTTGGCTACTTTCATAAAATAGTCGACTAGTGATAACCCTTTTGCCGGATCATATCTTCCTGTTGCTAACTCTACCCTTGTCTGGTTCTTCTTAGCTGGGTCCCAGTACCTTCATAGGAATAGAATCCTAAATGAGCTATACGATTTATGACCAGCTAGTGTTAACCTTAGCCATTCTAATGCTTTGTTTTTCAAGCTTTTCTTGACTATCATCATTCTAAGCTCATTTGGTATCCTTTTCACTTTAAAATACTCTTCCATCTCTTTAACAAATAATTTTGGATCGTCTCCCTTCTCCTCGTCAAATGTAGGTGGTGTGATTTCATGTAGTATGCTGTTGGTGTAGCATGTGTTGTGTGTTGTGTCATTGTTTAATTGTGAACCTCTATCTCTATTTGGTGAGTCATCATTTTGTACATTATTCAAATAACTTTCATCTTGAACATCACTTATGTTTAAATCATAATTTTGCCTTTGTAGTGCATTCACAACATCATTTACATTAGCCAAATTTTCTTTTCCTTTTCTCATTTCCTCACAAATTGATTTTAAATCATTCTTCATTTCTAAGTGACTTTGTTTTATATCATTCACAGCATCTTGTTGTGATTGTACTACATCAGCCACAGTCTTAATTTTAGGAGAGACAATTTGTTCTACAGTTTCACTAATAATTCCTTTCTTCACTACTTCAATTTCTTTCCTTAATTCCTCAGTTATTTCTACTTTTACATTTGTAATCTTACAGTCTACACTTATCTTACACTCTGTAATTTAATCCCTACATCTACCAATTTCTTCCTAATTCTATTTTCAAGTCCTGTCTCACTTCCTCCATTTTCTGACCTAAGCTTTGTTCTAAGTCCTGCCTTAACTCTTCCTTATTCTGTTCCATTTTCTGACCTATCTCTTTCTTATTCTGTTCCATTTTCTGACCTATATCTTTTTTATTATGTTCTAAGTCCTGTCTTATCTCTTGCTTATTTTGTTCTATTTTCTGGCCTAAACTCTGTTCTAATTTCTTGAGCATGATCATCAGTAATCTTTGGTCTTTTCCTATTACTGCTACTTCTTCCTCACTTTCTGTTTCTATCCGATAACTAGGCTTATCTGCCACTTCCCCTATTCCTGTTTCTACTTCTTTTCCTTTTTGTGACATTTTCGTTTTTTGATTCAGTTCAGTTGGGCTTAAAAGTCCTACTTTATTACCACTCCTTAGTAACATATAAAAATAAAGTAAATTTTAAATAAAAATTTTTGGTCCTACTTTTTTCCGTTGGTTTATTTCTTTATATCCGTTCCCTTGGCGATTGGTTTCATGAGGCGTCCCTTGATGTTTCCCGCATTGATGAATAAGCATTCCTCAGCACTTCCCACGTTGATTCCAGCTTAACGTCTCCTGTCGTCTTCAACTTTGATGGATTGTTTAATGGCATCTTCATTCGTTTTCGCGCATAGACTGGTGTCACTTGGTATTTCACGTAAGTTAATTTTCCATTGTCTTTTATTTCACCCATTATTCGTGCCATGCGTTTGGGCAAGCCATTTGGTGCTGACTTTTTAATATTATTATACTTTGAGTTGAGCTATGAGATTGTTTTTCTATCCCAGGTCATAGTACGGGTGAAATGAACGAACACAGGATGTAACTTCACTATATCACTTTTATTTGCACTTTTTTGTTGAATATTACACTCATTGCATTTAAATTAACTTTTGTTGCACCTGAATATTTTTCCTTGATAGTCTTTTCACGTTATCAGTTATTTTAGACCGGTTTTAGCGTCTGTATCTACGCATGTGACAAAACATGTCCTTCCTTTCCAGACTCCAAGACGCTACTAAGAAAAAAGTTGGCATCTCCTTACATAATGCTTCTATATGCATATGCGCTCATTTTCCCGCGAAGTACACTTTGAAATCCCCCTACACACTAAATAGTTCCTGTAATGTTAGGGAAGTGATCTTTATCTATCCTCCCTACACTTTTAACATTAAATATATACGGTTCTTATATTTAAGCATATTAAATTTGAACATGTAACTTAACATTTATGATATTTTTAAACAAGTACTTCTTTTTTAAGAATTAAGACAATAGCAATACATTTTCAGTACTCAACAAATCCATACCAACATGGAAAATAAACTATATTTACAACAAATATTTACATAAATGCCTTCTTTTCGGGGTCTAACCATATATTCTGTCTCAGTTTCATAAGTTAAATGTATTATAAAAATATAGTGAGAAGGTTCGTACCACTTGTAATGAAGCATAGTGTAATTGCCTTTAAATATTTAAAAGAATATGTTAATTCAAAATTAATAATTTTGGTGGATTCAGTAACAATAAACATACAAACCAAAATATAGTTGGTGATAATTATTATTTATTTATGCCAACAAACTTACTGTTGTAGTTGGTGAGTTTAAACTTTCTGTCGCTAGTGTATATATACATGAATTGTGTGTTAAAGGGCGAGTAAAGGAAGAAATGTGTATGTGTCACGAAAAAGAAAAGTGTGTAGAGAGAACCATGTGAATGTAATATACTGCATAGCAAAATGGATAGCACACTAACCTTCTCCATGAAAAAATATACATACATGCCAAATTTCAAGATGATTGGTGAAATGGCTCCTGAGATTAGTTGTTAAATACATATCTATACATCTATTTTTATATACAGGATGTCCCTCCCCCCCCCCCCCCCCCAAAAAAAAAATCAAAAAAAAAACACAGGCAATGCTTAGTATCTTCCTTCCATGGAAGTTTGAAAACACTGTTGTTGTAATTAATTTAATTTAAAAGGTGAGTCAATTAATAACACTGAACAACACTTACAAGTCGCGCGTTACTTCTTGACGAATGAAACTTTTATATGAAAGGTTGAATGTGAGTCACTACTCAGCTTTTCCGGGAACGTTCGCATCGAAGGGGAGAAGGTACAGTCTGCAGTGAGATGACGCACATGCTTCTGAGCTGAAGTAGTACAGCACTACAAATCAATTTATCACACTTCCAGTAATATCAGCCACACTTATTATACACTATACCTCTATAACTGTTTCCACTCAACTTTCTTGCATTCTTCTATTCCCGACATTTCTCCCTCGTCTTCCTTGTCTGAATTGCTGTTATTTTCGTTGTATGCATACATCTGTACCGCACAAAACTTTTGCAGTCGACTGTATACACAAGCGTGACAGAGGAAAACAGAGGTGTCTGCTATCGTAGCATAAACATTTGCTGACCTGTTTATTAAGGGTAGGCCTACTCACTGGATTTCTGCTCAAGGTCATTCGTCAAGAACAAACACGCAACCTATACAACATAATTTTCCGGAACGCGTTAATGCTTAGTATGTTTGTGCAGGATGGCAGACTGATCAGTTTTCAAATAGGAACCCCTGTCCGGAAATGCACAGTTTGGACACTGTAGCACATTGAAGTGTGAGGTCGGTGTACATTGACATTTCATCAATAAATCTGACATCGGGCTGTCTACATTACAAACGGGCTTCAAACTGTGTCCCTCCTATGTCATTGTAGAGTCTATATCGGTGGTGGTGGTGGGCCTCATGCACATAAACCAATACATGCAATTGTGTTGAAGATTTTCGATCACCCCTTGGACTCGAGCCTTAAAGTTCTCTGCTGACGTTACAAAAGTGCCACACACCACGCTCTTCATACAACTCCACAGAAAATAGTCAAGAGGTGTCAGATCTGGTGACTGTCCTGGCTATGGAACTGGTCCACCGCTACCAATCCATCAATTTTAATATGCGACACTGCTGTGATTTTGCACATGTACATCAAAGTGTGTTGGAGCTCATGTCAACAATTTCAGCAGCTGTGCACTGGTATGTGTCGCACTGCTGTTAAAAAAGTTACTGTACTGGAAACTACACAAGTAACACCGCATGATATGCACCAAGGACTCTATGGAGGAATTTAGCACATGCATAGGAATATTATTATGCTCAGGTCGTTTATCCCAGTACACAGATGGCTAAAGGGCTGTTTACCTTCTGTATTAAGATACCACAACGAATGTTAACAAATTATCAAAACCATTCTCAAACTTCGACGCTCTCCAGCATCCAAACTGTGATAAGTATATATATTATAGAGGACACAGGTTATTGGGATACCCCAAAAAACACTGTGACATGTTTCCCCCATTATAGCACGGTCTGGTTATATTTGGTGATATTCCACCTGTTAGGTTGCATGAGTACAGGCAACTGTTTGTAAAATATAACCATGGTAAAGCTACGGCCATAGTTGGTGTTATAGCATCCGTTGTGTTGCCACAGAAGCCCTTGGTTTTTAATGCGTTGCAGAGAAGCCAACTGATATATTTTAAAACAAAATTCCATTTATACACTGTATGAATTAGTCAATTAATCTGTGGAATCCATTGTATTGCTCGTATTAGCGTGATTTTGTATGGACTTGTTTTAGAGCAGTATATGCAGGTATAGTTAATATTGTTATTTTTTTGTTCACAACACAGTAGTGGATTAAATGTATATTACGACATTTAGCATTTGGAAGTGATTTTATCCAAAAGTGTTATTGCAGAACAAGATTTGCTGAAGATGAGTAGGTTCATCATGTGTTGTCTGGTAACAATGTTCAAGCATTATTATTGTTTGAAAGCAAGTTACTTTAACCCTGCCATATTTGAGGTTAGAAGTAATGCTTTTATTATATGCAATGTCAGTACTGCTTTTTGGTGTAATTTTGTCCACAGTTTAGTGTAATGTCGGCCATATTAAATTCTTGGGAACTGCCGTTTCCCGTATATGTATTTTATCAGGATAACTTCAAAGAATAGTGCTTGGTGATCTGCAACTTGGGCTCTAAGACTTTAAGCGAATAGCTTTTTGAGTTTAGGTTTGTTATAGTACTATCCAGGCTTGCAGTTCCTCAAGTAGGAATTGTATTTTCACAGCAGAACCCCATCTGTTGTAATAAATTTAAAAACAAGCCTACCATATTAGAGCTTATTGTTCCTGAACAGTTTTAAATTTCATTATAGCATAGAATCTAGGCTATAGTCTATAACTTCACTTTTTAAGTTTCTATTGGGGGGCCTCAACGGTTATGATTATGATTAGTTGAGTATTTTCATTAATTATTTATAATATGAAGGTAATTTGAGAAAAAGCTGTATGGTCAAAGTTACCCGGCAAAATTTAGTGACAGGTTTGAGTTCTTAGTGTCACAGACATCTTCAAAAAGCTCATTTAATAGTCTAGGAAAAGCTTCCTTAGCGATTATCTATGATCTTTTCTTCTGCCCTGACTTCCATTTGTCCAAAATATTCCTCCAGCATTTCTTTAAAGGCCCATAGAAAGAAACATCAAGCAGCTGGCAGATATGTTGCATTTTTTGGCAAGCATATGAAGCATATATTCTTTTCCATTGCTATCCTCAAAATATCAGGGGAAAAGTGACTGGACAAATTGTCACCAATGAGTGCAATTTTACCCTCTGCGGCCAGGTGCATTGTGTTCGGAATAAATGTATTTTGCAACCAGTCCAGGAAGATAGTGGAGCCAAACCATCCACTCCGGCTTCTATTGTAGTGTCACCGCGCCCGCCGCATCTAATTGCCGACAGCAGCAGTGTCACCCATCGCATTATTGTCGGCGCTACCGCAAAGGAGCCGAAGGAAAGAGACAGAGAATGGCCGCATTGTTGGGGTGCTTGCCGAAAGAGAGAAAAGGATAGAGGCTACTGGAATCTTCTACTTTGTATATCTCGCCGCAATAACTGAACGTTCCTGAAGCTTCTAGAATAGTGCCTGGGAGATATAAATAGCGGTAAAGTGCGACAGAAGAGTCAGTGAGACGTATGTGAAGGTTGAGTAGTCGTGCCGACGGAGACGGACAGACGATGTGAAGCGTTGTGCCGACGGAGAAGAGTTAGTTCTTTGTGTTACGAATTCGGAGTCATGCTGTTGGAGAATCGGAAAAGACTTTCTTGCTGTTGCAACGAGTGTACAAGTTACTGTTTACGGAAATAAAAGTGTTTCTTTATCTAGACTACATCTGTCTACTTTACTTCACACCCGCAACCAAAAGTTACACTGGTGTCAGGAGTGGGATTCGTCGAATTGCTTCTAGTTTCGTTACATCGTCGTTAGAAGTTGCAACGTTGGAACCAAGATGGAGGGAGATTCGGAAACCAGGATGATGGCAATGATGAAAGAATTATTTGCCAAAATGGAAACGTCATACGACAACCTCGCTGCCAAAATGGAAACGAGAAACGACAACCTCGTTGCCGAGCTGAAAGAGATGAAGACGGCAAACGACAACCTCGCTGCCGAGCTGAAAGAGATGAAGACGGAGCTATCGGCGAAAATTGATGGCGAACTGATTGGCGTGACGGAAGACGTGGAAGAACTCGGCGAAAAGGTGGTAGACCTCTGCCAGCACGTGGACGTCGTGGAGGACGACGGGGAACGTCTTGGCGCCCTGGTAGTAAGAGTTGACGAGAGCGTCAAAGTACTGGATGCCAGGGGCAGACGGAATAGCGCGGAGCCGGGGAGGGAGCACCTAGTGGCCGAGGCGACAGCTGCGCCCGTTTCAGATGATGTGAGGGAAGACGTGAAACAACTCGGCGAACTGATTGGCGTGAGGGAAGACGTGGAACAACTCGGCGAACTAATTGGCGTGACGGAAGACGTGGAACAACTCGGCGAACTGATTGGCGTGACGGAAGACGTGGAACAACTCGGCGAACTGATTGGCGTGACGGAAGACGTGGAACAACTCGGCGAACTGATTGGCGTGACGGAAGACGTGGAACAACTCGGCGAACTGATTGGCATGACGGAAGACGTGGAAGAACTCGGCGAAAAGGTGGAAGACCTCTGCCAGCATGTGGACGTCGTGGAGGACGACGGGGAACGTCTTGGCGCCCTGGTAGTAAGAGTTGACGAGAGCGTCAAAGTACTGGATGCCAGGGGCAGACGGAATAGCGCGGACCCGGGGAGGAAGCACCTAGTGGCCGAGGCGACATTTGCGCCCGTTTCAGATAACGAAAGTGTACGTCTCGGGGAAGACAAAGGGGCAGTTCAGGGACGTCGTCGGGGATCCCCTGGAGGAGTGTGTCGGGTACGTAACCAACCAGGATATGACGTGGAGGACGATCAGCAGGGAAGCGCACAAGCAAACGAGCAACACGCGAAAACCGACTTGGCGTGTGACATGGGGGGACCGTCGGAGCCATCCAATCACCTGACGCATAGTGCCGTGAACGGAAGAATGTTGGACATCATCGTGGACGGCAGGATACAGGAGAGGCCGTGCCGAGCACGAGTGAACACGAGTGCAGCGGTGGACGCGACTCGCGCGGATGTGGTGGGGTTTGTTGCCGGACCCATCGGAAGCAAGGTGGCTGCGAAGGTGCGCCAGAGAGGTCGGCGGACACGGTACCCAATGAGCCGTTTCCAAGTGCGCAGGATGGCCCGTCAACACACCAGGAAGAAGGGCAACTGGACGAGGGACCGTCAAGACCGGCGGTACTGTTGCAGAATTTCGAAGCAGGATGGCATACATCGTCCTACCCGGCCCAAGGGACACTATCCAACAGCGATACCTAGGATCGTGCCTCCTGGAGAAGAGGTTCGATGGGTTAGTCCACCGGGGCGCAAGGGAGATGCCGCAGTGATAGTGCTGGTCGGGACGACCAGCTCTGAGGAGGGAGCAGTGTCACCGCGCCCGCCGCATCTAATTGCCGACAGCAGCAGTGTCACCCATCGCATTATTGTCGGCGCTACCGCAAAGGAGCCGAAGGAAAGAGACAGAGAATGGCCGCATTGTTGGGGTGCTTGCCGAAAGAGAGAAAAGGATAGAGGCTACTGGAATCTTCTACTTTGTATATCTCGCCGCAATAACTGAACGTTCCTGAAGCTTCTAGAATAGTGCCTGGGAGATATAAATAGCGGTAAAGTGCGACAGAAGAGTCAGTGAGACGTATGTGAAGGTTGAGTAGTCGTGCCGACGGAGACGGACAGACGATGTGAAGCGTTGTGCCGACGGAGAAGAGTTAGTTCTTTGTGTTACGAATTCGGAGTCGTGCTGTTGGAGAATCGGAAAAGACTTTCTTGCTGTTGCAACGAGTGTACAAGTTACTGTTTACGGAAATAAAAGTGTTTCTTTATCTAGACTACATCTGTCTACTTTACTTCACACCCGCAACCAAAAGTTACACTGGTGTCAGGAGTGGGATTCGTCGAATTGCTTCTAGTTTCGTTACATCGTCGTTAGAAGTTGCAACGTTGGAACCAAGATGGAGGGAGATTCGGAAACCAGGATGATGGCAATGATGAAAGAATTATTTGCCAAAATGGAAACGTCATACGACAACCTCGCTGCCAAAATGGAAACGAGAAACGACAACCTCGTTGCCGAGCTGAAAGAGATGAAGACGGCAAACGACAACCTCGCTGCCGAGCTGAAAGAGATGAAGACGGAGCTATCGGCGAAAATTGATGGCGAACTGATTGGCGTGACGGAAGACGTGGAAGAACTCGGCGAAAAGGTGGTAGACCTCTGCCAGCACGTGGACGTCGTGGAGGACGACGGGGAACGTCTTGGCGCCCTGGTAGTAAGAGTTGACGAGAGCGTCAAAGTACTGGATGCCAGGGGCAGACGGAATAGCGCGGAGCCGGGGAGGGAGCACCTAGTGGCCGAGGCGACAGCTGCGCCCGTTTCAGATGATGTGAGGGAAGACGTGAAACAACTCGGCGAACTGATTGGCGTGAGGGAAGACGTGGAACAACTCGGCGAACTAATTGGCGTGACGGAAGACGTGGAACAACTCGGCGAACTGATTGGCGTGACGGAAGACGTGGAACAACTCGGCGAACTGATTGGCGTGACGGAAGACGTGGAACAACTCGGCGAACTGATTGGCGTGACGGAAGACGTGGAACAACTCGGCGAACTGATTGGCATGACGGAAGACGTGGAAGAACTCGGCGAAAAGGTGGAAGACCTCTGCCAGCATGTGGACGTCGTGGAGGACGACGGGGAACGTCTTGGCGCCCTGGTAGTAAGAGTTGACGAGAGCGTCAAAGTACTGGATGCCAGGGGCAGACGGAATAGCGCGGACCCGGGGAGGAAGCACCTAGTGGCCGAGGCGACATTTGCGCCCGTTTCAGATAACGAAAGTGTACGTCTCGGGGAAGACAAAGGGGCAGTTCAGGGACGTCGTCGGGGATCCCCTGGAGGAGTGTGTCGGGTACGTAACCAACCAGGATATGACGTGGAGGACGATCAGCAGGGAAGCGCACAAGCAAACGAGCAACACGCGAAAACCGACTTGGCGTGTGACATGGGGGGACCGTCGGAGCCATCCAATCACCTGACGCATAGTGCCGTGAACGGAAGAATGTTGGACATCATCGTGGACGGCAGGATACAGGAGAGGCCGTGCCGAGCACGAGTGAACACGAGTGCAGCGGTGGACGCGACTCGCGCGGATGTGGTGGGGTTTGTTGCCGGACCCATCGGAAGCAAGGTGGCTGCGAAGGTGCGCCAGAGAGGTCGGCGGACACGGTACCCAATGAGCCGTTTCCAAGTGCGCAGGATGGCCCGTCAACACACCAGGAAGAAGGGCAACTGGACGAGGGACCGTCAAGACCGGCGGTACTGTTGCAGAATTTCGAAGCAGGATGGCATACATCGTCCTACCCGGCCCAAGGGACACTATCCAACAGCGATACCTAGGATCGTGCCTCCTGGAGAAGAGGTTCGATGGGTTAGTCCACCGGGGCGCAAGGGAGATGCCGCAGTGATAGTGCTGGTCGGGACGACCAGCTCTGAGGAGGGAGCAGTGTCACCGCGCCCGCCGCATCTAATTGCCGACAGCAGCAGTGTCACCCATCGCATTATTGTCGGCGCTACCGCAAAGGAGCCGAAGGAAAGAGACAGAGAATGGCCGCATTGTTGGGGTGCTTGCCGAAAGAGAGAAAAGGATAGAGGCTACTGGAATCTTCTACTTTGTATATCTCGCCGCAATAACTGAACGTTCCTGAAGCTTCTAGAATAGTGCCTGGGAGATATAAATAGCGGTAAAGTGCGACAGAAGAGTCAGTGAGACGTATGTGAAGGTTGAGTAGTCGTGCCGACGGAGACGGACAGACGATGTGAAGCGTTGTGCCGACGGAGAAGAGTTAGTTCTTTGTGTTACGAATTCGGAGTCGTGCTGTTGGAGAATCGGAAAAGACTTTCTTGCTGTTGCAACGAGTGTACAAGTTACTGTTTACGGAAATAAAAGTGTTTCTTTATCTAGACTACATCTGTCTACTTTACTTCACACCCGCAACCAAAAGTTACAGTATCTTGCCTTCTTGGATCCTCCTTGCATCCAATTATCCCACAAATGCTCTGCCTTAAAAACAACAGGAGGTGGAAGAAGGTACCCTGATACAGGCCTGCAAAACATCACAGATGTGCTTGATTTTGTCGAATGCCTGATTCGTTCCGGGTATTTCTTCTCACGTTTGAACAAACACTTTTTCATGCCAGGATCATCACCTAAATTAGTTTCATCATAATTAAATATATGATGAGGTGGAATCAATGTGTCAGAATTACTTTCACACAGCGACACTTTGAGGTGACCAAAATTTTCTTCCAAACTTGCTGCAGTCACTTCAGCCTTTGAAAGTTTCAAATTTTGGCAGGTTCTTTGAGAAAGAATTTCCTTGTGTCTCTTCATAAAATTAAAGGCCCATTCTACACCCGGTATATTCTGTGGACCAAATACAGACACTTGTCGTCCACTCTTATCTAAATATAACTTTGCTAGAGAGCGCAAATCTTGCAGGTAAAAAGGGAAACCCCAATCACTCACAGTTAATATGTGCACAAATACTTCTCCCTCTTCAGCAGTAAAAATCACTGGTCTTCCAAATTTGTTTTTATGTTTGTCGTGCAGTTTGTTGTAGAGTGTCCCTTTACTAATCTTATACACTTTTTCTGCTTTAGTCATTGACAGCTTGTCGGACCTAATATCTTCTATTGCTGCCTGAAGATCTTCTCTACTGAAGGAATTATATTGTCCTGAACCTGGTTTACGTTTGTGTATCCTCATGATGCAAAAGTTATATAACCTATAAACAAGTTGAAGAATTATATTTGTTCTTTCAGAGAATACTTGTTATATATATTTAAAAAAACACTAATAACTATATTGGAGTACATGCCATGGCAACTTTGACCGGTGATCAAAGTATCTCGATTTCTGAAATGTATGGTTATGTACCTATGAAGAATTATCATTGGTAATACAAATCCACATTATTTTCATGGTGAAAATGTACCTAGTAGATGTTAATGCATGTACTACATACCTGTATAAGTTATGTTGGGCTCTGGCCGATGTAAATGTGATATATTTATCAATTTAGCACACGTTTATTTTTGGTGGGAAAACTGTTTGTTTTCTAATGAATAACATGATGACAAACTTAACAGAAATAAAAATTACAAACTCACCAGAGACATCTTCTGGGTTTGAACAATACTATTAGCATGGAAAGTATCAATACAGCAGAATGCATTCAGAAAGAAAGGTTCTGAATGTTTTTTGGAGAATCTGGTCAAAGTAACCCGGTTTACGGTAATCTAAATCTGTTTAGTTGTATCATTTTTGTTGCTAATGAGCTATGGATGTAGACTCCAACACCACTATTTTTGTAACTATTTCTACAGGAGGAGCATACTTTTAAAGTTCTCAATCCCTATATAAGCTTCCTTTTTCCTGAAGCCAGTGCTCAGATATAAAATGATACAATTTATATCTCTGATAAAACACTTAATTTGTCTACCTTTGTTCTTAAGCATTGCATATTCACATGAAGGATTTTACTATTTACCTCACCTTCTGCTATAGGAACCAGTTTCTCTGGTTTGTCATTATGTCTGAGACAGGATATTGTAAGACCCCAAAAGAAAATCATTTATGTGAATATTTGTTGAGAATGTAATTTGTTTTTGGTGTTGGTACGAGTTGGTTGAGTGACGAAAACGTGTTGCTATTGTTCATTGTTACAAAAAAATTAAGTTTGTTTAAAGACGTCATAATTATTTCCAGTTTTAAATTTAATATATATGTATAAATAAAAGAATTATATGTGTTCAATGTTGAAAGCGAAGGGAGAATAGCTAAAGATTGCTTCCCTAACAATACGGGAACTATTTGATGAACGCATACACGGATGTACACTAAAGAAAGGTAGCGTCATGTGATGTGGCGTTAGAACTTGTTAATAGCGTCCGTGTATTTGATATGATGTGCTTGGATGTGAGTAGAAAATTGATTAAACTTTCATGAAGCTTTTGTTCTAAAGTTGTTAAAAAACTGGAAAGACTATCAATGTAATATAAATTGGTGCGACAAAAGTGTAAAGACCATGAAAAAGTGTTAATAAAGTAATATATCATAGTAAAGTAACATTGAGTGTTTGTTCATTCCATCTAGTACCACGACCTGGGGTAAAAAAAGAATCTCATAGCTCAGCGCATACAAAACATATTATTATAGAAATAGCACCATGTCTATTACATTTTCCAGCATCCAAAGTGTAAGACCCCTTTCATTACAGTGCGGACTATCTTTCTCTATATATGTATGGTCCAAATATTTATCCATATCTACATATACTGCCCCTACAGTCTCACATGCCCATCTTACGCTTTGGATTTACATCATGTCTTTTCACAACACTATTCAGTCACTACAGATTTTGGAAACTCTTCTTTGGTTATTTTAATCACCCTTTAGATCTCACCCAACACTTCGTCAGAACCTTCTGCACTTTTTATGTTGTTTGTTCCAACGCGGAGGACAACTACCTCTGGATTTTTCAGAGCATTTTCACAATCACATGCATGTTTTAACTTATTACTCAACTGTTCTGCTCTAATATGTCTATACACTTCAGTTTGTGTACCATTCACATTTACACGAGAGATCATAGATTCATTGATCTCTAGCATTTCTTCTGTTGCTGCTTCACTTATAGATCTGGTGCTGTTGAGGTTAGGTGTTCCCTCTTCCTTTCCTGTACCATACCATCAGTTTAAATGGGCCCACCCATTGGACACTGTGATGGCAGGGCACATAGCACCCATCCACCAACACTCCACTCCCCTTGTAGCCAGCAGTAGAATTATTTTGTGCCATAAGAAGCATGTATGAGGTTGGCCAAGGCATTGGTCATATTGCCAATGAGTTATGTATCAGTGTATTTGCTTGAGTCATTGTGCAGCTTAGTACTGAACAAAGAATAATCTTTTGTAGCCATTTCATAAAATATTAATCATCTCCTCTGTGTGGTAGAGCATTTAGGGGAATGCTTCCTGATATTGATCTGCCCAATAGATGTACAGTGCACAAAATATTCCATAAATTCAATAGTACAGGGTCAGTATTACACCATAAAAAAAGTGAAGATGCCGTGTTCTCACAGAAGAAAAGGTTGATATCAGTGCTCAATTAGAATGAATGGCTCAAAAGTCTCTAAGTTAGCACAGCAAGTAGGTGTTAGCTATGGATCGAGACAGAAGGCTACAAAAGTGCTAAAATCATAACCATACAAAACAACATAGATGCAAGCCTCAAAGGTCAGGGATCCCCAGATTAGGATAAGGTTTTGCACCTGATTTCTTGAGTCTGTGTGTGTCAGTGTCATAAACCTGCAAATGCTGTTATTCAGTGATGAAGCGTGACTTCATATCAATGGACACATTAGCATGCAAAGTAATCGATACTGGGCAACATTAAATCCCAGACTTATACCTGAAAGTGCACTACATGATCCTAAGATCGGTATATGGTTTGCCTTGAGTGCAACAAGAATCATTGGCGCTATTTTCTTTCACAAAACTATAATGCAGAACGATATCAAGCTGCAATTTTCAAACAGTTTTTCACATAATTGACTGATGAAGTACGAACAAATGGTGTGTTTCAACAAGATGGGACTACATCCCATACAGCTTGGATTTCATTGCATGCTATTGCTGACCCATTTGGTGTAATAATAGGAAAGTGGCCTGCTAGATCTCCAGACCTAACGCTCTGCTGATATTTGTGGGGCTCTTTAAAAGACAGGGCATATAAAACAAATCCCTGAATAGATGAACTGCAACATAACATCTCACAAGAAGTGTTATCAATTGCTAGGCTTTGGCAATGAAGCCATTAGCACTCTTGCTCTCTAATATTTCTCTGTAGTGGAACCAATGGGTAGAACTTCACAAGTTTGTAGATGATCTCACAAGAAGAGTTACAACTTGTGAATGAAAACTGTTAAGACACTGTAACCCTGTCTTGCAGTACAAGGATAGCCTTTTTAACATTTTCTTTATGAAAGGTAAGCATTGTAGATGCACATTAAATGGTTTTAATAATGAATAATGTTACTAAGTTATGCTTTTGTGTTCTACTGCCAGCTGCTTGGGGAGTGGAGTATTGGTGGATAGAATCTGTGTGCCTATCATCACAGTGCACTGATGGCACTGTGGATAAAGCCTCAAACTGGTTGGATATCTGAAGTTCTGGTGCCATTATTCTGAGCGATCACTTGACGAAACTCTTAAGTGTTGTACTGGTTTACTGCTACTCCGTGTTGATTTTTTTTTTTCAGTAATGTCTTTTCTTCTTCCAGTCTTTTGTTCATTTCTGTGAGGTCTTGTATCTTTCCCTGAACAAGCATTTTTAATTTTCACAAGCTGTTACTTTAACATAGGATTTAACTTCTGATTTTTGCACTAATTTTGACTTTAAATCTTCTTTGTTGCTCCTTAGCTGTTTTATTTATTCTTTTGCACAGTGTAAATCTCTGTTTAATGTCTCTACTACCGTTTGTAGTGATGCTATCTGGTCCGTACCACGTGTTTCTTCACCATGAAGTAGGCTACAGATGTACTTTTCGGTTTCTGCTTCTATATTTTGGTTTGCATGGATTTCATTTGTGTTGACTCTTTCGCCTTTGTTAATCATGCTTTTGCCATCATTAACCACCTTTTCCATGCTAATACTGCTTTTATATTATTTATTTGTAAGCATATCATGCCATGCTCCACCATACCGTGCCGTACCATAACACCTATTGCAGGGCAACGTCCCTATTACAGGCTCCAGTATCTAACAACATCTTGAGGAGTGCATTTGGGGTGTGGAAGTGGCATGTGGCCTTCAATTGAGCAAGGTAACCTGACTATCTGAATAGTAGCGAAGTTTCATGCAGCTCTTGTTGGCAAGCTTTAGATGCGTCACCTCTAGATTTTGCCAATTCACTTTCACTTTCTCTTCGAACAAAAATGTTTTATTAACACACTATGAAGGTATTTTTAGGATCTAAACCATAGACAAAATAAAATATTGCTGGAATCTGATGTACATGCAATAATCTAGACTCAGTAGCTACAGAACTGAAATTTTGGGTTTTAAGATTAACAGTCAGCTCATGCTTCACCCAGCTTGGTTCGAGTGTAACAATATGACTTTTTAACCTAAGTTGTAAACATATGTCTACCTTGAAAACAAGCAAGCTGAACTAAGGAGCTGCTGGATTTGGTAATCTTCAATTACGGCATATCTTGGCAACCTCATGCTTTGTTGCACTCAGATTATCCCAGCTGTATTCGTTGTAGCATTATTGGATTACTCTTTCTTTGTACTTGCCAGAAAATAAATTTCCATCTTACTCAGGGTGTAGCCAACCACTGCTTAATTAAATTATTTGGTTTCTGCATTATCAAATTGTCCTGTATTCATATGTTATTTTCACCTTTAATAATTCCATTCTGAAAATTACTTTCTGTGCCTCCAGATTTACTTCCTTATAAGACTTCGTCATTTACAGATTTTATTGTATTATAACATATTTATTATTGTAATGTACTTATTGCCAGATATATAGGTTTTTCATTTTCTCTCATCAGTATTTTTAATTATTCAGTGTATTTTATCTGCAGGTGGAGGATAGATGTATATGGCTAACAGAGATACACTCTGCAGCTTCAAGTAGCAATGCTCGAAATCTTACGTCACCTGATCTAGGTATTGAGAGTGATCAAGGCAGGTTTTCCAGCCTGGAGGCATCTAGTAGTGCTCTACCTGAGATCCATCCAACTGGAGCTGCTGATAATCTTACAGGTGAGTACATTCATTATATTTTTAACAATATATAATACTAAGAATAATATAATTTGGTTTACAGTTATGAAAACTTCTGAGCTCAAAAAGACACAAGATTTGAATTTGACATTTTGGAAGATGCGTAATACTTCAAGTTTATTTTCTATTGCCATTTAAAAATCAAACTAATTACAAAAGTACTAAGAGGCTTAAGGTTTAAAAAAAACAAATGTTTACGCTAATTAATTACACTTGGAAACTGCATGATTATGGGAAAGTCCTTTTTCACTTTGAAATGTAGGTATTTTCCATGTCTACTTGCTGAAAACTGATATTGTGTACATAAAACAACGTACTGTAATTCTTTGTGTAATTGTTGCCATCGCATAATGGTTGCATCTCAGTTTATAGACAACCAATTAGGGTAGTAAAAGTGAGTCAGTTTGCTGACACTACATCACTTACTTTTTTAAAAACACGGGACATGTTTTGGGAGCTCAAGCTCACTTTTACTATCTAGAAATTGCTACACATCACTGTATGCAAATCTTCCTACAAAGTAGTTTAATAGTTTAACCAAGGAGCTTAAGCATTTCACTACATTAAGATTCCAGGTGTTGACTATTGAGAAATACTGGAAAATAACATGCCGCCACTGCAACCTTGAGTACCATTAGTCCTGTTAGATTCATGGGAGGGGGTAGATATGCAGCGTATTCTGATATTTAGTGCTGAGGCAACATCCCTGTTCCTGAAGTCATTGATGTGTCATTGAAGATATACCAATGATATCCATGTTGCCATTAATTTGTCGAGATATGGCTAGTTCATCAATGAATCTGTTTTAAGCACCTAAGTGCATCTGACATTCCCAATCATATCTTTAAGCTCTAATACATAAGTTATTTACAAAAGTGATTATTTGCATACATACATACACATATGCATTATAATTCAGTAATATTGTGCAAGCATTTACCTATTAGGAACGACTTTAGCACTGGTTTAAATTTTGAGTCTTTAGTGTTCTTAATTGCAAACAGTAATTTATTATACAATACAGCTCCTATTTTATATGGGTCCTATCAGTTTGAGTTTTATTTGTGTTTACCCTATAATAATTGTGTGCTCCCTTGGTATCATACGTATGGCATTCTTTATTATGTTAAATTGTTTCTTTTCTTTAACAAGCATAATAGTTCTGTACACATACAGAGAAACTACAGTTAGGATGTTTTGTGTTACAAATGTTTCTTGACAAGATTGTCAAAACCGAAGGTTGTACATACTTCTTGTGTACTTTTTTATATTTTTAGTAATCTGTTCAAAGTGGTTTTACTTGTTCCCCCCAAATTTCAACACATATCTTAAGTGTGGGAATTAGAGTGATAAGTGAATGGAGTGGTGAGGGTTGCAAACTGTTTAACATGTGTCAAGTTAGTAACCATCTTATTCTTCAGTTGTGTACAGCTGTTTATTGCTGTAGTTATTCTAAATTATGTTATGAAACACTGGATGAGGAGACCAGAAGTGTCAGGTGTTAACTACAAGTAATTGCATTTGCAGAATAGAATGGTATTCGAGCTGTAAAAGGAGAGTTTTTAGTCACAACATTTCCATAGGGAACTGAAATCAATTGAATATTGCACGGAACTGCAGATTCAGATCTTATTGAATCTTGGATCTGATCTTAGAAAGTAGGATCAGATCTAAATTTTGCAGCATGAAAATACCTACCATGTTCAAATTGATTTGAATATACTAAAGATTGCTATCGTCTACTGTACTCATTGTAATCTACTGAACGCTTGTCATTTTGTTTTCTTACTGAAACTGGTGTAATACAGCACAACTGAGCCACTTATATTGTTTCATAATCTTGCAATGTATTCTTCTCAAAAACATTCACTAACCTCAAAATTTGCTTAAAATATGTAGAACAGCAGACCAGCACATCTTTTACAGGTTCGCCAGAATAAACCAAGTCAACCAACCAAAATAAAACCTTGAATTATTTATTCTGGAGTCTTGTGTATCTAAATTGATCTCCATACGTATTAATTTTAATGTGAAAACATGGATTGTATTCAGTATGGGATTGTACTCAACTCAATTTCAGTTTCCCATAATGAAAAACTTCTAAGAGAATGGAGCAAAATGAAAGTGCAGCTGGAATCTACAAACTATTCAAGGTGCTCTTTTTGAGGCCCTAACACCTAAAAGTTACTAGAAATTAGTATATGAAGAGTTGCACAATAATGGATGTTGTGTTTCATACTCAGCAATCTTATATCAGCTCAAGTTAAGAAGTACATACATTTCAACAGTATCATAAATGCTTTCGCAAATAAGAGATGATTTTTAGTTCAATAAATATGTTACCATTATTTTTTTATTATCTTTTTATCGGAATGTTTGCATTGTGGTTTAAGAGTCACATGGTACTTTTGTTTCCCCTCCTCCTCTCTTTTCTTTTCAACTACAAACAGTGTAATGTGGCCATGCTTGAACATGCCCAGACTCATTCCTACTCTGTAACTGTGCACTAGTTGCTGAAAGTTTACACAGCCAGTCTTGAATAACTTATTCTTCACATAATGGTTGCTTTGTGTGTTTTACTTTAAGAAAAGTATAACATATGTGACAATTATGTGATGAAATACCGTAATTATTTTTATGTGTAAAAATTTGGAGTTTTTTTATTACTCTAAGTTCACTTTCTACACCAGAACTTATTGGAAGTTGTTCTGGAGACTGTTGTCTTCATCATCAGTTTTTATTCACTTCTGTACTTCTTCTGTGACTTATAGATGGTGTTTTGGCTGGACATACTGGGTGATGAGATCCTTTTTATAAGGATAATCAAAGTTTAATAAATTATGTTTATTTTTGTGTATGAGTAATTTTATCCAGATAGCACTGAATCAAGGCTAATGATGGAGACAACAGCTTCCGAAGCATGTTCCAGTAAGTTCTACTGTAGAAAGCAAAGATAGAGTAATAAAAACCTCAAAATTTTGATATATAAATGTTAAAATAATTTAATTTTGTTTTCCCCAAGGAAATTTCAAAGCATAATTATATTGCATGGTATAAGAGTACTCTGCTTTGAACAACACAAAATGATTCTATTCTCTGTTAAATAAATCCATGACATTTGTTCCTGAGGGTTATTAAGTCTATACTAATACCAAGAAGGAAAATTTGTTTGTGTATATATGGTCACTATTCAATTGATTTTGACAATTCTTTCACCACTGAAAAGTACTGTTCTTCCCAGTGGACTTAGCGTGTAAAATAGCTTCTGTTCAGTCGCTAAGAATGTAAAAAGGATTTAAAAGGGTTAAACATTAAGATATGAACATGACAGTCATAAAAAATGCTTGCAAAAGTGGCATTGACTTTTTGTTGAGAATGCCATGGAATACAAAATAATTACTTACTGAGGGGTCTCTGTCTAGGGGATATGTGAATGGCAACCACAAGGTACCCAAGTTGAGCAGAGCATTACTTCCACTTACTGGTGTTTTGCTCCTCACTGTAACTTTTCTATCCGACCTTATCTTGGTCATCTCTTGTTCTCTTCCGACCCTGATGCTATTAGGGTTCCTGAGGGCTAGGGAGTTTTTATTTTTCCAACCTCTCCATTTCTCTATAAAACCTTAACCCCTAACATGCTGACCTGTCATGGCATGTAATACGTCCTCTGATTGGTAATCAGATGATATGGTCGGTGAATTTATTTTGATAACTCTCCCGGTCAGGTCGGTGAGACCCGTAAACCAATGACAGGTGTGGTCCTCCAGACATTCTGGGGGTTGTGAGAGAGCGATGTGACCCCCAAAACATAAAAATATGGTGCTCTCTAAAAAGTGGTTACTATTACTGCTATTGCTCTCTTCAATATCAAATTATGAAATATTACTCGAGGGGTAAAATGTTACGGAGTTAAAATAGTCCCCCATTCGGATCTCCGGGTGGGGACTACTTCTCGAGAACCAAAACATTATATTAATAGAAGATCTAACATCAGACTTCTACAATGGAATGTGGGTGGTCTCACACAAACAAAAAGAGTAGAACTGAATAAAATTGTATTTGACTATAACATAGATAGATTTTTCATACAGGAAGTAAATCTAACAAATGACCAACTTAAATACTTCAATTTTACTGGTTTTCTACTACACCTACTACCCAAAAATAGACAGATAAGTAGTGGAATATTAGTTGGAGTCAAAAAGGATATTAAATCCTCCTTTGAAATTGTTAGAAATGGATAACACAGATAAAAGTGAATTAATAAAGCTAAATTTTTGGGATAACAAAACACATCTACATTTATACAGTATTTACAATCCTCCCTGGAATGAACCAGATCTCTCTCTTATTGACCAATTAAATAAAACAATCGTAATTGGGGATTTCAATGCTCATTCCAAAAGATGGGGTTATGAAAAAGTGGATTCTACAGGGAAGATAGTGGAAGAATTTTTGAATACCACAACTTTTGAACTGATTTATAGTAAAGAAGATCCCACAACCTTCATACATTACTCTGGAGCAGGCAGTAACCCAGACCTCTTGTTAGATACAGCAGATATTGTTTCAAAAATTAAAAAACAAGTTATAGAAGATCCAAGTTCTGGCCACAGAGCAGTAATTGCTGATATAAAACTAGGGAATACAAATAACAGTCAAGGTCTCATGAATCTGTATTGGAACTTCAAAAAAGCAGATTGGAACAAATATAAAACTGAATTAGACCATAAATTTAAAGAACAAACTCACAGCTGCATGACCAACCCGATCATATGAACAAAAACTTCTGTAAAGTCATCCTAGAAACCGCAAAAAAACATATTCCTAGTGGAAGAATTAAAAATTTCAAACCCTTTTGGAACCCCCAGTTAGAAGAACTGAAAAAGCAAAGGGATATAGCTAGAAATACAGCTGAACAAACAAAAAAACGTATTGGATACACAAATATGGCTAAAGAAATGTGCCTCACTAAAATAAGAAATTAATACTGCTAAAAGGAATCACTTTAATAATTTCTTAGAAAAAATGGATTATAGGACAGATGGTAACAAAGCTCATAAGTTCATAAAAAATATTCAGGACAGGAAAAAAAACAACAGCACACCTATCATACACAACAATAAAATATTAGTAAATGATGCAGTCATAGCCAAAACCTTCAATAAATATTATGCTAATTCACATAAAGTAACAAGAAATAATAAAAAGGAACGTAAAGAATTTAATTAAGATTTGAAACAAGAAAGAGAATGTGATCCTAACACTCAGTGCAATATCTTTTTTCAAAATTTTAATATGCAAGAACTGAAATTTGCAATAAATAATCTAAAAAACAAAAAGTCTCCTGGACCTGATCACATACATCCAGAGTTCATAAAAAACCTTGGAAAAACAGCAAAACAACAACTACTGAAACTCTACAATCTATCCTGGAAAACCACTGTACCTGCTGAATGGCAAAAAGCAATAATTGTCCCACTCTTGAAGAAAGACAAAACAACATCAGAAATAAAAAATTGTAGACCAATAGCTCTTACTAGCATAATAGCAAAAGTGATGGAAAGAATGGTGTCAAACAGGTTAAATTGGTTTCTAGAATCACAAAATGTAATATCCCCATGTCAAGCTGGATTCAGAGAGTCCACTCTACAAATGAACAAGTCTTACTTCTCAGTCAAGAAATCAAAGACTCCTTCAATAGAAAAGAAGATAATTTATCAGTTTTTATTGATTTCCAAAGTGCATATGATTCTATATGCAGAACAAAACTACTAAAGAAAGTAAAAAAAAATAGGGATACAAGGTCCAATGTTTTCATGGCTATGTCATTTCCTAACATAACGCTTTATTGCAACCAGATATGGAAGACATATATCTAAATACAAACAAGTACACCATGGCTTACCACAAGGCACAGTGCTCAGCACAACACTTTTTAATATATTTATTAAGATCTGCCACAACAAATACAAGAATCAGGTGTGAAGTGTGCACTATTTGCTGATGTCTTAGTAATGTGAACTTCAAAACCAAAAAGCAAAAGTACAGAACTAGAAAAAACCATGCAACAATCCTTAACCAACTTACAAAGGTGGACCGAAGAAAATTTAATTACTGTTAATACAACAAAATCAAAGTACCAAATCTTTTCACTAAGAAAAAAACCACTAAAAATAAAACTAAATTTTGAGGGTCAACAATTACCAGAAACAAAGGAAGTATTTAGGAGTTACATTTGATACCAAACTTACATGGACCAAACAAATAGAAAATGTAATACAAAGCGCGGAGAGGCGCCTTTCACGGTTAAAACGTCTAACAGGAATGAAGTGGGGATGTTCCAGAGTAACTCTTAACACAACATACAATGTATATATAAAGCCATTATTTACTTACTGCAGCGAAGTTCTTGTAACAGCAAACACAAAAAAAAATTCACATCTTTCAAAACCAAAGTCTGAGATTAATTACAGGTGCTATCAAAACCACACCAATAGCAGCTATGAAAATGCTAACCAACCAATACCCCATTGAATATGAAATAGAAAAAGAGGCTCTTATTCAACACGAAAAGTTGATCAGACTCCCATTCAATACATGGCACAAGAGAAATTTTACACATACACTAAAGACTCAGGAGAGCTTTCTTTCCAAAATTCAAGACATCAAGAAGAATATATACGTTCCTAATTCAAAGGAAAGCATCATGTATAAAGTCAATCGGACACAAACATTAGACATCACATATTATTCACACCCGACAGAAGAAGTGTTACTCAAACTAATGTTCTCAAATTATTGGCATTAGAGGCAATCCATACTAGCTTTCCAGAACACGAATGGCTCCTTATTTTATACTGATGGATCACTGATATCAAACCAAGATGGAGAAGGTGCTGGAGTCACATGTCACCTCTTTTCCTATTACAAATCTTTAAGTTATGGAACTACAAACTTTGATGGAGAAATTGAAGCAATTCGAATAGCCCTACAAAATCTTTTGTTCAGAATTTCACATTTTCAGCAAGCAGTTATTCTCTCAGATTCCAGGGCAGCAATTATAGCAATTACTTCCAAGTTGTCACCAAAAAACCAAACAATTATAGAATGTTGGAAAATCCTTACCCATCTAACAGCACTTCAAAAACACCTAGTCTTCCAGTGGATACCAGCTCACTGTGGACTGAGTGGTAATGAGAAAGCTGATTTTCTTGCAAAAAAGGGTACCAGCAGTGTACAAAAATCTATAGTTAATCTACCATTTTATGCAGCTAAAGGATTAGTCAACTCTGAATTCAAAAAAATTATTGCAAAATATTACTATGAAAAATCAAAAAATAAAAGATGGGAACTACCAAACATTCAAACAGTAATTCCTGAGTATCCTCAAAAAACAGCAGTTGCAATCTTCAGGTTGATTATAGACATGATTGTCTGGCAAAACATTTAAACAGAATTGGGATATATTCTTCACACTCTGTCCTCTATGTGATCTGCAAGAGGAAATGGATCGAGACCACCTTCAAATATGCCCGGCCACTTCTAGTGCCCCGTCCATCAGTGAAAAATATTGGAGAGCAAGAGGATTAATGACTTCATTGTCAGAAATCCAGCATTAGCTAACAACAACAACAAAATAATTACTTAATGGAAAATGCATGTAAAAGTAGGACAAAAGCTGCAAATATTTATCTAAGCAGAATAATTAGGTGGTTTTGATTCAGGAACTGAGAAACCATTAGATACAGTATCATACACTTAGCTTTCATTGTTTTTGTCCACTTTGAGGTTTGCCAGAGGTGAACTGAAATGTGAAAATGAAGTTCCAATTTGCATCCATGGAGAAGAGGTTGGTGGAGGAATACTAGCATGGAAAGTTGAAGGCCTGTGATTTGTTCTTAACATTGGCATTGAATTTTTACTTTCTCTACTACACATAATAAGTAGGGGAAGTATTGTATTTCACCCAAAAATTTGACATTGAGGTTTCTACTGGAAATATGTCTTGAGCCCAACTGAAACACCCTGTCCCCCTGCCAAAAAAAATTAGAGGCAAACCTTTGGAAAGGGTATAATGAGACTGAGAAATTCAATACAATAGCTGGGATTTGAATCATCGATCTTCCAGTCTCCGTCCGGTTGCTCTAACCACTGAGCTACCTTGGCAATATGTCAACACAACATTAAATTATCCAACTGACTCACGTTTTGTCTGTGTGTGAACAGCATAACTCAAAAGAGAAAAGTCAATTAAAATCCTACCTTGATATTTAAGTACAGTTTAAGCCAAGAAAATGAATTATAGACTCGGGGTTAAATTTTTGTAAAATATTTTATTTGCACCTTCTCGTTCACAGTATTTAAATCATATCACAGTAGCAAGTCTTTTATTTCAGTGGATCAACTTCCTAAGCATCTCCGAGATTTAATATCTGAAAATTTAGCGATATTTCACTAATCACATTTTCTATCACTTTATGCTTTGCCAATCTTCTGTTCTTTCATTTAATTGTACACTTCGTGTTAACTAACTTGTTAAAGTTAGTGTTTTACTTATTTTCTTCTAATTAACGGTCTTTAAACACTTAGTCACTTTACTTTAATTAATTTATGATGCGCACATATAAAAATGCATCTACATTATACCGACACTATCAGCAAAGAGAAGGACTTATCTTGCCTCATCTTTTGGGTTATATGCATGTATCCATCCGCACATGCGCGCATTTAGTAGTGTCCTTCTATGACATCATTTTCCACGTATTTTTATAATCCCAAAAATGCTAAGAAAGCTATTTTAATCTATCCTTTTAACATTTTTGGCATTAAATACTTAAAATAAGCCTTAATTTTTACACACAATCGAAATATGGTAGTTAACAATTATAACATCGATACACAGGCAATGCTCTCAACAATGGAAGAGTGATGCAACACAAAATCAATTACAAATATGAAATAAGTCAGATTCAGAACATATTTAATTTGGATATTTTTTTTTTTAATTTAATCCTTTAAATAATTAAATTATATGTACTGTTTCACCTCTGTTGGTGAAACTGGTATGAGGAGTCTTCAGGCTGGTGCTGTTTTTACTTTCTCTACTGGTAAGTAGGGGAAGTATTGTATTCCACCCAAAAATTCGATGTCGAGATTTCACCAGAAATATATGTTTCGAGACCTCCTGAAACCCCCCCCCCCCCCCCCAAAAAAAGCATTTTTAGAAAAAGGTCCGTCTGTGTGTCTGTCAGTCTGTGGACAGCATAACTCAAAAACGAAATGTACGTTAAAAACCAAAATTGACGTTTAAGCTTAATGTATTTCAAGGATGCGACACGAAGATTTTAAAGAAAATAGCCCCACCCTAAACTACCCTTTAGATGGAAAATTTTTCAAAAATTTTGATTTTCTTGAAAATGGCTCTAACGATTTTGATTAAAATGCCATATGTTTCAGATATTTTGATGAGAACATGAAATGTATATTTTGAATTTTCCAGCCATAACCCCTGTAGTCGCATTTACTCTGGACAACTTTTGCATAACTGGTAAACCGTTAGAGATAGACCAAATCATACTGTACAAAATATGTAGATCTTGCTAAAATACACAATTTATGCCTGAATAAATTTTCTTGTAGAGTAAACCATTTTGTAGATATTCCTTGTTATTTGTGTCAGATTCAGAAAACTTAAAACTTTCGTGAAATGGAACATTGTGGTTCATTTTTTTACATGTTAAGTGTGCAAAGAGAATGGAATCTCTAAGCTTTAAAATATTTGACTATCGCACAAAGCCTACTGTATTCAATATTCCCCTTACTTTTTTATTTTATTTAAATCAAATTAATAATAGTACCTGAGCGACCGAGCTTTGCTCGGCGCTTTTCACCCCTGTTTTTGTAAAATCCTTTTGGGGGGGGGGGAGAAAATACTCAGATAAACCTGAAAGGCAAAACGTTAACTAAATAGTCATTTTTGTCGCAATTGTTAAGTCATGTCCGAGATACAAGAGATATAGAAATACATGCAAATATTTCATAAACACCATTTCAGCTGAAAAACGTCTATTGCTGAACGCAGGCCTGCCCCATAGATATCCACCTAGTTTTAGGTTTTCATCGAGCATTTGTTCCATTATGGAGTTCAGTTCTTTGGTGCTGCGATTGGCTCCAGGGCGTTAACACGTTGGCCAAGGTCCTTCATATTTCCGCTGAGTTCTTCCATGGCTTCCTTAACCCCGGCCAGTCGCTTGTTAGTATTCTCCGATAGATCTATCTTCATATTGGACATTCCTGCCCTTATCTCTTCTGTTTCAGAGTTTACATTTTCAGTTTGCCTTCCATTATTGTTTTCATTTTGTCCATCTTTGTTCCTATATTTTCTATTCCGTAGTTTACATTTTTACAATTCGGTTTTCATATTTGTTTCCCCTGCCGCATTCCAGAATTCATTTCATTTCCCATTATGTCTATCTTGGCTAACATTTATTTCATCAACTGTTCCATATCGTGCTTTTCGGCGCACTCCTGACATTAATTGTGATTACTTTACTTTTTTAACTATTTCTTTATATTTTATTAAAGCACCGGAGCAACACTAAGCAAAAGCACTGTTGAACAATAACAAATACTACAAGAAGAAAAGCTGGTTGATAAAGCCATGTGAATGTACTACGCATTTCTGTTTCAATCGTATAGAAAATTGTATGAATTGTTCGTAATTGTTCGCTGAAACGGGAGTAGTGAAAGAAATGTGATTGTGTTTAGTAAAATAAAAATGAGTAGAAAAACTATGTGAATGTTATACGTTACACTTATATTTCAAGTGTATGGAAAAATGTATGTTTGTAGAAGAGGGAGTAGTATGTTAGGTAAAAGCAAAAGGAGCAGAGAAAACCATGTGAACGTAATACGCTGGATGGTAAAATGGATTGCATAAAATCCTTCACCATGAAAACAATTAGATATATCACTTTTCATGGCGATTGGTCAACCTGTTTTGGAATTTACTCACTCTTCAACATACAATATGTATAGGCGTTGGCATGTATGAAGTTGATAAATGATAGGGAATAACATGTGAATTGTTACGTAAAACAATATTGAGTAGAGAAAATAGTATGAATATAATACGTTGTATTTCATTTTCAAACATATCAAATTGTATGAATTATATGTTGAAGGGCGAGTAGCGAAAGAAGACTGATGGTGCCTCGTAAAGGAAGAATTAGTCGAGGAAGTCGTGTGAATGTAATACGTTGCATTTATATTTCAATCATAGAATATTATATGAATTGTATGTTGAAGGGCAAACAGAGGGTAAATGAACATACTACGTAAAAGAAATGCGAGTAGAAAACCATCTGAAAGAAATATGTTGTGTAGTAAAATTGTTACCATAAAAAATTTCCCCATGAAAAAATACATATACATGCCGAATTTCGCGGTAATCGGTTAAGCGGTTTTCGAGCTTAACAGTTAGATACATACAAACATCCAAGTTGTATAGATGATATGAATTGTTTGTAGAAGAGTGAGTAGAGAAAGAGATGTGAATGTGTTACCTAAAAGTGAGCATAGTAAACAGTGTGAATGTAATACGCAGCATTTCTATTACAAACAGGCACAAAATTGTATAACTTATTTCTAGAAGAGTGTGTAGAGAAACAATTATGAATGTGTTTCACAAAAGCAAGTAGAGGAAGCAGTGTGCATATGCAAACATGCACAAAATTATGTCTTATTTGTAGAAGAGTGAGTAGAGAAAGATGTGAATGTTACCTAAAAGTGAGTAGAGAAAACAGTATGAATATAATATGTAGCATTTCTATTTAAAACATACAGAAAATTGCATAACTTATTTGTAGAAGAGTGAGTAGAGAAAGAGATATGAATGTGTTATCTAAAAGTGAGAGGAAAAAACTGTAAATGTAATGGCATTTCTATTTCAAACATACAGAACATGGTATGACATTTTAAAAGCGGGGTGCAAAATCACGTTTTTTTATGGAAAATTGTTTATAGAAGAGTGAGCAGAGAAAGAAATGTGAATGTGTTACCTAATACTAAGTAGAGATAACACTGTGAATGTAATATGCAGCATCTCTATTTCAAGCATACAGAAACTTGTATACTTATTTGTAGAAGAGTGAGTAGAGAAAGAGATATGAATTTGTTACCTAAAAGTGAGAGGCGAAAACAGTGTGAATGTAATAGCATTTATATTTCAAACATATAGAACATGATATGACTTATTTTAAATGTGCGGATAAAAATGTTTTTTGGTGCAAAACCACGTTTTTATGGAAAATTGTTTATAGAAGAGTGAGTAGAGAAAGAGATGTGAATGTGTTACCTAAAAGTGAGTAGAGAAAACGCTGTAAATGTAATATGCATGTATACAAAAATTTAATCAAATCTCTAGAGCTATTTCTGAAATACTGTGAGTATATACAAGAATTGCACCGTAGAGGCGGGAATAAAAAATGTTATTTTTTATGTAAACTCGCGTTTTTTGGGGAATTACACCTATATAGCTGAACTTAAAAAGCAAAGCCCTATCTGATTACAAAATTTGAATGAAATCGTTAGAGCCGTTTCCAAGTTGCTCAGAATAAATATATATACAAGGTGCATCCAGAAAGTAAGTCCCGATGACCGATAAAGAGAACAAGAACATCACTAAGTAAGAAATATTTATTGGAATAATTACATAGACTCACTGGCTACATTTCAACATAGTCACCACCATTGTTGAGGCTTTTATTGTTACAGCACACCATTAATTGTATGCCCAACTCATAGGATTCTGCCGCCAATGTCCACAGCCATGAAGTCACTTCATTCTGCAGCTCAGCGTTACTGTGAAAACGTTTTCCTGCCAGAAAACGCTTCATGAGACGGAAGAGATGAAAGTCACCCTGAGCAAGATCGGGTCTGTAGGGTGGATGTTCGAAGACCTCCCATCCAAATTTAATCAACACAGTTCGTGTGGCGTTGGCTGTATGGGGTCTTGCATTGCCATGCACAAGCGTAATGCCTCTGGCGTCACCAGGGACACTCAGCCATTACGGTCTTCGTTCTGAATCTTGGTTCTTCCTTCCGTGAATTGCCTGCTCCATCGTCTTACCATACTGTCATACATAATGTCCTGTCCATACATATGACACAATTGATGTGGATCTCTGAAGGAGATTGCTTTTGAGCATGCAAAAATCGGATGACTGCACGAACCTCGCATTTGGCGGGAGACAATATTTGAGAAGCCTTTTTCTCCTAGCACAGAGCAGTAACTACTGCCGTCACAAAACTGAAACTTTACTGCAATGTTACCATATACTTCCTCTCTTCTCCTGCACACGCGCATTCCTATCTGTCTGGTGGTGCCATCTCTGGATGCGATCGGGACGTACTGCCTGAATGCACCTCGTATATATACAAGAATTGTTCGTTTAAATATATAAGATTTGAATATGACAGACATTCAGCCCAGGCTCTTAGCCTGTCTTATCCACCCAATAAAATTTTTTATCATACATTTTGCTTCTCTATTGCTATTTACCACATTATAACTAACATAAAAATTTTAATTCTGTTCTCTTTGTACAGACCAATTCCATTTTTTCTTAACTCTACTTAAAAATTGACCTAAGTTCCTGACCTCCTTTCTAAAAATCCTCCTAAATGCTGTTATCCTATCTCCCTTATCCCTTTTCTGCCCCAGAAATTCTTTCCTCCATACGTCCGTTCCTTGGCACTCAAAGACTATGTGCTCCAGATCATCCTTCCCGCCGCAAATAGGACACTGACTCTGAGGGTACCCTTTCTTAGTCCTCTCAACCTCCAAACACCAGTTCTTAGCCATGCTATTTATTGCCTCCCTTTGTTCTTTGTTTACCTTATAAACATATGTTTCCCTTTCCCATGTTTCCTTCATTGATTTGTAATCTACCAGGGACCTTTTTTCCATTATACCACCAAACAGTTTTTGGATTTCTATGTCTTCAAACCTCTTTCTTATTATTTTCCAAAATTTGTAATGATTATTCTCCCCTCTCCTCCAGTAGTCCCCCATCCCATTTACTTCTAAGTTCTTTTGAATACTACTTTTCCATCCAGATTCCCTAAGACTCTTTTCCTGGTATTCTACACACTGCCTTAACAAGTTATTTTTATCCAAATTCAAAATTCTGTACCAATATTTCAGAGCTCTTTCTATAATAATGCCCTTCCTTCACACCCTTCCCATCTCCATCTACGCTACCTCTCTTGCCACCGCACTTGGAAGACCCAACACTTCCCTGCAAAACATCCTATGAACTGTATCTATGGTTTCCTCCCCCTCATTCAATCCCCATATTTCTATACCATGGAGGATTTTTGGTTCCATCACCATATAAATTTTTTCTAACCATTTGACCCCAATATTCGGTACCCTGTACTTACAACTTCTTATTGCTGACATAGCTCCTTTCCCCTTTGTCAGAGCTAATTTCTTTTTTTTTCCCCACCCCCCACTCCCATCTAATTTTACTCCTAAATAGATACATTCTCGTACTACTTTATACTCCTTATTCCCCTTTTTCCACTTTTCATGTGGTGCAGTTTTTATAATTATGCTTCATTGGGTCTTTGAGCTATTGAAATCTTTGTGATCTCAGGGCGTGGTAACGGATGGAATGAAAAATCACACGATGTTTCTTCACCACAATGTATTATTTTATTAACACTTTTTCTATACTTTACATTAAAATAAATCCTCCTAGCACCGTTTTAAATGATTTAAAACCTTTCCATTTTTTCATTTAGTGGAACTAATGCTTGATGAAAGTCTGGTGAAAGTTCTATGTTCACACGTTACACCAATACGTCCTTACGCCTTGATTACCCACACGCTAGTGGGAAGATTATGGCGTCACCTCACGTGACACCGCCTTTTTTGTATACATCCGCATATGCGTCCATCAAATAGTTCTTTCTTGTTAGGGAAGCGATCCCTAACCATCCTCCCTTACTTTTATTATGGAACACATATAATTCTAATATTTATACATATATATTAAAATCAAATATGGAAATATTTATGACGTCTTTAAACTAGCTTAGTTGTTCGTAACAATGAACATTTGCAACACGTTTTCGTCATTTAACCAACTCATACCAACATCAAAAAACAAATTACACTTTTAACAAATATTCACATAAACGATTTTCTTTTGGGGTCTTCTAATATTGTCTCACATGTTTACTCAGTTTTGCTCCCTTCTTAAATACCATTATTTGTGTTTTCTCCTGATTAACAGTTAGGTTCCATTCATTGCAGTATTTATCTACCTCCTGCAACGCTTGCTTCAGACCATTTACTGTAATTGATCCCACTACCAGATCATCAGCGAATAGTAGCCCAGTGATCATGATATGGATAATTTGTACAAATGCTTATCTTAACTAACATGAAGAAGATATAGGAATAAGGGTTTGTAAGAAAGGTGAGTTCAAGAGTGGAGAAAGTCATGTGAGTGCAACACATCAGATTTTAATTAATAACTTTGATGGTGTTGTGCTTTTGACTCTTTCATTATCTTGGGTCGGGTACAGGTGAAATAATGCAGACACAGGATAAAACTTTTTCACATTTTACTTGCACCTTTTTCGTTGAATAGTACACACATGACACTTTAGTTAACAATCCTTACACATGAACCGACTTCCTCAACGGTTTCTTCGCATTAGTTGTCGTTTTAAATCACACTTTTAGCATCTAAACTTGCACGTATGAAAAACATGTCTTCTCTTCTTAGACACTAGGACGCTAAGACGCTAAAATCTAGCATTTTCTTTAACAATGCATTTGTATTCATACGCGTATATGTCCATTTCTTACGGCGTACCCTATGACGTCATCTCACATGTTAAATAGTTCCCGGAATGTTGAGGAAACGATCTCTATCCTCCCTACACTTTTAATATTAAATATAAAATGATTCTTATAATTATGCATATTAAATTTGAATATATTACTTAATATTAATGACATTATTAAACAAATTTTATTCTCAGCAATGCAACAATGGTAATACACTCTCAGTACTTAACAAATCCTTACCAACATAAAAAATAAACTATATTTACAATAAATATTTACATAAATACTTTCTTTTCGGGGTCTGACCACATATTCTGTCTCAAGGCTTTTGATTTGGATTATGGTGTTCTTGTAATTTATAAGCTTTCTGTAGGAAGCCCTGTTGAGCTTTAAGGTTTCTCTCCCTGTTTTGATATTTTTGCCAAGTATTGTCTTGAGGTAGTCTTATTAATTTTTCATATTGAATTAAAGCTTGTTTATTAATATGATGGATTATTGGAGGGTTTTCAGTAAGCATCTGCATCACCGTTATGGGATTAGATTTAACACCATATGTTATCCATCTTAAAGAGTTATTTCGAATTTTTTTTATTAAGGATTCTTTTATTGG
Source organism: Tenodera sinensis (assembly GCA_030765045.1). Classification (NCBI taxonomy): domain Eukaryota; kingdom Metazoa; phylum Arthropoda; class Insecta; order Mantodea; family Mantidae; genus Tenodera; species Tenodera sinensis. The sequence goes on from CM060964.1 coordinate 179,467,078, forward strand.
ATGTAATCAGATTTTCGCTACCATTTAGTAGAATAGGTGTAATGTATGTCTTGTAGGTGTTATTTAGTACTTCCATTGAGTAACTCCATTTTGTTCCTGTTAATCTCTTTAACATATTGCACCTTTTGTTTACTTTTTCTGTTATATTTTTAACATGATATTCCTTAGATACTTTTCTGTTGTAGTATATACACATGTATTTAATGTTATCTTGCTGTTGAATGTTTTGACCATTTATTTTGAAGGAGAACTCATGCATGCATGCGTTAAGGAAGAAATCTCATAACATGTTTTATTGGTGTTAATTTGCATGCAGTTTTCGTTACACCATTGTTCTAGTGATTGTATAGCATTACACATTTGTGAATTGATTATGCTGTGTATTTCAAGGAGCAGATGTCCAGATGGTTAGATCGTCTGCATAAAGTGTACAATTAATATGATCATTTTTATGTAGTTCTATTGGTAAATCATTAATCATAAGGTTAAAAAGTGTGGGTGTGATTACTGAGGCTTGAGGAAGTCCTATTTTGATTTGGTTGTATTTAGATGTTGCGTTACCATATTTTGTTGGACAAAATTTTTTATTGATGAAACTGTAGATCCAACGTAACATATTGCTGTCAATATTTAATTTCATGATTTTGTCCTTAAGTTTTAATTTCCAACTGACCCAAAGGCATCTTCAAAGTCTATAAATATTGTTGCTACATTCCAGCAATAACGAAGCCATGTGTGGGCATTGTTTGAGAGGTAGAATTTTTCAGTTCTGATTCTACCACTCAGAGGAAGTCATTTGTTTTTTTTATGTCCTGGCCATGCAAAGAGAATGGAATGCCCAAACTATCACATAGTGACCAGCTCTTAAAAGATTTCATTACCGCTTAAGCTTACTGTATTCCTCTATTCTCATTGATTTTATAAGGAAATATGCAATAAAGCCATTTATACTCATTTTCATGTCAATTAACATGCAGTGGATAGGAATAATTTGTACACGAGTGAATAGAGAAAGTGATTTGAGTGCACACCAGATTTTTTTGAGTAGGGGGGAGGGGTTCTCAAAAATGTCTCTAATGATTTTAATTGAAATACCATATATTTGAGATATTTGCATGACAAACAAAATGTATTACTGTGCAGTCAGTTCATTCAGGAGGAATATTGTGTAACCGATAAACGTTAAGTGACAGACAAAAAGCTTACATATTGTAATTAAAGAAATTGAAGCTATTAACAGTGAAGCAACAAGATTCTAAAGTAAGAACAAATTAGAAACTAAAAACTACTTATCTTAGTAATGTTGCAAGTTCTTGGTGCAAAGCTGACTAAAGTTTCGAGTTGACTCCAACTCATTCTCAAAGCTATAGCAACATTACTAAGATTAGTGAAGTTTTTAGTTTCTAATTTGTTCTTACTTTAGAATTACATATTGTAACTTTATTAATCTCTGAATTATTTTATTTGCTTATTTTTACATTCAGCAATGGCCTCACTCAACACAAATTAGCACAAAACCCTTTTCTTTATATGAAATTTTACAGTTAACCTTTCTTCTCTCTATCTGATGTTTTCTGTCATATCCATGGCAACCTCATGCCAAGGAGCATTCAGTTATGGATGCTTCCCAAAGAAGTCTGAAGCAATGTTACACTGCCGCCCACCCTCCCCCCTTCAGTGCTGTGTGCCCCAAGTAGTGCCATCATAGTGAGCCAGACGATCTGAGTGTATCACAAGCATCTGCCTTGAGGGGCCGGCCTCTGGATGCAGTAGACTATGTCGTTGGTCCTCTTCACTACGCAGTATGGTCCTTGCCATGGTGGTTGCAGCTTGGGGCAGTGCCCCTTTGTCCAAATTGGGCGATACAGTCACACCAAATCTCCGTGCTGGAACCCTAGACAGTTGGTTTGCCGATTGTACTGGGTCTTCGTCCGGTCGTTCTCTAGCTGAATGTGCTGACGAGCCATCTCATGTGAATCCTAAAGGCAATCCACTAGGTTCTTCACATAATCAACTGCTGGCTGTACAGTTCTTGGCGGACTCTCAAACATCAGATCGCACAGGGGGCGCATTTGGCTGAAGACCAAACTGGCTGGCATCATCCCAGTGGTGTCATGGGTAAACGAACAATAGGCCAGCAAGAATAGCAGTATGTTGACATCTCAGCGCCTCTGATGGTTGGCCACAACCTTCCTCAGATGCTCTTTGAGGGTCTTTATGCACCTCTTGATCATGCTGTCCAACTGGGGGTGGTTTGGAATGGCGTACACCTTCAGTCACTTAGTGAAATAGTCCATGACCACCAGCAGATATTTGTTACCCCGATCAGAGATAGGGAATGGTCCAGCTACATCAGTGGCGATGCACTTGAATGGTGCTCCCACATTATACCACTGCATGCGACCCTGGCTCCTGGTCTGAAGGCAGTGATTCGCCGCACACATGTGACATTGGTGGCACTACCTATAAGCATCTGCGTGTAGCTTCAACTCTGTTGCAGCTTGTCAAATGTGTGGTTGCGCCCAAGATGCCCTCCAGGGGAACCCAAATGTACCTCATCCAGCATCTCCATAACCTTACTCCAAGGTAGCACCACCTGCTCTCTCTGCATTTTTCTGTCAGGTGACTCCCAGATCCGGTACAACACTGTCCTTGCTATTTAGCAAGTCCCACTTATTTTTAATTTTTATTTTTTTAATTTTTTATTTATTAGTCATTTAGCAATTACAATAATTACCATAGACTTCGTCAAAAACAACTTACTATACTCATTCTATAAATACATACATACAAACATTGCTAACTTAAGATTGACACTTTAACACATTTACGAGGGTCCTTCAATAAATAACCAAACTAATTTAATTGTATTTAAATAAACCGCCCTGGAGCACCATGGCTGCAAGTGGTGGAAAGGTGAATCCTTCCTCTAGCAGTGCTGTGAGTGCCAGTCATGCAGAGTGAATCAGTTGGGATTTAGAGCCCAATACGTGAGGTCGTGTTTACTCATCCACCATGGAACTGAAATTATAGCAACATGCATCAATAAAGTTTTGTGTTCTGTTAGACAAAACTCCTACAGAAACCTTTGAAATGGTGCAGCAAGCATACAAGGACCAAGCTTTAGGCAAAACACAAGTCTTTGAGTGGTATAAACAAGTTGGTTCCACCAATACGAACCGTTAACAAAACAGGAGATTATTATTTATTTATGCCAACAAACTCACTGTTGGTGTTTTTAAACACACAAGCCATGTGTGGGCAATGTTTGAGAGGTAGAACTGGAACTTAAAAATTCAGTGCCACAGCTGGGACTTGAACCACAGCCCTTCCACTTACCAGGTGGCTGCTCTAACCATTGAGCTACTGTGACAATCTGCCAGAATGGCATTGAGTTCTCAAACCACTTCGTATTTCTCCTGGTAAACCACAAATGCAGTCTCACGTCAGAGACAGTTACCTCAATGGTGACTTACTATTGTAAGCACTTTATGTCCCAGGATTAAATAACCTTCAGATGGTAATTATTATTTATTTATGCCAACAAATTTACTGTTGGTGTTTTTAAACACACAAGCCGTATGTGGGAAATGTTTGAGAGGTAGAACTGGAACTTAAAAATTCAATGCCACAGCTGGGACTTGAACCACAGACCTTCTGCTTACCAGGCGACTGCTCTAACCTTTGAGCTACTGTGACAATCTGCCAGAAATAAATAATAATTACCATCTGAAGGTTATTTAATCCTGGGACATAAAGTACTTACAATAGTAAGTCACCATTGGGGTAATTGTCTCTGATGTGAGACTGCCTTTGTGGTTTACCAGGAGAAATACGAACTGGTTTGAAAATTCAATGCCATTCTGGCAGATTGTCACAGTAGCTCAATGGTTAGAGCAGCTGCCTGGTAAGCAGAAGGTCTGTGGTTCAAGTCCCACCTGTGGCATTGAATTTTTAAGTTCCAGTTCTACCTCTAAAACAGGAGAGTTCACAGTGGAAACATTCATCGAGCCCTAGGCCTAAGAAAGCAAAAGTGCAGGAAAGGTCATGCATCTCGTATTCTTTGACAAACAGGGCATTCTGTATGATCATGTTATAACTAATCAACACACAGTAACTGCTGCTTATTATTGTGACGTACTGAAGGGGCCACTGAAGAAAAAAATCGCCGAAAAGCTACCAGATCTCGCAAGGAGAGGATGGATCTTGCATCAGGATAATGCCCTGCTCATCGAGCTTGTGCAACTCAAGATGTCACCACAGAATTCAGCATTGAGATCATGCCTCATCCACCTTATTCTCCGGATTTCGCACCATGCGATTTTCACCTCTTCCTTAAAGTGAAACAGGAGTTTCGTGGTCGCCATTTTCAAAGTGATAAGGAGTTGACCAATGTTGTCACGGGTATCCCGAACAGACTGTCCAAAAATGGGTTCATTGAGTGTTTTGAACAATGGGTAAATCGTTGGAATAATTGTATTTCATCAGAGGGAGAATACTTTGAAAGTGTGTAGGTAAATGTTAGTGAAATAAAGCCATTATGTGTTAATTAAAAAATTAGTTCGGTTATTTATTGAAAGACCCTCGTACAAACTAAGATTTATATAAGTTTACAATCCAGTCTTATTTTGTTCATAAAATTCTTGCTCTCTATAAAAGGGATTTTCTAAAAGCCATTTATACAGTCTGTTCTTAAATGTTTCAACATGCAACAACATTGTGCTCAGTAGCACTCATACTCGCTACTCCTGGGGGTGACGTTCTCCCAGCTCAGCTGGTTTACCGTGCATATACCTGGTTGTTCATTTGGGTTCCCAAGCATCACCTCGTCTTGGTCAAGTCGCAAATTATTACTGCCTACTTCGACCATTGTGACCTAGGAAAGGTCACCAGCACAGAACTACTGTCCCTAGTGTACTTCCAAAGTAATTTACTCCAGCATGATGCACACTGCCCTCAGTACAGGGTTGCCAACTCGTACAATAATTATGGGGGCATACAATAATTTTAATGTTTGTACGATGGTTGTCAACCCATACGATAATTATGGGGGTGTACGATAATTTGAATGTATGATAGTTCGATATTGGCGAAATATCATTTTCACTGGTTTGTCACTCCAGCGAAGTGAAACTAATTACAAATAACACCACTTTTGTCCTCATTGTCTGTCTCCACCCCATAGCTACTAAGCGTGCTACCCTTTATCCTCTTATTGCCAGTGTGCCCAGGTCTGATAATTTCAATGAAGAAGGTACTGTTCAGAAAATTGACGATCAATGTAAAAAAACTCGGAATACGTGACATTCCGTGTGAAATAAAGAACATGCCTGAACCTCACAGTTTCTGGAGTGCTGTTAAACATGTCACCTTGGTGGAAATACTGATTTCAAAGAACTAGCGGCCTTTGCATTATCAGAGGTTTCCTTGCCCTACAGAAGCACTTCTTGTGAAAGAGTTTTTTTCTAAACTAGGTTTAATAAAAACCAAAGTTAGAAACAGATTGGCACTAGATATGGTAAATGAACTCATTTTGCCAATCTCAACTTATGAAAGAACGTGGTAGATCTTAAAATCTGCAAGTCACCGAGATGTTAAGGTTTATCTCAACAACAAATTTGTGCAATGCTGCAACGGTTGAGGAAGCTGAACTTTCAGATGGATAGTGCGAGAAACTTAAGTGCTAAAGTTGTAATATTTGTTGAGGTCACCAATCTTGTAAGTGCATATAATAAACATCATTACTCTTATATTTTTATAAGTATTATACTGATATTTTTATTGTTGTAGCGTTTGCTTTATGATGTATGATAATTTGAATCCAAATCTATAATTTTGAGTGGCTGGTATGATAATTTTACTTTTAAATGTTGGCAACCTGCCTCAGTAGCTTCCATATGAAAATAAACTACTTCCAAAGAACTCACCTCCTTTTACTCCTTTTAGATACTTGTGGGATAAATTACTATGGAAGTAAATTTCAAGGAGCACAATCATGTGATATGTTACTATGAAATTAAATAGAGCAAAAATATAGAATTTACTGTCTCCTGCTGTTATTCCCCCCCCCCCCCTTTTTTTTTTCCATAGGGCATTAAGTTTAGATTTTACAAATTTTGATGGTAAGATTTTAGTGATCCTTGTGAGCTTATAAAATCTACATCAATTAAGCAAATTTAAGAGAGTTGTAATATTGTCTGACTCTAAAGCAGCTATATCCATAGCATCTGATACAAAAACCTAAGTGTCATAGAATGTAGCAAATTACAAAGCAATTAATTTAAATAAAAGAGTAGTTCTTCAATGGATACCAGCACATTGTGAAATATTAGGTGACTAAGCTATTGATTATCGGGCAAAGAAAGGTAGTAAATTATATCAAAATCATCTGGTCCACTGCCTTGTCACTCTATCAAAAAAAAAGTCAACATGTAGTACAGAAATTAAACAATATGTATTACAAACAAAAGGAAAACAGCAGAAATTAATTGTTTTTCCACACTAGGTGTGTGTAGGACAAGATTATAAAGGGGTAGGGAGACTGAAAAATTCAATGTGATAGCCGGGATTTAAACCGCTGATCTTCTGTTCTCCATCTGGCTGCTCTAACCACTGAACTACCATGGCCAATATGTCGACACAAAATCAAATTCTCTAGTTCACTCACATTTTCCCAGTGAACCACACTAGGATATCTCAAATACAGATGAGATAACATACCCTAACGTCGACTTACTATGCTATTAGTATTTAACTCCCGGGCTTCACAGTTTAATTGACTATATTGACCATATAGGTTGAAGAGCTTAATATTTACCTTAATGATAACCCCTAGTGCAAGAGCCCTTTGCGGGCCAAGGCTTACCATCCGGCCACTGTGTCCCCCACCTCTGCCCACCACAGGTGTCATGAGTGGGGTGCAGAACTGGAGGGTGGGATGTGGTCAGCACCCGAGCCCTCCCAGCCAGTTATGCAGCCTTTGCAACCTGGTATCGCTACTTCTTTATCAAGTAGCTCCACAGTTGGCCCCTCAGGGACTTAATGAGGCTGAGTGCACCGCAGCAGGGGAATAATCCCCACACCAGTACCAAAGATTGAATCCAGGTCCTGCACGTTACCATTGCACTATGATAAAAAGCTTAATCAAGTACAAGAAATTATGTATCTGGATAGTAGCTTTAAAGCCCTGATTACAATATACGAAGGTGCCATTGTCCCAATTCTAACATATGGTGCATCTGTATGGAGGGAAGCCATACAAAACCAAAAAGATATTGCTAAGTTTAAACGTAAGCAATATGGATCATGAACATCAAGGTTGCCAAGGTGTACAGAACGGTATCATATGAAGCCTCATGCGTAATAGTTGGAGTGCAACCCATAACAATTACCATAGACAAGAAAGCTTGAATCTACATAGCTACAAAATCAGGAATTTGATGCACCACTTGAAGTGAAGTACTGGTCTTATACTGCAGAAACTGCAATCATCCAAGAAATGGAGGAAAACACTAAATATGAGATAGAAATCTATTCAGATGGCAGCAAAAATGGAGAAAACATTGGAGCGACAGTACTCATATTTAACAACAGAGAAGAAGCACAAACATTAAAGTTCAAACTAGATGGAAAATGTACTAACAATCAGATGGAGCAGTTAGCTGTACTAAAAGGCCTAGAAAAATTACAAGAACTTTAGGATATTTAAGAAAACAATAAACTATAAAAGTTCAAACTAGATGGAAAATGTACTAACAATCAGATGGAGCAGATAGCTGTACTAAAAGGGCTAGAAAAATTACAAGAACTTTAGGATATTTAAGAAAACAATAAACGGGTAGCAATGTATATCCCAATAGCAAAATAACTTCAGATTCAGTGAAGAACAAGCTGAAACACCCCTATTTGATAGAATCTATTAGAAGTAAAATAGTAGAACTGGCACAAGCAAAGTTTTTACATAATTTTGGATGGATAAAAGGACACAATGAAATTGAGGGAAACAAACAAGCAGACAGATTAGTAAAGGAAGCAGCAGCCAAGAACGGAGAAATTGTCTACCAGAAGATCTCCAGGGACATAATGTAACAAGGCAAAAGGAAGATGAACTTAAGAGATGGCAAAAAGAATGGAAAAACACACATAAAGAAGCGATTAAAAAAATCATTTTTTTCCAAGCATTGTCGACTGACTCAAGAGAACAGTAAGCATTATGCCATATTTCACATTCCTAACAATAAGTCACAGTAAGATAAGCTATCTTCACAAATTTAAAATAAGTGTCAATCCAACATGTCCATGCAACATGGGGGATCAGACGGATTATCTTCTGTTTCATTGTCCTGCTCTCAATGCAGAAAGGTACACATTTGTTTTGGAAATTGTCAAAAATGGCAGAAAATTGTCGACTACAAAGAGAGAGCTAGCAAGAAGGCACATCAGGGAGTTCTACAAATTTATTAGTGCAATAGACTTTGAAAAATTGTAAATACTGTAAATATTGTAAACATTGTTAATACTGTAAACAAGATTATTACATATATTCTGAATCAGTATGAACGGTGCGTCGGTTCAATAGTGCAGGGGGACAAATCCATTACTAACACTGTATATATGGTACAAACAAACAGCAATGTTAAGCACTAAACTTCACACTGCAATTATTATTTATTTATGCCAACAAACTTACTGTTGGTGTTTTTAAACACACAAGCCATGTGCGGGCAAAGTTTGAGAGGTACAACTGGAACTTAAAAATTCCCGGTAAGCAGAAGGTCTGTGGTTCAAATCCCAGTTGTGGCATTGAATTTTTAAGTTCCAGTTCTACCTTTCACACTGCAATATCGAACTAAGACCTCGGCGAATATTGCATGTAGTGTTACTATGTAATGGGGCTTGCTGATGAATTAAAAGGTACAATAACAATAATATATGAATAAACTGCTGCTTCAATAATTTTGAATTTCACCAACGCTTTGAGATTCCCTGCTAATTGTGTTCTAGTTATACAGTTAACCATAAGATAGCATTGCAAACACAGTGAAATCCTAGTGAAAAATGTTACCAACTGCTTACATTGTATCATAATGCTCAAACCTACACCAAATTGAGTTCTTAATTCTTGACACTGAACCTAGCCATCAAGAGTGATAACCGAAGGGGAACAAACTGTGGATAGTAACCAGAGATTGTAATTTAGGCTGCTAATTCAGAGTTTCTAGAATAGCTTGGTGATGTACTGGACAATCAATTTGAGGCCTACTGTAAAGTGTGCAGAAAAATGTTTGCCTTATAAACAGAGCTCAGATTTTGATGACCTAAAAACATTAAAAAAAATGCTTGTTGTTGAAAGCAGATTTTTATACTGTGAGAAACTCCTTTCCACATCTGCTGATACAACTGGAGCATACTTGAAATATGCTAAATCACTGGCAGTGAGATCTTCTTCAATGCAGGAAGTATCAAATGTTTCACCTGTTGGCACTTGAGAAATGTGACGCAAAATTTTATATCCAGAGTTTTTATCAAAAACAATTTCCACTTTCTTAGATACTCTTCTTCCAACTTCTCTCCCTATTTTGTTAACTAGAGTTAGAGAACTTTCCAGACTTGCACCTTTCTCCTGTACACGTGTGATTTATGTAGAGCAGCTGAAATGTGCCTTTATGAAAGCTAGCTGTCCTACAATTTCACTGTTTGAAAATAGTGTTTTAGCTGCATCAGTTGCAATAGCATCATCAGGATGAATGTTTCGATAACAAATTTCACCTTCTGGAAATGATCACAATAATAAATTTCTGAATCCATCCATTAGATGACAGGTTTTGGTGGGAGTGGAATACCAGGAGCCTTGGACTTGAAGAACAATTTACAAGAGGGAGCCTTGACAAAACTTTTCTTCATCTTTGACACTAGGCAGTTCACTTGAGAATAATGTGCTCAAACTTCTTCCATCCTTTGCATAGCATGTGTTAAGCAAGTAATGTGCACCATTTTTAGTAAAAAGCAGGGGCCGTTCCTCCGTATGTGCCACCATGCCGCAGCACACTAAACAATTTCCGAAATAACCAACTTTAAGTATTTTACAACACTTTAGTTGTAAACGAGCTTTGATAATGTGTAATATGAGTTATTTATTACTTGTAGTGTGCTGAACAGACACAGTGTGCATCGTCCACAACAGCAAGGAAGAATGTTGTAAGATAGCAATGTTATAGGTTCACCCCTTCTGTTCCTTTCCCTGTCTACTCTGCCTTTGCAGTAATTTATACTGTACCATGCTGCAGTCAGTGACGCATGTTCCACTAGTCACCTTGCTTGCACGTGTGCAGTGTGTTATTCTCCTCTCAAGTACCTGTATTAAATAAAACTCTCGAAAATGAATTCAGTGGACTCTTTGTTAAAGAACCCATTCACTACTCAATACTTTGAAGAAAAATTTCACATTAAAACACTTGAACGACCTACTCCTGATATTAGCATTGTTCAGACAGCCAAGGGAAGGAACACTATTGGTACTTACACAAGACGTTTTCATAATGACGTTTTTGCAAAATATTCATGGATGTGAGGTTGTGAAATTAGAAATGCCCTTTTTTGCATTCCTAGCCTGTTGTTCAGAAATAATGATTCCTGGTTAAAAAAAATGGCGTAAAGGACCTAGGTAATTAAATGAATATGCAAATAAGCATATATCAAGTAGGAAACACTTGAGTAATGTTCTGGATCTCACTACTCTTGGTGCAGTAAACATTGGTGTACAGTTCAGTTCTTCGTATAGCGGGTCTCTTAAACTAAAAAAGTTGGAACTTGAAATAAATTTGTATATTTTATCAAAAATAATAGACTACATTAAGCCATGTGGTGCATCTGAATTAGCATTAAGGAGACATGAAGAGACAAAAGAATCTGGAAACTCTGGAATATTTTTAGGACTTATTAACTTACTAGCTAGTGTCAACAATGCTGTAAAAAGTCACATGGAGAAAAGTACCATTGCTAAATGGACGTCAAAAACAACACACAATGAACTATTACAATGTATACTAGACGTCTGCCACAACAAAATAAAAAAAACTGAAGGAGACAAAACTTTTAGTCTTAATGGTAGATGATACTACAGATGTGTCAGAGCATCAGCAATTGGTTCTTGTGTATTGATATGAGATTAACAGTGATTTTTTTTAGCCTGATGGACAGACTGCCATACAAGTATACAAGTGTCTGCTTACAGAATTAAACAGTCATTTGAAGTCAACACCAAACAAATTCATTGCACAGACATTTCATGGTGATGCTGTCATGAGAGGAATAACAAATGATGTGTAATCTAAAATAAGAGGACATTATCCTCTGATACTATGCACACTGTTATGCCCATCAATTAAATCTCTTAATGGAGAAAGCTGCTTTGCAAAACAAATCATCAAGGGTGTTTTTCTCCACCCTGTCAGGATTTCCTGCTTTCTTCTCACGCTCACCCCAGTGTGTTAGTTCTCAAAAAATGTGTAAATGTTGTATTACTGCCTGTTCTGCCACTAGATGGAATTTTAAGTGTGAGTTATGTTTTTGAAAATAGAGATGTGCTTATTGAATATTTTCTTGAACTTGAGGGTTCATTTTCAAAAGACACAGGAAGAGAAGCAAGAGGGCTAAGACACAAATTGCAAGACAGTGAGTTCTGTTTTGGTTAGAGTTCTTTCCCCGTTTAATGCCTCATGTTAATATCCTCTACTGTCAACTGCAGATGAGGAAAACTGCATTCTAGTTAGCCATTCAGTGAGAAACGTTGTGCACATTACCAGTGGACTATGCAAGAACTTGGATACTGTCTCTACCGAAGATCAACACGGGAATAAGTGGAAGCGATGGGACTGCAACCAAATCACTGTTGTTAAAGAGGTGTACAATCCATCACAACAGAGACGAAATGCTGGTTTGAGTCAATATCTCCTCTGATGTTTGTAAGGTGTTAGACACAGAAAATTTTTAAGAATATTCGAGAAATTTTCCAGAGCATATTCTACACTTGGCTGTAGTGACATCCCATGCTAAACAGGAACAAATTGCAATAAGAGCTTTCACTTACATATGAAAGCCCAGAATTTCATCATGGGAGTGGGACATTACCGCTACTTAAGATGCTATATTAAAACAATCTGGTTGAAGCTTTTTATGAAATAGCAAATCTTCTGAGGATTATTGTTATGATCCCTATGGCTGCGGCAGAACCAGAGCATTGCTTCTTTTCACTAAAGCGGATCAAGTGCTTCCTAAGGAGCACAACAAAGCAGGACCGACTCTCCGCACTCGCCATGCTCTCTATGGAAAAGAATCTAGTTTTGAGCATCAAAGACTTCCACACCAAGATTATCAACATATTTGACTGCATGAAAAATCGTTGCGCCAATTTACTACTATAATCAGAAACTGGTGAGTACATTTATGTTACCACTGTATGAGCATGCAGCATGCTATCCGTTAAATCCACAAGCCACCACTGGTAAAAAGCTTGAATGAGCTTTCCTGCTTTCACAACGTATGGAGCTGTGACAGTCACAAAAAGTAAGATGTCATAATTTCTGGTACTACCTTCAGGCTATAACAAAAACATACATTTTTAAAAAGTGTCTACAAAGTGTGGAGTGATTAACAGTTTCTAATACCTCTTGTAAGCAGAAGCACTTAACCTGGTCCATCGATCTCCAATATACCAATGATTACATTAGCCATGTAATGATTTTCCATGTGACTCATTTCATCAATGGATATGAAAATCTTGTTTCCATGTACTTTTTCCTGTATCTTGCTAATGTTGTCACAACTTTGTAATATGTAGTTCCTCTGAAGAGTTGATTTGTCTTGGATAGGATGTCCGAAAGGTAGTCCTAGAAAACTTCAATTTAGCAATCTTCAATGACTTCACAAAAGTGTCCTTCACAGATACACTTTGTTGCAGTAAAAGCTGCATGGATTTCTTTGTACTCGCGAGCTGCACTGCCCGTATATTGCGACCCACATATTGCCCAACAGCAAATTTTCTTTTGCTGATACCTTTGTTTTGCACATCTTACAAAATAACATTTCTCCGTCCATAGAGAAAACATCATCTCGAAATTTAAATACAATCTGTCTTGAATAAAAAGATTTAATTGGCTTTGTTTTAGGTGTGGTTGAATGAAACTACGAAAACTGAACTGAACACCAAACTTTCCTCTCAGAAAATGTATGAATAATTAAACCTATGACAATGGATAAACACTTGCCTTTGAACTTGCACTTTGCCAAGCAGCACATTTGAAACAGGAGAATTGCTTGCTGCGACAACAATACGTACAGTATTGGTGAGAAACTAACTTCCATCATATGCATTGTCAACCCACTGATCAGATCAAATATCCTTTTATTTTTTTTAGATTAGAAATTAATGTTAAACAATTTAACAATTTTAGTTGAGCTAATTTCTTGCAGATAAGAAAGTAAAAGAACCAGAAAATGAAGTAAAATGCATAAAAGACCAACAAATTATGTAAAAATTGAAGGAAAAAAACCCCTTAAACTTCAAAAAGAGAAAATTTGATGAAAAAATGCTGAATAAAAGTAATATTTTTGTCACCAGAATTTCGTGTTAAGGATTTTGATACTTAAAGCAATGCATACTGTGTAAGGAAAAAAAGATGACGTCATCAAAATCCGGGCCCTGCTTATGAGAATTGGTGTGGTAACAAATATTATTTAACAGTGTGAGTTGGATAGCTGATAGGGGTGAGGGAGGCTCAAAAAGTGTATAAATACAAAATTGGTCAGGGAAATACAATGTTTTGGTGAGGGGAAAAGCCAGAAAAGTTAGTTTCACATTTTTGCTGGGAATCCTGCATCAATAATGTGACTGTGCTCATTGATATACTGTTCTAATTAAATACAAAATGACTACACATAATAAAAAGCTAATATTGTTGCTCAGTATTTAAGTGTGAATGTTTGGACCATGTTATTTTCATACAAACTCTGAAAAACATAATTATCTCACTAGAAATAGGCATAAACTGAGCACGGTTACACATAATACTTCACTATTCAGCAAAAGTGTAAGACACTCTGGAATTACCTTATATAACAAGTTACCCGATAATATTAAACTTACCACCTCAGAAACTGCATTTAAGCGCAAGGTGAAACATCTGCTATTGCAACATTGTTTTTACTCAGTTGAAGAGTTTGTAAATACTTTTCCATGAACCCCTTCTGGGTGTGTAATTTATTATACTTGTTAAAATACTTAAGAAATGATGTTAATATTTTGTATATTTTGATATATCCAACATCATGTATTTGATCTAAGGATGAATAAATAAAGAAGAAAAGTATCCTGCTTATATTCCCTAAATATAAATAATGTAGCCTATTAATGAGTTTATTGACTTTTCACTATACTACAATTGCCAGCGAGTTTTCATAACATATGTATTTGATTAGGTAGTACCGGAAATGTATCACCCCACTGGACTCTTCTTTTGTTGGTGTCCTACTTTGAACATACCCTGGAGACCTCATCTAAAGAAACTGAAGAGAATAGAATATTTGCCAACAGTAAATGGATTAACTTACATTGTTTTGTTTTAAATGTTGGAATAGTAATATTAGATTATATTTATACATGATGCAAGTTTTATAAATGAACCATTTTTATAATATAAATAAACCATTTCAAGGATCTCTAGCCAGTAATGCATTTGAATGGGCTTATTTATGAAAGTTATTTAAGAGGTAACAAAATAATACATCTGTAGTAGCTATGTAAGTTACTGTTGCTTTATACAGAACTAAACTTTCAGAGCAACATTAATCTGGTGAGATTGATTCACAATAAAATATTGGCAACTATTTTATTAGTAATTTCTTTTAGTATCTTCACATACACCATAGCTCTGAAATGGCTTCTGCAGGAGTTAATACTTACTGTACATTAATTAGCATTATTATAATCAGGCCCAAATTTAGGACCTCTGACGCCCCTGGGCAAAAAAGCATTTGCTGCCCCCTCCCCCCCCCCCCCCCCAACTTGCAATACATATATTACTTAAATTTTCACAACATAGAGAATGGTTTCACTAGTTTGGATACTTAAGTATGAGTGGCAAATTTAAGCAGAAACATCTTAATAGAAAGAACTTATACTAAAGAGGCATCACCCCATATTAGATGTCAAAACATATACTGTTTAAATAACAAGAGGCTTCCTCCTTGCCCTGTCATTTGCAAACAAGTTTATGAGTTCGTTATAGTTCATTTTCACTGTTAAGTCAGATTCAGTTGCAAGAACACCAATATAACTAAGATGATCCCTCACTTGTGATGTTCTTAAATAATTATTTACGCGTCTTAGAGTAGAAAATGATCTTTCAGTGGAGCAGTTGGAAGCAGGATTGCTCAAGTATATTTGTAGAGCTATGTTTAAGTTTGGGTAAACACTCTCTAGACAGTTACCTTTTAACATCTTGCACAGTTGTGTAGAGATTGCGACGTATTTTCATTCTTTTCTATGCAGCTTTTGAAGTGTAAGCATTCAAGTACAAATACTTCAAAAACCGAACTGTAGACCTTCTGAAGTCTGGATGATGCTTCCTGAGTTTCAAGTGGACTAAGCATCTTCAGATTTGTTAAAAACATAAATGGTTCACTGAATTCCTTGTAGGAGGAAACTCTGCTATGCAGTTCTTCAATCAATTTATCCAGAATCAAAAGGAAACACATGTAAGTCATCTGAATCATCATTTCCTTCACAGTCTGAATCAGATTCATCAAAGAATCTTTTCTTTTTCTTAATGCGCTTCTTATCCTGGTCAACTGTAGTAATGTTACAAAAAGATTCAAATTTCTTCTGTCCTAGATTCTTGAAAACTTCATATCCCATTTTCATTTCTTCCAAGAAACCAACCAAAGAACTATACAAATTACAAACACTGGCTACATCCATGTCTGCTGTTTGTAACTGCTTACTTACAACATTGAACCTTTCAAGAAAGGAATTCCAAACTACATAAAAGATGTCTCAAGACTACACAACTTCTTCATTATGCTTTTAGCTTCAGATTTCACCAAAGACTTCTCACTTTCATTCCCTATTATTGACAACAGTGCTCTAACGATTGCCTCGCCATCTTTGTTCAAGCTTCTGCAAGCTTCTTCTCTAGCAGACCATCGGGTTATGCAGAGGGACTTGACACTCTGGTTCTCTTTACTGAAAAATGGGCTTAAGTGATTCCATCAATGACTACAAGCAATGAAAAAATTACATATTTCTTGCAAAATGTCAAAAAAAAAAGTTGTTGTTGTTGTTAGCTAATGCTGGATTTCTGACAATGAAGTCATCAATCCTCCTGCTCTACAATATTTTTCACTCATAGAGCAATAGCAGTATAGTAACCGCTTTTAAGAGAGCACCATATTTTTATGTTTTGGCGGTCACATCGCTCTCTCACAACCCCCAGAATGTGGGGGTAAATATATGTATGTGTGCTAAACTCCTAATTGTTGTTGTTGTTGTTGTTGTTGTTTTCTAGTGCCTTGCATCTGGCAATGAAGCCATTAGCATTCATGCTTTCCAATACTTTTGAACTGTAGTTTCTTCTGATCTTAATGCTTCACAGGTCTTCAAGTGGTCTTCGTTCATTTCTGCTGGATCGTTACACAGGACACATATTGGTGAGGCTGAGATACCTATTCTGTAGAGATGACTTGCCAAGCAGTCATGATTTGTCAATAGTCGGAAGGCTGCAACAGCTGTTTTCCTTGGTCTCTGGGGGATTATATCTGGATTGGAAAGTAGTGTAATCCATTTTTTATCTTTGGCATTTGTTTCTATTTCTTGTAGATATGAATGACAAAAATTTTTTATGATCAAGCGTTTTATTGAGGAATATGAGAAATTGAATTTAGAATTTTGTTTTATTGTTGTGCCTTTCTTTGCAAGTGAGTCTGCAGCTTCGTTCTCCATGATTCCACAGTGTGCTGGAATCCATTGGAGATGAACAGTCTTATTAACTTTTTGGAGTTGTGTTAACATTTTGTAGCATTCTCTAATTTTTGTTGACTTCTTTGTAGTATTTGAACATATTCCCTGAATTGCAGCTTTAGAATCTGAAAGAATTACTGCCTTGTTAAATTTATTTAAGGGAAGATTTAATAATTGTCGGAGAGCAATGTATATAGCCTCTATTTCTCCATCATAATTTGTTGTGTCTCTGCCAAGAGAATGATAAAAGGAAAAATGTGAACACGTAACTCCAGCTCCAGTAAGGTTTTCCTTGGAGGATCCATCAGTATATATGTGCAGCCATTCTTCTGTGGGATACCTAGTATTGATTGTTTCCAGAGCTAGAAGTTTTTGTATTTCTTTTGGTGTGTCTGATTTACTTATTTCCTCTATTAATTCCAAATTGAAGGTAGGTTGCAATAATTCAAATGGATTTTCTCTTATAAGTAGATTTTCTCTGGTGTTAGGAATGTTCAATTTGGATTTAATCTGTGTTACCTTTTCTAGGAAAGTACTATGAGTTTTAAGGATTGAATGGGGGAGGTTCTCTTCTTTCCGTTTAGAGTTTGGCAGTCGTAACATTTTCTCGTGTTGGAGCAATGCTTGTTCTTCTATTTTTGTTGTTATTGATGGGGTCCGTGTTAAGGCAAGCATGGCATCAATAGGTGTGGATTTAACTGCTCCAGTGATTAGGCGAAGAGCCTGATTTTGTATTTGTTCAAGTTTATTGATGTTAGCATTTGCTGCTGTTATTAAAGCTTCAGAACAGTACAAGAAGTTTGGTTTAATATACATTTTGTATGTTGTGTTAAGGACTCTCCTTGAGCAGCCCCATTTAGCACCAGCTAACCTTTTCAGGATTTGCAATTTCTTTTCAACCTTTTCTGAGATGTTTGTTATATGTTTTTTCCAACTTAGCTTTCTGTCGAAAGTGATGCCTAAGTATTTGGCATCATCAACTGCTTTGAGTGGTTTACCATTATAATTTATGCTAACATTAACTGGTTTGTATTTTAGTGTAAATAATTCATAATTTGTTTTTTCCACATTGATAGTCATGAGGTTTTTGGAGCTCCATTCATGTACTTTGTTTAGGGCTGTTTCTATTCTGTCTTTAATTATTTCAGGTTTTTTTTGGAGAGCCTGAAGTCCAAATGACTACATCGTCAGTAAATAAAGCAATTTTGGTTTCTAAAGTTTTTATTATTGATGGAAGGTCATTTATATATATGTTAAAGAGTGTTTTGCTCAGAACAGCACCTTGTGGAAGTCCTCGGTGTGTTTGTTTATATTTGGAAATGTATGTATTATATTTTGTGGCACAAAATCTTTGTGAAATAAACTGAGTTATCCACTTAAGCATGTAACTTTTCACACCTATTGATTGCAACTTCTCAACTAATTTATTTCTCCAGACTGAGTCATATGCTGATTTAAAATCAATGAATACTGCCAAGGTATCCTCCTTTCTATTGAAAGCTTCCTTGATGTCTTGGCTTAGTAGGAGTACATTTTCACTTGTACTATGATTCTGTCTGAAGCCGGTATGTGAACTATTAATTAAGTTGTAATATTCTAGAAACCAGTTAAGTCTAGATGCCACCATTCTTTCCATCACTTGTGCAATAACACTGGTCAAAGATATTGGTCTGAAACTATTAATATTGTTTGAGGGTTTGTTTTTCTTTAAAATCGGGATGATAATGGCTTTTTTCCAGTCGGAAGGTACAGTCATTCTCCAACACGTGTTATACAGTTTAAGTAGGATTTCTTTTCCTTTCCTGCCAAGGTGTTTAATAAACTCTGGGTGGATCTTGTCAGGTCCAGGAGATTTTTTGTTCTGTAATTGTTCTATTGCTAAATCCAGTTCTGTTTCATTAAAATCCTGAATAAAAATATCATTTCGTATACCTTTTGGCTTACTAGTTTCTCTGATAGTTTTTTGGATAGCCTTATCCTGTTTTTTATACGCTTGGGATATTCTTTGTGACTGAGCATAAAACTTGTTAAGGGATTCTGCTATTTCCCTATCTGTAGTTAAGCTTTTGTTATTATATTTTAATGGTTCAGTTGTATTTTTTGATAATTTTGTTTTATTAAGGAATTTGTATATTTTATTTCCATCTTTCCTATAGTCCATATGTTCTACAAAATTTGTGAAACTGGCCCTTTTTGCTGTAATTAATTCTTTCTTAAAAATGGCTGCTTTTCTTCTCCAGTTTTGTACATCTTCTGGACACTTGGTTCTTTCGGCTTTGACTCTTGCTATATTTCTTTCGTGTTTTAACTTAGATAAAGATGGAGACCAAAAGTAGCTATATTTCTTTAACTTTCCTTTGGGGATATGTGTTTTGGCTGCTGTCAATAATATTTCACAAATTTTTTTATTCATTTACTCCTAATTGTTAAGATCATTAAAAAGTTGCTTGGTTACATCTTGCTGCACTTTTAACCCACCAAATTCAGTGTGCGCTGAACAAGGAATATAGAAGGCATAAGGGGAGAGAGCTCTGATTCTAGCTGACATATTTGGTTCATTATCATAACTCTGTCCTCTGCAGTTACCTATGTCCAATCCATGTCTCTCAAGACAGTTTAGCACTGCATTTGACAGATCCTGGCCACCATATCCTGGATTTGGCACAAATTCAACAAACTGCTCTTCAGCTAGCCCCTCTTTGTTGACATAATGCAAGACAAAAGTTAATTGGTCATTATGTGCAATATCAGGGCTGGAGTCAACAGTTATAGAGTAGTATTTTGGCACAGTAACTTGTGCCACTATTTCTTCAACAACTCTCTTCCCCACGAATTTGATTATTTGCTCATATATAGCAAAAGGCAAATATGAAGTTTCTACACTTCCAGAATCCTTATATAGTGACATGTGGCTAGCAAGAAATGGATCAAATTCGGCAATAAGTTCCATGCAAATTAAAAAGTTACCATTATGAACACTTCCAAGAATTTCATCATTGCCACGGAAAGGCAGTCCTCGAGAGGAAAGTTTCTTCACAACAGCAACAACTCCTTGTAAGACATTATGCCAGTACTGAACTTCATTTTCAAGTTGTGAGAACAATTTTCCATCTATCCTTGTCAAAATAGAACTTCTGTTTTTTAAACTAAGAACGCAGTCTCGCTGACTTGAACTATTTTCATTTTCATGAATTGCAATTAGCTCTGGATGTTTCCAGTTTGAGGAATCACGAGGTCCTGCCAAGTCTGATGTTCCTCCAAAAAGAGTACATGGTGCACAAAATTATGTTCCCTGACTTTCAGAATTAACTAAGTAATCTATGTTAATAATTTCATTGTTAGCCAGCTTTCTCTGAAAAAATGCACTAGTGCAACGTCTTGTGGCACCATCTGTAAATTGATGTTTCGACTTAGAAAAGTCACCTTCTTTATTTTGTTTTACCCCGTTCATTGCAATATAGTCCAGTGTTTTATCAGTTTTTTTCCCAAAGAAAAGGATCAGCACTAATTGTAAAGGGTTCGTCAGCAACAGTGGAAGTTCCGCCTTCACTTTCGTTTGATAGAAGTTTTGTTTCATCTTTAGGTTTATTTGGGGTACTTGTTTCCCCACAGTCTTCAACAGCTTCACTTGGCGAGGGCGTTTCTTCCTGACATTAACTCCTTGGGGTCAATTTTATAAACACATCAAGGCGTGGAACTTTTCTCAATGCGTTTTCTTCTCTTTTTCTTTTATCTTTCGCCAATGAACGACACTGAGCCCCACCAAGTCTCTTTCTTCCTGTCATTTTATTCAGTGACAATCGACACTGAAACTGAGAAAATGAAAGAAAATATGATAAACAGTTGAAAAACTTAAAATATTAAAAAATAACTTCCTACTACATTATGCCGTAATGCCGAATCATTAAATATAAAAGAATTCAATATAATTACAATAATAATTACTGTTCATTACCTCAGCTAACAATATATAGAAAATTACCGTTAATGAATAACAACACACACTTCTTGATCTTACAATTTTTGCATGTGTTAATCGATTGTCACTATTGGAATGCATTTCGCTTTGTCTCCACTACATGCTCATAGCGTGCAAACTAATCAGTATAGCCATCATGCGTCAACTAATATTCCTCTGCGAGCAGCAAGTTTAAATGAACTTGATGTTTCATGTCTATGCTTTTTTTTCGTGCAGCTTTCCAGTAATTTTGCTGCCCCCTAAAATGTGCTGCCCAGGGCAGTTGCCCGGTTTGCCCATACGTAAATACGGCCCTGATTATAATGGACACCGGTACACATTACATGGGTTCATGAATGGGATATCTGTGGTTCAAATCCTGACAGAACCATAATTCCTAAGGTTTTTTTCAGGTTTGTCTCAGTCCTGATAACTGGCAAAAGCCATAGAGGTATCTTAAGCTTAGCCCTAGAACCTTTTCTTTCAAAATTTTCTTTTCCAAATATTTCATTTAATATATCATCAGTGTGCACCACCTATGGTGCCGTTTGAAATAAGAACAGATGTTAAACCCTACTAGTAATTATAATGGATGATCATGCCTCTATTACAAAGGACATTCTCAAATAGTTGTCTTAGAAATGTAATTGAAGTTTCAAATCATCAATAATATCTCTTATGTGATTGTGTTTTTACATATGCTGATACTTAGTGTCTGTCTGACTGGCTGGATCTAATGTGAGATTTTTGTTGCCCATTAATTCACATATAAAATTTTGTTTTTAAAAAAAGATAGGCATAAGTTGAGCTTTATCTTGAGTTCCATTTAATTGCAGATGAGCAACCAGAATAATAAAATGGATACATGCTTCATTAAATAGTAGTTATTTGAGTACTGCAGTTGCAGGCGAGAGAAGTGGATAACATTTTGAATGGCGGTTTATGTGATGTTTTGAGACATCTCTGAGGATATTTGACACAAGTGCATAGAAATCTGAGCCAAGAACTAATGGATGCTCTATTAAGACAGTATGGCAGCTTGCACAGCTCTCATAATTCATCAGTTTTGTGCTCTCACCAATCATCATTTCTCAGATTTGAATTCTTGCAACCTTTTTTGTTCTCAAAGATGGAGGTTGCTATTTTGAAACTAAAGAGGAGATGCAACACAACTTGCAGAGGATGCTTGACACGGTTCTTGAATGTGTTTGGCATTCCAAAAACTGCAGAAGCACTGCAATCAGTGTATGGACTACAAGAGGATAACAGCCAAATTTAAATTGTATTTGCTGTAATTGAACATGTCTCAGGATTTATTGATCACAGCTCATAAAAACTTATTTTGAACTACAAATCCTAGAAAGAAAGGAAAGAAAGTTAGATTCACAGGACTTTCTCTACTCACTATTGTTTATTTTTATATAGCTACTGCAAACTATTCCTACGAAATGATTCAGATTCATCATTGAGTCCATTTTTGACACATCACTTATTTTGATATGGAAAATATGTTTCAAGCGCCAAGTGCTACTTACATCACATTGTTGTCGACTACCAGCATCATTCCTCATGGTACGAGGGTGATTCAAATATAAACAGTAATTTTGTTAAAAATATTTATTGATTAAATATATACACAAGTGACTACATCAATATTTCTCTATATAGCTTCCTTCACACTGTACACATTTTTGCCAACGTTTCGGAAGCTTGAAAATTCCTTCTTCAAAAAAAGTATGAGGGCACGTCGCCAACCGATTGCACACATGCTCCTCAACGTCGTCGTTGCTTTTGAAATGTTTCCCTCCAAGCGATTCTTTCATGGGTGCAAACAAAAGATAGTCTGTGGGGGACAAGTCTGGACTATAGGGAGGGTGTTCAAGGGTTTCCCAGTGCATGTCTGCCATTGTGTCCATTGTCAAATTGGCGGTGTGAGGCCTAGCATTGTCTTGGAAAAGGATGACATCTCTAATGGGCATACGTCTTTTGCTTCAGTAGGTAGCTTTTACAGACCTTAACAATTGGCAATAGTAAGCTGCAGTCACTGTACGTCGATCATGAAGAAAATCAACCAACTTCTGATGCGATTTCTTCTACAGTGGAGCGGTGATCACCTTCAATAAGCTCTCGAACGGCACGGATGTTATTATCTGTGAGATTTGACCTTGGGCGTCAAGCATGACTTTCGTTTTCCACAAATTCTCGGCCACCCTTAAATTGTCTGGCCCAAGTAAACTCTCGATTCTGTGACACTGTAGTGTCCCCAAACTGTGCCCTTAAACGAGTTAAAATCTCTGAAGGTTTAACCCCTTCATTGGTTAAAAACTTGATAATAATGCATTGCGCAACAGCTGAAGGAACCTCTTGCTCACTCATAGCTGTACTGACGGCAGAACCTAGCAAAGCAGCTAACAAAGCCAGTTCCCCCTCCCTAACACACCAACCTTCAATCCCCCCCACTCCACTGCCCCGCTCTGAACTGCTTCCCCCGTAATATGCATCAATTACCATTTATATTTGAATTACCCTCATAGTTGGATGAACCTCTGCATAAGTATGTCGTTTGCTGAGATTTCAAAATTGAAAATGCAGTTTCTGTTCTTCCAAGTGTGAATGGTTTGCCCCAACTGTAAGTTCCATTTTTCCATTGATGTATATTGTGGGCTATCAAAGATATTACCAAAGCCCATATCTGAAGTAAACTAAAATTAATAAGTAATATTAATAATAACTGCAATACCAGCCAGTTCCCCTCTTGAAGAATTAGCGCATCGGATGGAATGTGTCTCGTTCTCTACCATTGAACAGAGAGGAGAATAGGGCTTCAGATGCTTAATGCAGCAGCCTTCGGTACGATACAGGCAAAGATGGTTGAGCTGGTCGAATGCAGGAATAAGCATGACTTGATGTCATGTACAGTGAAGTTTATAATCTATTTGAACTGATTTTAACATTTCTTTCCACTACTGCAAGTGGAGAAAGGAATTTTTCAGCCTTGAAACAAATAAAATCTTATTTATGGGCAACAGAAGGATAAACTCATCTGAGCAACTTGGCTCTTCTATCAATGGAAAAAGACATACTTGTTTTATTAAAAAGGCACAATGAGGAATAATAAATTGTTATTTGATAGTGTGAACCCATAAAGAAAGATGTCTGGAATTCATGTATATATAAACAGGTATGGTAAAACTGTTTAATGTACTTTTATAATAGTTATTTAACTTATATTGTCTTACAGCTTATAAAGTTAACATTTAATGAACAACCCCTTATTGGTCAGATCTGGTAGGCTAAGTGGTAGCCAGAGTAACAATTCACATGCCACCAACTGGTGTCTACAAATTTCAGAAAATCTTGAGCAGTATAATATCATTCTGGCCCCAAAATAATTGTTACTCCATCAAAAACATATTAAATACTAAATTAAAATATGACATTCCACAGAAAAACAAGCCAGGAAGATACCAGATCAGCTGCAATAACTGAAATAAAAAAAATTCTATGTTGAGAAAACTAAAAGAAACAAAAACCAGAGCAAAAGGATACATCAGGAACGTAAAGGAAAAACAGGAAGACAAGTCAGTGGTAGCCCAGCATTTTTAGAGAGACAACATACTATAAACAGAAATCTAATAATACTAAAGTACACCAGGAAAAACAGAACTTACAGTTTGGGAAAATATTTTTGGAAGAACAGAAACTGCATTGTAAGATTTATAGCTTTCACGGCACGCGTTATTTATTACAGCTTCACGGGTGATCAGCTGTATGAGGTGAATCACTACAGTGATTCTGGACCAAGTACTGATCCTCAAGAAAACACTGTGGCCGGTGACAAACATAGACCAAAAACAGCAGGCCCAATCACAAATCGTCCCCCACTCATTGGCCAGGGCAACGCAACCCCCTCCCACCTAACATTGTATATATATGGGGAGCGGAAAGCTAACGGTCATTTTTGATTCTGATGAAGGCCATAGAGTCTACAGTGGCCAAAAGCTCAATGTTTTTAAACCTCACACAGCTAATCATCCGTGAAGCTGTAATAAAGAAACTGCATTTTCAATTTTGAAATCCCCCCAAATATATTTATGCAGAAGTTCATCCAACCACCACCATGAGGAATGATGCTGACAGTTGACAAGGAACAGATGTTGGGAGTAAATAGCGCCTGAAGCATGTTTTCCATATCAAAATAAGTGATTTAATTTAAAAAATCAGCTCAATAATTCATTTAAATTATTAGTGCACATCACTGTCATGAAGTTACCATGTGCAATTTTAATTGTAAAGGAATATTCCCATGAAGGCTTATTTTTTTTCTATCTGCTTTATGTTAATCAGAATAAACCTTTGCAGAAATGCATTCATTGTACATTTTGTTATACCTTAGATACAAGAGGGACACAGAAAACAGAATCAATAGAGATTTGCATTTTTCTGCAGTGAGATTTTGTTTACATCCTATGGTTTACCCATTATGTGAAATTAAATAAAATTCAGAAATTACACTAAACCACAGCTCACAAGCCTAGATAGTCATTCTGTATTTTATGACACTGGCATGAAAGCTTATGCAATTTGATAAACAAAATTCATTATGAATGAAAGGACTTCACAGGCTATTCCCAGTAGAGGTCTCTGCGGGCTCGGGCTCAGGCCCAGTCTTGTTTCGGGCCTAACTTGAAAAATGTTTGTCGGGCTCGCGCTGGACCCAGGCTTGAAAATTAAAAGGTACAAAATAATTTATCATATGTTTGGTCATTGATCTTGAAATTCCGAGAATAGCACAATCATCTCAGCATTTCTTTAATAGGAACTCAATATGCTTATTCTGCTGATACACTTCAAATAATAATAATAATAATAATAATAATAATAATAATAATAGTAATAATAATGCCAATACTCCAATATAATTTTGTTTAAGACAAAATTATACAATCGGGACTCTGCTGGGTAGTGCACTATAACCTCTTCTCGGGCTTGGTTGAGGCAGAGCCAAGGTTGGCCATGCCTAAGAATGTCTGCCCATGCAAGCCTCTAATTCCCAGAAAATTCAAGATATACATTTTATTCATAATGTACGAGGGGCATTCAGAAATGATTTACAATTATGTTATTTTAAAAATATAGTTCAATATACGAGCACATCCTCTCTTGGAACGGTGAACTGATATTGGTACACCTCACATATGCTAGTTGGTAGTTGTGAACTGAGTGTATAGTAGCCAGATAGTGCTTGTTTGTTGCTACTTGGAGAAAGCCGTGGACAAGATGGAAGGTGACTATCATGGGCAAAGATGGACTGCATGTTTTTTGTGGGAGGAAGGAGTCAAAATGCCACATATTCATAAACATTTAACTGCAGTATGTGGTGAAGAAGCTTCTGCATGAAATATGGTTTATAACCGTATCGCTGGATTCGCCAGTGGAAAGAAATCTGTATGTGAGTAATGGTCGTCTGTCAGCATTGAAATCTCTGAGGAACATTGAGGTTCTGTCTGAATTGATTAAGGCTGATAGGTGCCATAAGGTTCAATGAACTGGAATGCCAGACAGGCCTCAGCCGCACAACGCTGCACAGCTTTATTCCTAGCAATTTGGATATGAAATAGGTGTGTGTGCACATTGGGTTCCACGGGCCTTGACACAGGTCCAGAAAGAGAACCGAGTTTAAGTCTGTTACCGACTACTGTAAATGCAGATTGAAGATGCAGGGTTTTTAGAGAAACTGGTAACAAATCATGGTATCTCTACCATATACTTGAGAGTCGGTCTGGGTAGCTCAGTTGGTTAGATGCTGGCCTACTGTTCCCAAGGTTGCGGGTTCAAATCCGGCCCAAACCGATGGTTTTTAAGTGGGCTTAAAAATGACAGCTCCATGTCAGTAGATTTACTGGCATGTAAAAGAACCCCTGTGGGATAAAATTCCGGCACATCTGCAACACTGATGTGATCCTAGCAATTGACAGCGTCGTTAAACAACAAAATGTTATTATTACATATACTTAAGAAAAATATCCAATCCATGCAATGGAAACATCCTGGGAGTCCCTGGCCCAATAAATTTTGTGCTGCTCCATCTGCAGGTAAGCAGATGATCTCTATCTTTTGGGACACTTGTGGCATACTGCTAATGGATTGACTTTCACAAGGAACAACTGTCAGCAGCAAGGTGTACTGTGATACCCTTACACAACATAGATGCAGGATTCAGAAACAGCAACAGGTAAAGTGTCGAAAGGAGTATTCCTCCAGCATGATAATGTGCATCTGCACACCAGCAATGGGACAACTGCAAAGTTTACATCACTGGGGTTCATTGTGTCACGCCCACTATATTCACTAGATCTTGCTTGATCATGTACATTGAATCATGTTTATTAATAAATAAGGTACAAGAAGCTATAATTGTAAATCATTTCCAAACGCCCTTCATAAATATGTTAAATGTATGACAGTTTAATAAAATCATTTTAGCACATACATTTTCTGTGTAAAGGGTAGTTTGGGATGGAATAGTTCTGAAAATCTTTGTCATATCTTTTGAAGACACTGGACTTAAATAGGAAGTTTGCACAAAAGTATTCAAATGGAGATGATTATTGCGCTTCATAATATCCACATAACTTAAATCATTAAACAAATCTGATGTGTTACATTCACATGGCTTTGTCTAGCCATTCTCAACAAACTTTTCAAAAGCTTATTCTTTTATCTTTTTTATATTAATATAGATAAACTTTGCAGAAATTATTTTATTGCATATTACCTTGTAGGTACAAGGGAATGGGGAAATTCAATATGCTCCTAGGGGAGATTAACCGCCCGATGTTGTCAATGTAAAATTATCTGAATACATGACCCATTATCTCAAAAATCACTGATATCAACTTGAAATTTTTACAGGATATAGACAGTGTATTTCTAAATAAATCCACGCACTTTCATTACAAAAATACAAATTGTAAAAAGTTATGATTGCTTTTTAAAATAACTGTGATTAAATGTTGTTATTTTTTATAGAAAAATGAATTTTTATTAACTAAATGGACATACAAGAGTCAGTGTGGATCTGTACCAACCCTATATTGTTATAAACAAGTGGTAAAAATTTCATGTCTGTCGTTTCTGAGATAATGGGGCATTTACTGTAAAATATGTAGTTTTGGAAAGTGCCAGTTTAAAATGAAGAACACTATAATATCCACTTAACTCACCACCACAAATATTGCATGATAAGTAATCTTGAAGAATAGAAGATAATATTTCTAAATCTATAATTATGTTAGTACTTGTCTCATTTGTGTAATTATTTTCTTCACTGATTTTCAAATTCTTCTTAAAACTACTAGGAGGTGTAGATGAATCGCATTATTTACAGGGGGCAATGTACTTTCTTCCATGACATTCTTTCTTGTATACTGATGCCAGTAAACTTACATTTTCTGAACTCTCCTTTTCATTGTGTCATCTTTAAATATACTCAATTATATAATATAAACACTAACACACTAATAAAATGAATCTATACTATTTTATATACAATAAATTGAGAAAAACAACTCAGGAAACTGAAACCAGCTCTAAAAAATAAGCCAAGTTCCAGTTTTGGATCAAAAGTTATGATTGTTTCTGTAAATTGATGAAGCAAACCAATTTTTAAATGCCGAACTTGCAAATAATTAAAAGATGTTAAAACACAGAATTAAGGTACCTATAACAATAAATACATCAAAAGTCGCAGAAAACTTCAAATATTAATATGGCATTAAAAACTAAAAATGCAAAATTTTGACCAAAAACACCCGTTAATCTCTCCTTAAGTGACAAATCTTTTAAGAATGGGTCACTATGTGAGGGCTTTGAATTTTGCATGAATGTGAGAAAAAGAATCTTATGCATAGCATTCACATTAACTTCTCTACTCACTATTCTTGCAAAAGCTTATTCTTCTGTCTAGTTCTTGTTAATGCAGATAAACCTTCATTACTTATTTATACATTTTATTCTAGGTATAAGAACAATACAGTAAACTAAAGTGGTAGTCAAATCTTTTCTAAACTGTTCACTATATGATGGCCTTGAAATTTTGTTCTTTGCATTAACATGAAAAATAAATGAAAAAGAAGAAGAAAGGAATAGCAATTTGCAGTTGAGAAAAGTATAAAATGTTTCAAAATTTAAACCAATAATGTAGGATGTAGTGAAAATGGTTAACATAAAAACATTCTTTTGACATGTGCTTTAACGAGAGCTGATTTTTTATGAAGTAAGATTTTATCTCTTACGGTTTACCAGTAATGCAAAAGGAATTTAGAATGAAGAGATTTTCAGAGGCTATTCCCAGAAAACTCAATAAATTTAAGTTTTGGTATTAACTTTTTTGTTTTTGAGTTATGCTGTTCAGACACTTATACACAGACCTTTTTCTAAAAATTCTTTTTGTAGCAGATTCAGGCTCCTCAAAATGTTTATTTCCAGTAAAATCTTGATTATCACACTTTTGAGTGGAATGCAACTTCTTCTTACTGTAAGTACATGGTAGAGAAAGTATAAAAGATATGGTATGATGGTGAATGATGAAGATTGCTTCTTATGCTGTGGGGGAAAAAAGGTTGCAAGTCATTTTGGAATATTGCTGCTTTTCATACATTATGCAACATTATGTGCCAGTCATCAAGATTCTTGTTAAAGAAGTACACGAAGATAGGGCAATAGGTAAAAAGACTGCGTGTAAATACTCCTCTGGCATTTTAGATTCTAATAGTCAGTCTATTTTTATAGATTATGTGCTTATGTGTAAACAGTAAAAAGATAGGCATTGACTCATGGTTTTTATTATTTAAAGCAGTTCCAAAATTCATTTCTTCCTACAGAAGCAAAGAGAAATATTTAAAGTTTGGTTGCAGTTAAAAAAGCTCATTAACTCCAAGTAATTCTTATAATTTAAACAAATGACAGGAAATTACATAAATGAAGTTTTTTACATGGAATGCTACTGTTTCTTTTTCTACCACTTAGCTACATAGTAGGAGAGGAAATATTGCATTCCACCCAAAGGATTAGAAATCAGAAATGAAGCAAGATACTGTTGTACCTACTAAACCTCCGAGAGGAAGAGGTGAGGCGAGAGAGCATAGTGCAAAAGGATTTCTCCTGTTTTCAGACTGAGCTTCTGTGGATACCCCCTCAATAGCCTCTTTCTCTCACCTATCTACAGGTTACCTGACCGATTCAGGCAAAAGGTTCTGTGCCAGGGAAGAACCAGTTCTCTGAAAGCACATAAGCCATGCACTTCATTGTGCCTGGCCTGCAACCCTGAAAGATAAAAGAAAATTAAATAAGAGGAAATGAAGAACAGGAAAATTTGTGGTAATCCAATGCAGCATTTCCCTACCCAAACAGGAAAATCACTAAAATGCCTACGGTCAGCATTGCCGGCCCAGTGGGAATCGAACGTGGGACCTCCTGAATGCAGGCCTTAAACATCACTTCCAGTCATCCTGTAAAGTACATTCCACCCAAAATTCAATATTGAGGTTCCCAGAAATATGTTTTACCATTTCCTGATTCCTGTCCCCACACCCCTCGTTCAAAAAAGAAAGAGAAAACCTACATGAGAGAGAGTGTGTGTTGCATGTTTTGAAGATGTGTCACTTAAATACCAAGCTTAATATTGAAAGATTGAAAACCAGGAGCAATGAATGTACACTTTTCATGCAGTAAGCTTATGTTCATCTCTTATAGTTTACAAGGGTGACACTGAAAGTTTTTAGAATGGCATGTTTCTAAAAACAAATTAAATTTTTTATTTGTTTATATTTATGTTTTGCGAGTTGGTTGCCATATAGTATGATTTGCCCTAATAGTTTAAATATCATTTAAAGATTTTGTGTTCACCCACAAAATGATTTTTTACAACTTTAAATTTGTTATTAATGCCTAAACAATGTGAAGGGTCAACAGCTAGATGTGAGAAAACTTTGTTGTCAATGGATTCCACATAAGCTGACTCACAGTCAAAAACAACACATTGATTGATGCAGAAAAACTATAGAGAAATCCCAACGCGGCACTTCAAATTTGGTTTGAAATATTACTGGAGATGAGTTTTGAATTTATTGTTATGATCCTAGAAAGAAAAGTCAATTGGCTCAATGGGTCTTTCGAACAGATAAAAGTCCGACAAATTCACAATGCTGGTAAGAAGATGGTTGGTAATTGTTTTTCTAAAACAGACTAAATTGCTACTAAAACATTAGAGGATAGACATACCATTACTGGTGATTGGTACAAAGATGTTTGTTTACTGCAAATTTTTTAAAAAGTTTGTGAAAATTGCCTAAAGGAAAATTAATTTTACATCATGACAATGCATCGTCATGTATAGCAAAAGTAAACAACTGAATGTCTGCACACCCTAAAGGTTAGCACCATGGACCCTCCACCATACAGCCCTGGCTTAGCACATTGTGATTTTGTTTTTGTTTCCAAAAATTAATGATAAAATGTGTGGTATCACTTTTTGTTATCCCATGTAGCGGTGCAACATTATAAGAACCTGGTTTCTGAAGTGCCTCAGGAAGAGTGGCATTATTCCTTAAGGACTGATTTCATCAAATACAAAATATATAGATGTTAAAAGGGAATTTGTTTTGAAAAAACAGTAAAATTATTTAAATTTTTAAAAGCTGATCCTTGTTTGATATTCTTAAAGTGTTCAGTGTCGCCCTTGTACCAGATATATAAAATTACAGTCATGTAGACATATTAAACATATAATAGTTTAGTAGAAATCACTTGAACAATCTTTGAGTTAATAGAAAATAATGTATTGGCCATGCCGTAGCCAAGTGGTTAGACCATTTACTTCTCACCAAAGCGGTCCGGGTTCGATCCCAGGCAACTGCATGTGGGATTTATGGTAGACGAAGCGGCACTGGGGCAGGTTTCTTCGGGTTCTCCAGTTTCCCCAGCCATCTTATTCCACCGGTGCTCCATCTTCATTCCATGTATCATCAGTGTCACCGCCTGCAGTGCCATAGTAGTAAAAGTGGGTGTTAAACACTACAAAAAAAAAATTTCCATCTAAATGGTAGCTTGTGGCAGGAGGACCTTTTTAAGTGTTCGTAGCACATCCTTGAAAGATGCCATTAGTAGGGATGGGAATTTGATACTGTTGATACCTCAGTTCTCTGTGGTATTAAGGTATAAAATAAATCAATAGTTTTAAATTTTTAAGCTCTACATTATTGAAAGTTGTTGCATTTAACTTTATACTAGATAAGGAATGAAAGGAGCCAGGACTTCCGTTATTGCCTCGCATGTGTCCCAAAAGATTTTCTGAACTACAGTTCTTGGTAGACAATGAGTGCATTTTCTGTGAGTGGTTGACTGCAAAAGAGGTTTCCCAAGGTACTCATGTGACATGCAGCATTAACTATAGGGCATACGAAATAAGAAGGCACATGAGTACCTACAATCCCTAATCAGCTATGATGTGCTGTTGCTGGAGCACATCACTATGCAAAAGAAAGAGGGAAGATGTCATATACCTGTAGACGGCAGCGAAGGTGGTGAAGGATTACAAGGTGCACTATTAACACATTAACACAATTAACAGTAAACCACATTGAAAGTAAATATGGGCCATAAGGCCACCTGTTCTTCATTATTTATATTATGACTAATTGAAATCTCAAATGATTCTGAAAGCAAAAGTAAAAGTAATGTTATACAATTGAAGCTTACGGTTCAAATTATTTTTTCAACGTAAGAACAAATTTTTGAAAATTTTGAACAAATTTTACCTATGACCCTTAAAAAAGTGTAAACACTGAAAATAATATCCCGCACATCTGAATGCAACACTTTCCTTTTTGATCTACTCGTCTGTAAGCCACTTGTAGATACTAGGTTTTGATAATGTCACGTTTCTTAATAGCAAACCAAGTTACAGTTCTTATAGTTATAAGACACCCATATCATTGTATATCAGACTTGGAACACTGATAACAATAAGCTAAAGTCCTTTTCCTTCCTGGGCATCTGCCCCCTTGATAAGAAAATGATTTGACATGACCAAATAAACAACCATGATGCAAGACATGTGGCATTTGCTATTCCTGAGGGTAGTGTTTATTCAATTACTGATATCTTGGACTACAGGTCACTTAAAATATTGCTTCTTGGACAGCGAGCTTCAAAATTTTCACCTCTTTTCAGTGGAACACTTTATAATTATGAGCCATTGTTGTGTTTATTGAGTGCAAAGAGTAAAGTGAAAAGCATATATTGCGCTAGGCAGTGCGTTACTGAACTGGGCAATGTCACCTCTCTAGGATAGGTTACTCGTACTTGCCCAGCTTCATCTAGCTCTGTCTCATGTGCTTTCTTATTCCGTGTGCCCTTTAGTGTGGTTGAAGCTGATTTAGCTGATGCACTGAATCACATTTTTTCAGTCACCTGGCTTGGTGTTGGTAATGTTCCTCTTGGACATTACATTTACCTGCTGTGGGAACCAAAATCTGTAAATCCAACAGAAACAGATCAGAACCTATGACAAGATAATACAGTGCATGGAAATATTTGTTCTTTCCTTCCATCTGTTAGTTCATGTTTCGCAAGTCAAACTCGGGTCTAGAGCATATCTTACAGATATACCATACAACTAATTTCCATAAATACTTTGTTTTACCAATATGCAACAGTGATATTGAATAAAACATAATGAAGTTTGGAACTATTTTGAAATATATAGTGCTAGTAATAACACAGCAAAACATTTTCACATGGTGGTAAGTCACACAATACACAAATTTAAAGAAGTGTGTTACGTTCATACATCAAGTGAAGCTTGCAGAACCTCTATTAAAATATAATGTACAGCCTTGGAAAAATTATTGATTGAGTAGGGGAGCAGAATATTTCTACGGCCCACATCGTGTTGCAGCACGGCTTACACAAGTCAATATTTCCAACATGCAGCTGAGTTTATTGATAGTCTCTGTTCCATATGTTATCATCTGTCAGACGTAGCTTTCAGCAGTGATGTACTATGCTGAACATTATAAAAGCTTTAAATGGTTGTAGATGAACTGGTCAAAGATGATGCTTCATCAATAGAGGTTGTTCAAAATATGCTAAGTGGCAGGTGACATAGCATATATTGCCACTGATCTGAGTTTCTTGTGTGATTCCATTAAAAAACTAGAACCAACGACTAATCTCGTGACAAAAAGTGGTACAAAAATCTTTAAAGTAAAAGCAAAAATCAACTTCCTCAAAAGCTTAAAAGCAAAACTTTAAAAACCAAATTCAAATCAGTGTTTAAAAGAAATAGAGATATCAAATTATAAGACAAGTTGCACAAGTTCTAGAAGACCATCAAGTAGACATTGAGGTTGTAAATATTAGTAACATGCCTCTTAAGAAATATTTGTGTGATGTGGAACTATCATTGTCCCAATATCAGGCAATGCTCTGTGACAATTGGCAGAGATTTCTAATGGACAGTTTAGTGAAGGCACATGTTGTGTACTGTAACTCCAAAGAATTTTCAGCAAATTTGACATCACTATTTATGCTCTTCTATGAAAAATGAAAGAAACTTCTCTTCTTTTTGTAAATATTTTTAACCTTTTGATAACTGTGTTCTCAATTTTTAATCCGTAAAAAATAAATAAATTTTTTAGCACCTAAACTTTGTTCTTTATTCATGATAGACACAATTTTTCTTGAGAATAATTTCAAATTAAGCAAGAAATGCTTGGTTACAACATCCGGAAATGGTATTCAAATGTTTGTACAGTGTAACAAGTTCTTGCAACAGAAATAAAGGAAAGAAAGATAATTGTTTTTTCCAGTATGTGCATTTAAAAGGCTCAGACTAAAGAGAAGTTTAAACTTGCAACATAGAATGTTTTGAAAATATTTAGTTAACAATTGTTTGAAATACATAAAAAAGCCATTTAAATCATACCCATGGAAAATAACACATATCAACATATTGTATATTCTAATGAGCTCTACATTTTTCCTGTTTCTCATAGTTTTCTAGTTATACAAAATGTTATCAAACAAAGACGAATTTACAGGCTGCTCCTGGAAAATAGAAAATATACATGTCATTTGTCATGTAAATATCTTACACATTTGTTATTTTAATCAAAATCATTAGAAACATTTTTGAGCAAATAAAAGATAAAAAAAATTTAAAAGCAGATTTCAGACAAATGTCCTTGTAGGTGCTTCACATTTGACGTTTCTTGTGTGTGCTGGTTGAGTTTTGAACCTTTCTGACAGATGGCAGAGACATAGTTACAAGCAGCGTGCTATTATTGAGTTCTTGTGTGCAGAAAAAGAAACCATGGTGAACATGCATAAGCATTCGTGTGCATTGTATGGCATTGCCACAGTTGATAGGAGTACTGTTGGATAATGGGTAAAGAAAGTTAAAGCCTCAGGAAATGAAGAAACAGAGCTCCATGATCAGCCACGCTCGGGACATCCTGTCACAGCCACTGCTCCAGACATGCTGAATCGTGTGGATGCCATTATTCGTGCCGACTGGCACATTCACAACTCGACAATTGGCCCTACAGTTGTCAGTCAATATTTGAAGTGCATCTGCAAAGATCGAGGCTCTCGGATGTTCGAAGATGTGCTCACGATGGGTTCCACGAATGCTCACAGCAGACCACAAGATTCAAAGAAAGGTCATTTCATCTGAATTGTTGGAGCATTTTGAGACAGACAGAGAGGCCTTCTGTCCCAGATCGTTATGGGGGACGAAAGTTGGGTGCACCACTTTGCACCGGAAACAAAAAGGCAGTCCATGGAGTGGCGTCATCCTCATTCACCACAAAAGAGGAAATTCAAGACAACCTCCTCTGCCGGAAAAGTCATGGTTACAGTCTTCTGGGATTGTGATGGCGTCATTCTCGTGGATGTGATGCCAAGAGTTATGCAGAATAATACTACCTAAAGGAGGAGCTTTGTCAGAAATATATTTTATTAGTTAATATAATTTTATATTTTGCACGGGTTATATAATCAATGATGTTCCCATTAAGAAAGAAACAAGAAAAAGGGAGATAAAACAGAAATGTTAAATGGGATTCGAACTAATGTTAGCCCACCACTCTTGATTTGAGTGAACACACCTTAGGCAGTTCCGCTATAGCGAACACACAAATTTCCTCTAACTGATTAAACTCATGTCTGTAAGTGTAGCACCCAACACTGGAATCATTTTAGTTCTAGTCCACAACTAAAACACTATAAGAACATATTTTCTGCCGGTGCACTGAAGTTGAATTTGCAATGTTTGCCCATTAATGTAGGATTGCTGAAATATTGCTTTTCAAAACTGTGAGGTGAGCTACAAGGTGACATGGCTGCCATGTCCTCTGAAAAGCAAGAGAAGCATATGACTAATTTAATTCTCATACCATCTATGCAAGTACGCCTGAGAATTAGGTGACCCTTCGCACAGGTCTCACTGAAGTTGGGCATTTACTTTTGTGAAAGATAGTACGTACTGTATTATGTACTGTAGCTTTTCTTTTTTTATTTTATTTTTATTTGTATGTACGTCATTTTTTTCAATTGATAATACAGTAGATGCCTTTTTCCTTCACATCTTTGACTACATTTTCATTCATTTTACCAGTTTACCATATGTCTGCCTCTTGATTTTTACAGAGTCCGTGGTATCTGAATTTTCAATTATCCAAGGTACTGTTGGTCCTCCTTACCTTGGATAATTGGAGCTCTACTGTACTAATGCTTTCACGGCTTCACAAAATAACAAAGGAACATCAAGTTCATGTAATATTTGTTGATCTCCTCTCAGATACCAATCATGGCATAATAACAGTCAAATTTGGTATTTCTTTTGTTTTGACTTTCCTGTGTTTTCACAGTAGTTTTGTGCATGTTGGTTACTGAGAATAAATAAGGTTATGTCAATTTCAAATGTAACAACTTGGAAGTTCTTCAGCTGCATTAATGAGAAATCAGCACTGCAAACTATGGTAATGTGTTTAACAGTGGTTTTGCATAGTAGTTTGTCAACATTTTTATTATATATAGTTTTTGTCTTTATGATGTCCTGAGAGTTTGAATTCACTCTAAGTATGTTGTGTAATATTTTTTAAATGCCTCCAAAGAAATACAAGGCTATTGGACAAGTGCAGCCTAAGGCTAAATGTTGTAGGGATGAACAGTCAAACTATGGGCAGTGCCAGAAAATGACAATCTTATTGGTATAAATTTCTATAGGGTACCTGATAAAACAAATTTTAATTACTTTAATGGCCCTAGGATCTCGTTAGGAAGCTAAGTAAACTAACACATGACACTGCTATAAATTTTGGTTACCAGCAACTACTGAATGAATTGTTACCAAATTTGAGTTTGTTATATGTTTCAGCAAATAATGATTATAAAAATAAGTTAACACTTAATTTTGTGCAAAAATCACATACATGACAGTCTTGCTTCTTAACTCAAAATGTAACTCATATTTCAGTGCACTTTCCTCCATTGGTATTTGTAGTTGGCCAACAGTGCTTTTGCATAGTATTTCCTCAGTATTTTTGTTTATTTTTTCTTTATAGAGTTTTAATTAACTTGTTGTTTAAGTACGTTAAGTAATCATTTTTAAATGTCTCCGAAAAAGTACAAGGCTGTTGCAACCTAAATCTCAAAATTATAGGGATAAATCGACAAGCCACAGGTAACACTGGACATTTCAGTTAGTATGTATTCTGAGTTAGAAGAAAGCTCTTATTGCATTCTTCACTTATGTATGGTAGTTTTGTTATTCCTAACTTAACAAGAAGTGTGTCAAGATCATTTACTTCCTCTCACATTGATCGTTGTGAACTGATCATATCTGTTAAATTATTGTTTTGCTTTATTTTGTATGTACATATGCTGGCTTAAAATATAGCAGTGCTGCCCAACCCAGTGCCTGTGATAAATTGTTTGGTGTCCTTCATGAGCAAATTTTTACTCATGATTTTTTCTTCCGAATATCTTACCAGTACACATCCATGAAGTGCATATGTTTATGTACACCTAAAGCTGTATTAGTTACTTCCCTAACTAATGCTTTCCCTTTTTCCTCTCAAAAGAAGGGTGCTTACCCTAATGGTGGTTGTAATGGTGCCCACGCCTTCTTAGGCCCGAGTTAAATGTGCCTGAGCACATAAGAAAGTTGGACAGCACTACTCTACTGTTTCTCCCAGTTAACAACTTTTTTTGACACTGATGGTTTTCCTTGCCATAGAAATATTTGTAGCTTAATATTTTAAGTAAAAGGTATCAAAAGTTCAGAATTCATTGTAAAACTATCTTTTGTTGCTACATCAGTTTACTTCGGCTTTTACAGAAGATGGCATTGGAGCAAAGGACTATAAGCAGCTACAAAGCGAAAACATCATGCTAAAACAAAGATTATACAGAACTCGGCGTGCTCTTGAGCAAACTGCAGTGCAGCTCTCAGAAGCCAATCGAAGGAAGAAAGAAGTAGAAAAGGCAATTTGCAAACAATTACACAAAACACATCTCATACTAAAATACACAAGACAGAATCTTGAGGTAAAACCAAAAGAAGCTGAAAAAAATACAAAATGAAATGGTGGAAATAATTGTTCTGTATATTTTATGCTACAAGTTTTGGCTTAGCAGGTAATGTGTTGATTACCTAATCTGTTATATAAAATCCATCCAAATTAATTGCTGGAGAAACAAATAAACCCTCCTGATCTTGCATAAGATTTTAACTTTGACAACCAGTTAAATGTACTAATGCATATTTTCTTAAATCTGGTTATGTATAATGATGATGCATACATTTATAAAATGCTGTATTTAGGAACTAAGCTTAAAACGTGTGGTAATGACATCTTGAGATGGTTGTTATCTTCAGTAATGTTCCAGTTTTATGCAAAGTTTTCATAAAAGAATATGACATATTTTTACAGGGAAAAATGACAAATCTTGCAAAGTTCAACTACAGCAGAGATTGTAGTTGTTCCCAAATATATAAAGGGTGGATAAGTGGCAGGCCTTTTCTGGTAGCACTAGAAAGAAATATCTTTATGTTAGATGTATAAGGCATGTTAGAGTTATGTAAATATCAGACTCTATTTTGTTGCTTTTTTTTTAAGAAATTAAACATTTGATTTAAAGTAGATGTATTACTTATTTCCTGTATTTCCCATGTAAATCCAATGGGGCCATTCTATTGCCAAACTAAACAACCTTGAAGCATTACATTTTCAGAGTTAAGCAAAGAAAGGTTAATTGAAGGTAAGTTTTATTTACATAAGCAGTGCTTACACCACGCAAGGGAGATAACCAATTTAATATACAGGCTACTTAATGCTCCCCTGAGCAAAAAAGAATAGAATAAGGAACACATACATATACATATAGCGTCAATCAGTGGTTTCAGTCCTAACATATTATATAACAAAAGATCAAACACAAAAGAAAAACTCAACCACATCATTGAGACTATCACATTAAAACCCCAAAAATAAATCCTCCAATATAAGAGATTAATGTATTATGATTGGGCAGACCAAAAATTCAAGAAAATATTCAGAAACTGTAACATCATTCTAGCATCACAAAACATACATTTACTCTGCTCATCCTTAAAAGACAGAATCCCATGAACTAAAAGTTCAGGTATTTATCAGATTAGTTGTACAGGCTGTGATCAAATATACATAGGCAAAACTAAAAGAAATTTGAAAACTAGATCAAAAGAATGCCTTTGATGTATAAAATACAAACATTGAAAAATCAACCCTAACAGCACTTTTTTGGAACAAGCAACATGACATTATATAGGAAGCCAACCTTCTCAAAATACCCAGCTGAGCTCTCAGTTTGGGAAAACATCCCCATTATCAAAAACCATGGAATTATGAATTTAGATTTCCTACCAACAGATTAGCTTAGCAGGTTTATTTGACCACCACCAGAGACCTCCACCATCAGTAATATACTGGATGACATGACATATACATCTATCAGTCATTAGCTGAAGATGGAAACAAAGGTTCCTGAAACATGTCATGATTTTCGAAAGGAAGTGAGGTATAGTGTAATGGAAACTTACCTTAATTTAACGTGTTTAACCTCACTTGTTCAAAAACCTTTTAAGCATTATTAAAGAAAGGTCATTTGCAAAAATTAAATATATAGTTATTTGAGAAGTAGAATCAGGACTGAAAAATTCAACACCACAGCCGGTATTTGAACATGGACTTTCCGCTTCATGGGTAGCTGCTGTAACCACTGAGTTACCATGGTAACTTGCCAGTATGGCATTAAATTCCCCAACCGATTTGTATTTTCCCGAAATACAAATACCATCTGATTCTACCTCTCAAGCATTGCCCACACACGACTTGTGCATTTAAAAACACCAGCAACAAGTAGGTTGGTATACAAAATTAACATAGTTGTTTGTTTATAGCTGATACTTCTGGCAATATTAAGTGCAATTCATTTCTTAATTAGATAATTAATATTTGAAAATAGCTTCAGTGTGACAAATTCCTAATTTTTAACATTTTTAACAAATTGTTGTCTTCTTTTATCCTCTCCAGTTAACTTGTGGCACTTTCCTTGGTGCCATGTAATATGTTCATTATGATGATAATATGTCACATTCAGTTGCATAATGTAACAAAAATTTTAACTAGAAGTTTTCTCTCATCATATCATACCTAGTTGCAAGTCCAACCTGCATTTTGAATACAGCCTTCTGTTTCAGTGTGCTTCATAGTTTTAGCATTGGGATTTTTTACTGGCTCTCCATGGCTCTTCACCAGATTGATATATCGTATATCAAAGTACTGTGTACAGAATTGATTTAAAGTATTAAATAAATAAAAAATAAATAGTAATGACTAAGTGCTTTCTTAACAATAACCTTTAAGCCATTTGTATTTTAGATAACAATTACTTTGGAATTTTCTTGTAACTTTTCAGTGTTTCTGTGAAGGATCTAGGATGATTTGAGACATTTCAGGTTTTAAATATGCTGTTTATTATTATTTATTTATGCAGACAACTTATTGCTGGTGTTTTTAAACACAAACCATGCGGGCATTGTTAGAGAGGTAGAATCGGAACTGAAAAATTCAATGCCACAGGTGGTATTTGAACTACAGTGGTTCACAGCAGCTGTGGCATTGAACTTGTCAGTTCTGATTCTACATCTCAAATGCTGTTTATTGTTTAAAGGTTTATTGTTTGATAATGAATATTTTATAAAAACTGAAGTTCCTGTACATATTAAATCCACCAGGACATATCATATTTAATTGTATGAATACCTAGCTTTAAAAGTCACAGGCACACTAACACATCTACCACAAACATCTACACAGTCAAAAGAAAGATAGCATTGTGTAATTGGACGACATTCTCCATTGTTATATGAAGATGCTTGACTTAAGACGTGTCTACCTTGACCATTTAAAGATCAGCACTAAACATGAGAAGCAGGGTATAGAGAGCATGTACAGCAGCATTCTGAGCACTGCTGAAGATAGACATTTAGCAGAGTGTCTGTACAAGTGTGAGAAGCTGGCTGCACAATGAAAGTGAAGGTGGCAGTGTTTATCTTAACATTAATTTGTTTATATGATCATAAACAAGTGACTAAACTTATACATCTGAAACCTTGCAGCACTAATCTAAAAGATGATACTAAATAACTTGTCATAGTAAATTGGCCATCTTAATGTAATTTCTGAGTCAGGCTCAGAACTTATAAACAATCCTTGCATCCCATTTTGAGTGCAGTATTGTAGCTGTCCTAGAGTCTTAAAAACATGTTCTCTGTGTTTTATTGTTTATTACAGCTATACTCCTATCAAGGCCATTAACCAATTGCACAGCCATGCCTGTGCTACTTCTTTGACATCATCTTCTTCATCTTCAACAAAATTCTTGTGCCCAAGGAATTTCTTCAAATGAAGGAGCAGATTATATTCAGTTGTTGCAAAATCAGAGCTGTAGATTAGATGATCAGTATTGATCCCAAACAATTTAACACTCAACTACCTAAGCATCCACATAACAGCCCTGACTTAGCATCATTGATTTTCAGTTGTTTTATTAATTTGAAATTCTTTGATAACAATCATTTTGATGATGATGGTGCCAAATGAAAATAAAAGATGGCAATCAATTGTTCTTTCACGCTAACCATCTGTAGAACAAAGATTAGTAAAATAGAATCAGACTGAAAAATGTAATACCATAGCCTGTATTTGAACCACAGATCTACCAGACTCTGTCCGGTTGTTCTAACCACTACCATGGCAACATGCAGGCATGACATTAAATTCTCCTACTGACATGATAGCTCAGTGGTTAGAGCAACTGGGCAGAGGCTGGAAGATCCATGGTTCAGATCCCGGCTATGGCATTGAATTTTTCAGTCTGATTCTACCTTTCCAAAAACAAAACTTTCATCACAAGTAGCAGTAATGGCATATATTGTGGGCTATCAAAGCTATCACTGAAGCCCATATCAATTAATAGGTGATATTAATAATAATTGCAATTACAGCCAATTTCCCTCATGAAGAATTAACGCGTAGAATGGAATATGTCTCGTTCTCTACTACTGAACAGAGGGGAGAATAGAGCTTTGGATGCGTACTGCAGCAGCCTTCACTATGATACGGGCAAGGAGAGGTGAGGCAGAGGAGTGCAGGAATCAGGACGAATTATTTTATAGCGTACAGTATACCAGTACTACACAGTTGCTAGTGCTAATTCTTCAAAATGGATGAACAATGTGTAATAAAATAATTATTGAAACAACCATTCTCACAGTTGAAATTCTTGGACTGCCCAACATATGGACGAACCTATGGACTGGACAGAGTGAAGACCTTCAAGCGGGTGGTCAGCCAAGCACCAGGTATGATAGTGAGGAAGAGGATGGTATGAAATGCAGGCAAAAATCAATTAATGGAAAGGTGCTGATGGAGCAGTTGGTGGAATGAGTGGCGGGGAAAACCAGAGAATCCGGAGAAAACTTGCCCAGATCCCGCTTCGTCCACCATGAATACCACATGCGAGTCCCTGGGATTGAACCTGGGCCACCTAGGTGGTAGGTGAACAGTCACCACTCAGCCACAGTGCCCCCCTCCACAGTTGAAATACAAGGATAAATTAGTGATAGTAAAACAGGGAAGGCCTACTCCAGCTCTTCCACAGTTGCAGTGTGAGCAGAAGGAAAACAAATAAGAATACTTACAAAAGGTATTTTAATATAAACAATTATGATAACTTTGTGTGGCTGACTGGTTCATGTGAATTAAGTACACGTTATTGCTGGCCATACTTGTTTGCAACTAAAACAACATCCTGGAATACAAAGTATTTTGCAAATTTAGTGTATTTAATCACAGATTTGGATAAACATAAGAGATCAACATCGCATATAAAATCTTTTACAATATTAAAAACTTTTGGCAGAAAAGAGTTGCTGCCCATTTGCATAGTGATAAGGTTAAAGAAAACACAAATGTATTGAATAGAGTGATGCAGTAGTACTTCTTGAAAAACAAGAATGTTCTTTTAGTGGCCACGATGAAAATGAAGAGTAAGTAAATAAAGGTGTATATAAACAGGTATGGTAAAATTGTTCATTTTACTTCAATGTAATTCTCTAACTTATATTATTCTACAACTTGCTTCAAGAAAAATGTATTTAAATGCACTGTTCGTGAAGGTAACATTTAAAGAACAATCCCTTATTTTCCGGATCTGGTAGACCTAGTGATAGCGTAAGTCACAATCCCAGCATACGTCACTGAACAGCAGTGTTCTAACATGAAGGTCAGTGGTGCTCTGTTGAGTCAAGTACCTCAGTAAATGTGGAAATTATGTAGGGAAGTGGCTAAAATATTCAGAAACCAGTGACAATGAATTATTTTAAAAATAGAGTTCCTGTCCCATTTTAAAGGCATTTGATTGTTAAAAATGTTTGTATCTCCCATGCATGAGTTTCTCTACTCATTCTACTCATTTTAACCTCGCATAATCCCTTTTATATGAAATATTCATACAGAAACTGTTCCTCTATTCACATTATGTTACAACAAAGTTCGGATTATCGATAATCTCAAATTAGCCTTCTGAATTTGATTACACATTATGTAAAAAAAAAAAAGTTGCCTAAAATAGTTTGTAGATGGTGCATACAGTTTAACCTGTGAAAACTTAAGGATGTAACAATGAATATTTCAATTATCTCTACACCTTTTGTGCAGTAAGGTTTTGTCTATAGTTGGCATCAGAGATATAGCAATTTCAACAGAGAATTACAATGCGGGTCATTTACGCCTGCTACTTGAAGAATAGTGCAAACTAATACAGGAGATGCATATAAAATGCAGCGGAGTTGGGCAGTTCATATAAAACATGGTAACCTTTAGACATAGCCTGGTGAACAGATAACTTTATTGGTTGCTTCTTGATTCATAAATGTTCTATACTATTCCACAGCTGTTACTGTGCAAGGTTTTCCCTTTCAATTTCTAACTAATGGTAGGAATAATACTAGTTAATTGTTGCAATTTAGTGAGGTCAAAGCATACGTTTCTGTTGAAATATTGATATTCAATTTTTCCTTGCAATGTAATACTTCCTCTAACTTTTAGAATTATTGAGTCAATCCTGAAACACATCTTGTAAGAGTAAAAACCGAGTTGACTAATGATACACTCACTTTTTAAATTACCCTGAACATAATGCTTAGCGTGTT
Source organism: Tenodera sinensis (assembly GCA_030765045.1). NCBI lineage: Eukaryota > Metazoa > Arthropoda > Insecta > Mantodea > Mantidae > Tenodera > Tenodera sinensis. Next base: position 179,511,877 of record CM060964.1, read on the forward strand.
CTTTGAAGGTATGGAAGGTAGTGCATTTCACTCAAAAATTCAATATCGATATTTCACTGGAAATACATGCATTGAGGCCCACTGAATAATATAAAAATAAAATAAGGTTTGTATGTGTATCCACCATAACTCAAAAACAAACAGCATAGCCTGCAACAGTTTCCCGGCTTTTATGAACATTGGGTATTTATATGGAAAAAACGCACTGATTTTGAAAATTATAATTTTTCCACAACATCTACCATTTTTATGCAATTCAAAATTTTATTAATTAAGCTAAACACTAGAACTATACAGTAATATGTATGAATGAAACTATAATTATGATTATTATAGGTCCATAATTTTATAACTTATGATGAATAACACTCATTGTGGATCTTCAGAGCGTAAATACTGTATATTTACAAAATAAGCCACCGCTTATGTTCTTCCATGATGAGCTGATAACTAGCGTAAGCAGTTTGAGTGCGAGCAGCTAGTATTTAATTATCTCTGCACGACCATGCCCAGGCAATAAAGCTTCCAACCATTGAATCTAAGACAAACATCCATTAATTACTCACCCTTATAGAGACACATCTGTCTTAAGATATATCTGAACTTTAGTCGCTTCTTATAACTCACAGTGATCAGTAGTGCAATTTCTGGAAAAGATTTATCGTTTCTACTTCTTTATTTTTAGTTCATATTGTGTCGTGGTACATTTTTAACAATGGCTTCAACCTCTTCTAGGAGAAAATGTGTGAACAATCCTAATATCTTCTGTTATGTGTGTGGTTCTTTCTTGCTACAGAAGCAGAAAACTAATATTACATCATTTATAAAAAGGTGTATTTTGCATATTTTAATGTTAAGCAAGAAGGTCAAAATCAATGAAGTTTGGGATTCCTATATGGCATGAACAAAAAAATAAATCAATTAAATGTCTAGATGGTCTTGCATCAGCTCTAAGACCTGTACCAAATGGAGTAGATCTCCCTATTCCTGTTCCACCAACTCAACTAGAGGATACTGAGAGTTCAGTCTCTGGGTCAACAGAAAATTCCAATGTTGATGAGTATTTCCCAGCACACACTGTTGAAGACAAGTCACAGCATTTTAGTCAATAAGAGTTAAACGACTTAGTAAGAGACTTAGGTCTTACCAAGGACAAGAGCGAATTACTAGGATCAAGATTAAAAGAGCAAAAATGCTGGACCCAAACACCACATTTTCCTAGTATAGGAATAGAGATAAAGAATATACCAAGTTCTTTAAGATGGAAGACCAGCTTGTTTATTGTAGTGATATATCAGGTATGACAACTACTGGGAAGACCAACATATAATAGTAACGACTGGCATTTATTTATTGAAGCCTAAAAGCCGTTTTATTGCACAATAGAAGCGAATTTGCCTCAATACCACATGCACATTCTGTTTTCCTAAAAGAATCATATGGAAATCTTGAAACCATTTTAAAAAAAGATTAATTACCAGGAACATCAAGGGCTATTATGCGGGGACCTAAAGGTATCCAGTATCTTACGAGCAGAGTTGCTGCCGAGAAGCGAGAGGAGACGGACGTGTGTGACGAGCGCTAGTGGAGAGGAGAAGTTGAAGTATGGGAGTGCATTTGGAAGTTTTTAGGCCCAGAATAGGCCTATTTAAGGGTGGAGGACGTAAATCGGGAAGAAAGAATACGGGAGAGTTAAATGCAACAATAGAGTGGTTTGTGTTGGTGATAATCGCCTTGTTAATAATCAGAAGAGTTGAAATGAACCCAGGACCGGAAATGGAGCAAGTTATGGAAATGTCGAAGAATATAGCAGAGGAAATGTCAGCTTTCAAAGGAATGGAGAAGAGAATTGAAGATAAAATAATTAAGGAACTCGACGGAATAAGATCTGTATGGGCGAGCTTTGAACAGGAGGTGAGCAAGGAATTTGCAGTATGCGATAGAAGAATGTCACAGCTGGAGAGAGCCGAGGAAAGGAGAAGGAAAATGAACATTATAATATTTGGAGTGGAGGAAACGAGAGAAAAGAGTTTGGGAGCAAGTGGAAGATATTTTTACAGATAAATTGGAAATAAGGCTAGGTGGCTGGAAAATACTGGATACATTTAGAGTGGGAAGAAGAGGCACGAACCCAAGACTGATAATAGTTAAGTTGGCAACAGTGAAAGTAAAATGGGCAGTGTTAAGCCGTGCCAAAAAATTAAAAGGGATGAGATTATTTTTGGATCAAGATTGTGGAAAAGAAGAAAGAGAATTAAGAAGCGTATTAATAAGGGAGATGAAAAAGGCAAGAGGTAGAGGTGAAAAGGCATATGTACGAGGACTAGATCTTTGGATAAATGATAGGAAACAGGACATCCGCCAGCTAAACGGACGTGAATCAGCAGAAACCTTGAGAAGCGGGCAACAGGAAGTTGAAATCCGTGGAAGGAAGATGAGTGAAGCAAACAGCCGCAATCGCGAAGCAAGAAGAGAGATGGTGACGTCACCAGGCGTGCAACAAGGAAAAGAAAAACAACGTGGAGATGACGTAAGAGATACGTGCGAAGGGAGGCAAGTAGGGACACGTCGAAGTCAGCTGATGATGATGTCACCTGGCAGGCAAGAAGAACTGGACAAACAGTTGAGAAACGACCCTCAAGAGAAGGTATTGGAGCCAGTCGCGGGACCAAGTCGAGGTGAGGAGATGGAAAGCAACGTGTTTTCATCACCAAGGGGAAGTATTATAGAAGTGGCGGAGGAAGTAGGTGGTCGGGTGCCAATGGATAGAATTCGAACGACAAGAAGCAAAGCTAAAATTCAGGAGTTCAGGTTTAAGAGGAAGAGTTCGGTATAGGAAAAGGCATTGGGGGTTGTATGTTGGAACTTGCAAGGGCTGTTCGAAAACTTAAAGAATGGGGAGATAATGCAGATTCTAGGCCTAGGTGATGTGATAGGTGTGGTTGAGACTTGGTTGTCAAAGGACTTTATAGTGGAAGTAAATGACTTTGAGTTCTATAGGAAAGGTGGAGTGAAGAAAAGTGAAAGAGGGCGATTGTCAGGTGGAGTAGGGCTATTTGTTAGAAAGGGCATCAAAGTGAAAGTCTGTAGCGATTTGGGAGGGAGCTCAGTGTTGTGGTGTGTACTAAGTGGAATAGGAGGAAAAGAGGAGATATGTGTTGCAGTGGTATACAACCCGCCAAGTGCCTCAGATTTTTATAACCCAAACATACTTTATTTGATAAAACATGATATGGAAGAGTTATCTAACAGATTCTCAGGTAGTTGCTTTATGATAATGGGGGACTTTAATGCCAGAGTAGGGTTAAGCCAAATAAAGCTAACGGATCCAGAATACGAGTTAATTAGGGGAGAGAAGTGGATGGAAGGAAGAAGGAGTAAAGACAAAATAACAAACGAAGGAATGAAGGAAGTTGATCGAATTTTGTAAAGAACTGAATATGGTGATGTGTAATGGGGTAAAGGGGAAAGATGAAATGGGTGAATATACTTGTGTTAATTATAACGGCCAGAGTGTGGCCGATTATATATTATATTCAATAGACTTAGATATAAACCTAGAGGATTTTGAAGTTTTGAATGTGATATGTTCCAGTAATCATTTCCCATTAAGAGCAAGTTTTAAAAGTACATACAAAAAAGAACTAAAACAAGAGCATAAAGGAGGTGTCAAAATCAGAAAATACAAATGGAGGGAGGAGGAGATAGAAGTCTTTTTGAAGGAGTTAGAATCAGAGATAGGAGTGAGAAGAGAGGAAGAGGTAGAAAAAGGAAAATGCAGGAAGCAGTTTTAAAGCTAGAAATGTTAGTCAAGTATGCAGGTGCAAGGATGAAAGTAAAAGATGGTATGGATAGGAATCAGAAGGGATGGTTTGATGAGGAATGTAAGAGGGAAAAACGAAGAGTCTTAGGGGAATTGAAAAGGTGGAGGCAGGAAGAAGGGCAGAAGGAAAAGGAGGAGTTTTTGATTGCAAGGTGGGGATACAGAAATTTACTGGAAGTAAAGAGGAGAGAATGGGCAGGGAAAATGAGTAAAAAGGTATATGAGGCAGCAATAGCAAAGGACAATAAGACAATATGGGCTATGGTAAAAAGAATGTATAAGGTTAAAACAAGAGAAAATAATATAAGTGCAGAAGAATGGTTCAAGTATTTTAGAAACTTGATTGGAGGGGAACAACAGCTTAAACATACATTATGGGTGATGGAAAATACTAATTATGTTGAGCAATTAGATAAGCAGATAGAAGTAGAGGAAGTAAAGGAACAAATTAAAAGATTAAAAAAAGGAAAAGCCTGTGGTATTGATGGGATACCAGGGGAGTTCTGGAAAGCTTGGTGTTTAAACGAAAACTGATTGAAATTGCTGGTCAAGATACTAAATGCAATTTTTGATGGGGGTAAGGTACCTAAGAGCTGGAGAACAGCAATAGTGGTGCCAATTTTTAAGAATGAAGGGGAGGTGAATAACACAGCTAACTACAGGGGGATTAGCTTATTGTCAGTGTTAGGTAAAGTGTTTACAGGGGTCTTGGCTGACAGAGTACAAAACTGGACGGAGGATGAGGGGAAAGTATCTGAGCTACAGACGGGTTTCAGGAAAAATAAGAGAGTAATAGATATCTTTGTAATAATCTCAATGGTAAATAAATACTTAGCAAACAAAAGGGGAAGATTGTACATGTTATTTGTGAACTTTGAAAAAGCTTTTGATACCATAAATAGGTCTAAATTGAGTATGAAAGGAATGAGTAAGAAGTGCTTAAGAACAATTCAAAGAATTTATGAGAAAAACAACTTTTGTGTTAGGTTCGGCAATAATGTAATGACGAAGGAAATTAAAAATTGTATAGGTTTAAGGCAAGGATGTAAGTTAAGCCCGATATTATTTAATGTGTTTATTGATGATATTTTAGAGGAAATTAAGTTGGAAAATGGTCTCCCCCCAATAATTAGTAATGAGGAAATACCAGGGTTACTATTTGCAGACGATTTGGTTGCAGGGTCAATAACCACGGTCGGACTGAACAAAGTAATTGGGGCAATAGAAAGGTTCTGTATCAAGTGGTGTCTTAGGGTTAATACAAGCAAAACAAAAATAATGGTTTTTAAAAAGGGCAATAAGCTGAGAAAAGAAGAAAAGTGGAGTTGGAAAGGAAAAGAAATCAAGGTAGTCAGAAACTTTGATTATTTGGGAGTAAGGTTAAGCAGTAATGGTAGAGGGGGGGAACAAAAGAAACAAGCGTTAGCCAAAGGAAAAGGGGCAATGAAAGTTATTAGAGCATGTTTGGACAAAACACCAGAGATGCAAGTGAAATGGTTAGAAAGAATATATGGAGCAGTAGTTGAGACAAGAATGCTATATGGTGCAGAGATTTGGGGCTTAGAGGATGGTTGGGAATATGTAAATAAGGTGCACAGAAGCTTCTGCAAGTTAATATTGGGGCTACCGAGAGCCTCACCAAATGGGTTTGCACAAATGGAGTTAGCGAGATTGGGTAGTAAAGCAAAAATCATGGAAAGAGTAGTGAAATACTGAGTGAGGATTAAGGAATTAGATAATAAGAATATAGTGAAACAATGTTTGGAGGCTCAGCAAAAGCTTTATAAAGAAGATACTTGGTATAAGCGCCTAGAAGGAGTTTTAAATGAAATAGGGTGTGGGGATATATGGAGAGATGGACTGGTACTTGAGAAAGGATGTTGGAAAAGAGTTAAAATGAGAATTGAGGACATGGAGAGACAGGAAATAGTGGGTAGTTTTAATTCAAAAAGTTCATTGCGTACATACATAGAGATTAAAAGGTCATTGGAAAGAGAAATTTATGTTGATGTATGTAACAAATCTGCAAGAGAGGGCTTTGCTTGGGCTAGGTCGGGGGTGGTGAGGCTGAAAGGTTATGGGGAAGGGGAAAATCAAGAGAAATGTTTATTGTGTAGTAAGAAAGTAAACAATTGTTGGCATTTAATTCTGGAATGTGAAAAAACAAAGAATTTGAGAGGGAAAGTACAAAAAAATAATTGGTTCACACTACCAAACGAAATTATTGGCAAAAGGATACTAAGAGTGAAATCAAAAGAAAGTTTAATAGAAATAGGAAACTATTTAGGTATAGTGAGAAACAGGTGGTTAAAGAAAATTAGAAGTAAGGATTAGAAACAGAAGTGGGTTGAGGAAAAGAAGAAGTAAAGAGGACCCAATAGCATGATAACAAGGGTGTTGATGCTACGGGTTCTTTGTAATGCAGCAACCCAAAGAAATGAGATAAGGATATGTAAGGGATATTGTAGAGTAGATTTAAGTGTTACTCAGAATTGAGGAATTATATGTGAACTAATTATGTATTGTATGAAGAAAATAAATATCTATCTGTCTACTAGAGCAACAAGGAGGTTATGCAAGATACCCATGTTTTTTATGCGAATGGGACAGTAGAGATAGGGTTAAATAATGGGCAACGAGAGAATGGCCTAAGAGAAAAAGTTTAACGCCAGGAGAAAAATAAATGTAATTCGTGCCAGTCTAGTTGATCCAAAGAAAATGTTATTACCTGAATTGCATATAAAACTAGGTATTGTGAAACAATTCGTGAAAGCATTGGACAAAAATGGTTTGTGTTTCAAATATTTGAGCAGTAAATTTCCTGTGATGCCTGAAGCTAGCTAATGAAGGACAGTGCATTTTTGGATGTCATGAATGCTAGGGAACTTCAAGCATGGTGTGCTTTCAAGGAAGTAGTCAATAAGTTTCTGGGAAATACAAGAATCTGCAATATGAAGTAATTGTGAGAAATATGTTACAAAAGTTACGAATACTTGGGTGTAATATGAGTTTAAAACTTCACTTTTTGTATTCGCATCTAGACTATTTTCCTGATAATTTAGGATCCCTCTGTGATGAATAAGGTGAAAGATTCCATCAAGAAATCATAGAGATGGAGAGGAGATATCAGGGTCGGTGGAATGTTGCAGTGCTAGCGAACTGCTGTTGGTACTTGAAAAGGGAAATTGCTCAGCCAGTCTATAAACGTAAATCAACGCAGCCATCCTTCCGGGCAAGGAAAATGTAACTTCATACCCTCTTTTACAGGTATGTAGGTATTTATTTTTATTGTTTACTGAGAAATTTTTCATTCTTTATTTTATAATGCACTTTTATAACATCAAACATACCATTTTTCGATATTTTCATTATAATATTTAGTGATTTGTAGAAAAACCTTAAGTGATAGAGAAAAACTGTTATCATCATTCAATTTAGCACACCGGAATTAGGTAATATAACCTTTCAGATCTCAAACCAGCAGGGGAAAAATGTTTTTTGCAGGCTAGTGTAGTCAGATAAATACCTAACATGGTATTTAAGTTGAATATATTGTAAAGAGGGGACACACAGATTTTCAAGAAAATCTCTCTCACCCAAAGTACCCTTTACATGGAAAGTTTTCCAACATTTTGATTTTCTAAAAAATTTACTCTAACAATTTTTAATAAAATAACACATGTTTAATACTGCATGACAAAATGTATATCTTGAATTTTCTGGGAATAGAAATTGTTTTTGTGTAACTGGTAAACTATAGGAGGTAGACAAAATCTTACCACATAAAAAAGTAGATCTCGTGAAAACACACAGTTTATGCTGTTTTAGGTTAGTTTAGCATTTCTTTGCTGTCCCTTGTTATTGAGTATTATGTAGAATTCAGCACATAATCCATAAAGAATTTAGTGTTGCAGAAACTTGTTTATATTACTAATGTATAATTGGGAGTGAAATTGCCCGCCTCGATAGTGTGATGGTTAGCGTGTCTGCCTCACGTTCAAGAGGTCGCGAGTTCGAATCTCGCTTAGGGTAAGTTATCCGGGTAAGGTTTTTTCCGAGGTTTTCCCTACCCTGAGAAGACGAATGTCGGGTAACTTAAAGCTCCATGGACCTCGGGCTCATTTGAGCATCATTTCACCCGTTTCATTCACTCACCGTCCGATATGACGCAATGTTGGAGGACGTTAATAAAAAAAAAAAAAAATTGGAAGTGAAAAAAAAGCTTAAACAATAAAAAGAAGTAGTAAAAATATATGCAATCACTTATTTCCTGGTTACAGTAAGTTACTAAATATCTTTCAAGATTCTCAACTTCTTTCTATTATCTCACCAGATGCATTTGGAGTCAGAAAATAACCTTTCAACCTCACATCAGGTCATAGATGCAAATTTCATTGATGCCATTGCAGCAGTCTCCCAAGTTTACTGAACTTCAGGATGTTCCCCGAGAAGAATGAAGCACACATTTGTCATTTTTTCAAATCCTGGATTTCTATGGAGTACTATTTTGATGACTTCACCAATGGGTCTTGGTATTTACAAATGGTTGAGACTTACGTTAGAAAGACTACACGCCAGTCATGGAATGAAGAATCCATGCAAAGGCCTTCGATTTGGTCCTGCTACTCCTATTTCAAAGTAAGCTTTTGGAAAACATTAACCTAATTTGCAAACTACTGCAGTCCCCTAACTCTGATCTAAATACAGCCTCTCAACTTCTGCAAATTTCAAGAGACAATTTAGTCATCTTAAGGAGCAATTTTGAAACTTCAGTAGAAGAAGCTAAAGTTCTAGCGAAAGCTTGGGGCATTGATCCAAAATTAACCTCAAAGCACCCTCAAAAAGTGAAGAAACATTTTGATGAGCTTCCTTTGGATAACAAAATTGAGGATTCACTAAAGTATTTTCAGTTACAGCTTCAGTGTGCATGAGAGAACAGCATACATCAAAAACGAAAAGTAGATTAAGAACCAAAGATGGTATTTATAATATATAAATGCGACACGAAGATTTTAATAAAATTATTTATTCATTCATGCATTCATTTACTTATTTGGCACATGATATTATTCCTTTCTTTCTTTTTTTTAATTTCTCTATTACGTATAGTAGGTTGCGGAAATATTGCATTTTGCCCAAAAAAAAAAAAAAAAAAACTCCATGTCGAGATTTCACCGGAAATATAGAACATGCATGACAAATTCTGGTAAGGTCCACAACTACATCTTTGACATGCAAGCCGAAATGTTGGCGTACTGCAAGATGGATGTTTTGCTGCTCAGTCAGGGTGTCCTAAAGTTTAGGAAAGAGTTTCTCGATGAGAACGGCATTGATGCTTTTCGAGAATGTGTGACTATTGCACAGGAAGGAATGAATGTGTACCGAAAACGGTAAAACTGTTTATAGGAGAGTGAGCAGAGAAGGAGATGTGAATGTGCGATGTGCGATGTGCGATGCCAGTATTTTCATCCCGTTGTGCAATGAGTCGCCATATTCAGCAGTTGCGTGCCGTCAGCAACCTTGCAAGACACGTGTTCGCACGGATCACATTGGTCTTTGAGAAGCAAGCAGAACATGCTATTCAGGAAAAAATGCATTACAAATTCTGGTATGTTCTGAAAAAAGAAGCGATTTTACATTCACACGCACTAAAAGCATTTTAATCCCTCTTCTATAGATGAGTCATACAACTTTCTGTATGTTTGAAATTAAAATGCTACGCATTACACTCACACTGTTTTCTCTACTCACCTTTAAATAACACATTCGCATCTCTTTCTCTGCTCACTCTTTTGAAAACAGTTTTCCTGGAAAACGTGATTTTTTTTAAAAGAACTTTTTATCCCCACTTTTAAAATAAGTAATTTCACTTTCTGCATGTTTCAAATAGAAATGCTTTTATATTCACAATACCTTCGCTAGTCATTTTTAGGAAGCGCATTCACATCTCTTTCTCTACTCGCTCTTCTACTAGCAAGAAATATCATCTCCAGCCCCTCCCCTCCGAAGGAGTGTCGCCTTGCCGTGGCGGAGCGGCTCAGTACCCGATCCAGACGGCCTACTAAGTGAGTCTTCGTGACCACTGGTAGGCAAGAGGTGAGGGGAAGCTAAGAACATTCCAACGGGTAGATGAGGCTCGTTAGTCTTGGTCGACGACTCATCTAGGAGAAGAGGACTCCGAAATCAAACTCCCCCAGGGGAACCTACCACGGTAGGTCCGGGTTTGGCGCACCCGGGGCCCCGAGCTGCGCACAATCATTTCACTCCCTCCACCTTCATTAACTGTGCCACGTGCGACGTTTTATGTTGCTTTTTATATCACCCTCTTCCTCTTCTAGGTTTATTCTGATTATTAGTTTGTAAGTTCCTAGATTTATAACTCCTGTCTCACCAGCAGGGATCTTTCCTATCTCCGTGGTCCTGTCCCACGGTTTTCAGCGCGGCCCCCGACTTGTGTGCTCTTTGGAGGTCTCAGGCGCGAAGGTTAGGCGGACCCTTCACACTGCCCCCTTGTGTAGCCTTACGTGCGGAGCCCGTCCACACGTCAAGTACACCCACGTAGCTCCTTGAGGGCACGGCCGGTGTTAATCTCCCGACGGCCGCGTGCCGTCGGGTTAGTATCACCGGCCGGACGTGTTACCGCTGACGGAGCCCCGGTGTAATCAACCCGAAGTCCCCTGAATCCACGCTGACTCCGTTGAGGCAGCGTGTGCTAAAGCGGGGAGCCACAGGCGGTTATTCCTGTGGTGGGGGCATAAAACCGGGGTGTCACGTGGTGAACGGTTTACCCATGCGGACAAGCAGTGGAGATCGGAGGGTAGCCCCTCCGAAGTACGCTTTGAGATCAGTCATGGAGGGGTCTCTATGGCGGCACAGACCGTGGAGATTTTGGTGTCTTTGTTTTCTTTGACCCCCGGATGGCAGGCTGACGCCGACGGTTCCGGATGGGGGTCCAATTTCAATATGTATCCGCGCAAACCCTCTCTTTTTGACTCTTTTCTTGTTGTGACATTGGCTTGTGAAGGGAAGACGATTATGGATATTAGCCCTTTTTATATCAAACGCGAGGTAGACAGAATATGTGGCCCGGTGCAGAACGCGACAAGACTACGTGACGGTACGCTGTTAATCGAGACCAAAACGGCAGAGCAATCACAGAAACTCTCGAAAGCGAAGTTGTTGGGATCCTACCCAATTCGGGTAGCCCCACACAAAACGCTTAATACCTGTAGGGGAGTTGTCACCACCTCAAGTCTAGACAACCTGTCGAATGAGGAGATTGTCACCTCTCTCTCTGACCAGCGTGTATGTCAGGCCTATCGCCTTACGCGAAAACAGGATGGCAAGGAGTTAGCTTTGCGTACAGTATTTCTAACATTCAAAGGCACGAAATTACCTGAGTACATCTTTTGTGGATACGAACGTGCCGCTGTACGCCAGTATGTGCCAAACCCAATGCGTTGTTTCAGGTGCCAACGGTTCGGCCATACTAAGACTTCCTGTAATAATCCATCTATTTGTGAGCGTTGTGGATTACCAGCCCATGAAGACTCGGCATGTACACGGGATCCTCTTTGTGTGAATTGTGGAGAGAGCCATCCATCAAGCTCGCGTCAGTGTTCTAAATTTATGGACGAGAAAGCTATACAGGAGTTGCGCGTGAAAGAACGGCTCACATTTTTGGAAGCACGTCGCCGCTTTGAACAGTTGAAACCTGCGACAACCCTAGGTTTCGCGTCAGCAGTCCGCCGCACTCCTGCCCACACTGTGGCCATTCAGCACGTTTCAGTCGCTGATGCTGCCACGCAGACTGACTCACCAACGAGCGCCTCTCCCTCTCCACCGTCCCGTGATACACCTGCACCGGCAACTAAATCTTCCGCCGTGCAGACACCTGCTCACCAGCCATCCAAAAGCAGTAGCCACACCGTTTTACCTGGAAACGCTCACCATTCGCGACCTAAAGACCGGGTGAGTAGTCGTTCATCATCAAGGAAGTCCCGCTCCCGCTCAACAAGCCGACAGGGCTCTTCAGACTCATCTGAGGATGGCGACTTGAACATACCAGGTCCCAAGTCAGTCAAGATAAGACTGAAAAAGAAAAAGATGAAGACCAAACACTTACAATAAGCAGGTGTAACTTGTATTTTACTTTGTGATTTTATTTTTAACCTTCGTATTTTTATCTATGTACATTGTAAAATCACTTTTGAGGTTTTAACTGTTTTTATGTTATCTTTTTAGACCAGTTTTACATTTGAACTGTTTTAGCTTTTATCTTTCTTTTAGACTCCCCGTTCTATTTGTTTTTTATCTATTTTAACCTTAGATTTTTAGTTTTTAATGGGTGATGTTTTAACACTTGACGGTATGTAATTTTACTTCTGGACTCGGGGCCCTAATGACCAAGTTGTCGACGGGCCCTTAAACCCAATACACTCACTCACTCTCCAGCCCCAGCTATCCTGGGTACAGGATTCAACCGTCAGCAACCAGGACAGTTTGAGGGCTTCTTTCTCCTCCACTGACATGGATATTTTTCCAGCCAGCTCTTAAACGCTGCGTATGTAGGGGCTACACCGCCTCTACCGTGGTTCCCGCAAGAACCCTCCCCGTCATATTCTCCTTCAATCTCTATCCATCCTCATTCTCCCGTAACTTCCACTCCAATTTCTCTCCCCGCTTCACCTATTCCAAACATTCCTGGCACATCACAGCCGATGTCCCTGGATCATATCCAGGTTCAACTTTTCTCTCCCCATTCACCTTCTTTTCCTCCTCCACCCATATACAACTTAACCTCTTCTTCTTCCTTTCCTACCCAAGCTTTCACGCCTATTTCCCCACAAAAACTAGGACCTACCCCTCCTCTCCTCAACCCCCGGTTCAGTAATATTTCTCCGGCGGGGATTGTGCCAGTTCTGTCGTGCTCTCCTACTGCCTTCTATAAACCTACAGCACGGCGGAACCTATTTCCACGGTGGGATAGAGCTACCATCGTGCTCCAACACAGCAGCGGTTGGTGTGAGTTCGGTGGGTGCGCTGACGACGGGTGGGATGCGACACTGGCCAATATGCCCGAGTTGGGGGAAGAAGACATAACCGACATGGCACTCCCTCATCTAGTGCCCGTTACCAGCGAGGCACGGCTGCGGATGGCCGGGCCAGCCGGTAAAAGAAACGCCGCTCAAACGCCTCATCGTTTGCCAAAGAAACCTCGGAGATCTTCTTAACTAAAATCCTACAGCAGTGTTCGCTAATTCCTTGCTTTCCCATTTTTGTTCTTGACTGGATAATTGTTTTTGTAGTGCATTCTTTTTTAAAAACATTGCTTTCTTTGTTGTAAGTGCAGTGTGTTACTTTTTTTCGTGTGCAGTGTAATATTTTATGCATCGTGTTAAGTATGGTTGTGGAGCATGTAAGTACAGGTTTCTCAGCCAAAAATGTCAACTACATTGTTGTTACAAACCGTATTTCGTGTCCACTTATTCACATGCTAATGTTTATCTTTGCCAACCTTATGCTTGTTTTCAATGGTATGTAACCACCTATCATATTTCCCTTATAGTTCAGCCAAAGTGTGTATTTTGTCAAGCGCTACGTCCTTTAAAACTTGCCGATCAACCAAACCCGTATAGGCATTGCAAAAGTAATATATGTAGGTGTTCCATAAGCAATTAAAAATAATGAAACATTTGTAAACGTATGTAACAGCAAAAATGGCCATATCCAGTTCAAGTGCTCAAGGGACAAATCTCAGTTTCCCTCAGTGTATGTATGCCGTTCCATGTGACATTACAACAAAGTTTTGTGTGGCTTGTCTAGACACTAAGTATCGCAAAACTCAGCAACAATTGCTCTTAAAAAGATACAAACCCTATACCGTCTGGTATAGCACCATCAGCTGCAATTCTTATTTCCCTTGGTGCTCACAGTGTCAAGCACGACGAGCTTGTCTCGTCAACAACATACCAATAATTTACAAACATTTACAACCAACACATCAATCTTGCTGTCCACGGTGCACAGCAGTGTTTGTACCATAAATTTCCATCGTGTTAATATTTGTACACTTACATTTTTAAATTATTGCTATTGTGTGTGTTTTTAATACAGTGCTCATGTTAAAACAAGTTTTATGTGTCGTGTTCAACACAACTCACTTGTTCAAACTTTTTTTTTTTTTGTATTTCCAAATGTTGTTTTTATTATTATTATTATTATTATTATTATTATTATTATTATTATTATTATTATTATTATTATTATTATTATTATTATTATTATTATTATTATTAATCTCTGTTTCTCTCTCTAATACACTGCACATGTTGCGCTTTTGTGCTTAATGCGTGTTTTTTATTTCCTTATTTGTACTTCGCCTAGTTAGGGTCCTTTCCATCTCCTCATATCTCCATAGCACTCCCTAGCCTAACGTTACATAACCTAAGCGAACATATTTGTTAAGGTAGTTTAACATAACCTACTTCAATCCGGTTTACTCGAGCATTCTATTCTGCTATAAACTTTTCTAGCCTTCACACCATACCGTTTCAGACTAAAACATTTCGTGTGGCGCTAACAGCCATGGTACAATCTGGCGGGGTTGTATCGCAAAGCTAAAAGAGCAGGAATGGTGAATTGCGTTAGGGATAGAGTAAGAATTTTTGTCCTACAAAAATTGTATAAATTGATTTATTAAGCAATTATTTATCGATTTATCTCGCTAGTATTAAAATAATAAGAAAACAATTTGCTAACGCTTTCCTCTCCAATAAAAAACATCATTGACCGTGTGTGTGTGATTTGACAAGCAAACAAGAAAAAACAAACAATTCATTATTGCTCTGAACTATGTTATATTCATATATTTGTTCATTTTGCGCCACTGTGTGTCTATTTGTAATGGTTTGCTTAACATCATTAAACTATTCTATGTTTCAATCAACTACATGTTTAAGCTTTTATTCTTATGTGACATATTTAGAGGTAAACTGTCGGGATATATAACACCTTACCGTAACTGGATGACCTGGCACGCGCGAGAATGCAAACTTCGACAAGTTCCAACATGTATGCGGCGTGTGTCTGTTGGCCGCTTAAGCCATGAGAGAAACAGTCGGCATATCACGTAGCCACCTGTTGTAGCAAGATGCAGATCGATTTCAGAGCACGGAACGCTTGTTTGTGTGTGTGAGTACGAAGGCAAGTTGCATATTATCTCCCAGCATTCTCTATCTGTGTGAGAGACTCATATTAACGCCTTCTTTAAAAGGTATCCCAAACATTTAAAAAAGCTTGCTAATCAGCTCTCGAATTATCTTGTTATCTTAATTTGATAGTGTGACGTGTTCAGCCATAGTCTGTGCATTTTATCGGATTTTAACTGTTGGTTTCACATTAAAGCATGTCTGTTAAATACGTTAGAAATGTGAGCCTATGTTCAAAACAAAAAAAGACGAAGGAAAAAAAAAACCAAGCAAACGAGGAAAAAACAAGACTCAACGTATACGTATCAATATAATTGATATTTTAAGCAAAATTCTGAAGTCAGTTTTTCAGAAAATACAAAATTTGGAAACATTCCATGGTGGGGTTTTTGATTCAACATTTTCATATCTCGTTATTGAAAGATTTAAATCCAAGTCCGTTAACCGACGTTTTTTCGTTTTTTTTTTAAACTATGCTTTTTCACCATCAGCAACGCTATCATTCCTGCAATTCCTTTTTCTCTCCCCCTTATTTTATATGGCAAAGGTTGCTTCCTCATTTTTCATCCAATGGCTACGCACCTTTATTTCCACCAATCATCGTCATTTTGGAATCCTAACGACCAAATCCCAACTCGTCTTATTTTATCCAATCAGATCACACCACGTCACTTCCACATATCACGTTTCCCCATTCCTCCAAGATCCTTCTCTTCTTTGCTTCCCAACACCCGTCAAGACCACACCACTTCTCCCTTCCGCAAATCACGTGCCTTTTTTTTTTTTTCGTTTTCTACGAGCAACAGTACATCTCGGCAGTCAAAATGCAGCAAATGATAAAAAACCTAGAGCGGTTATACCTCGGCAGATGCTTATCAGCGCACTTGGACCATTCACCGACATATATTATGACAGATCACATTCTCGGCGATTGGATGCTTAGCGTCCGTCAAGACAGAGTACTCGTTCCACATCCACACGCTCAAGGTCCACCAATCATATTATTTTATTTAAAAAAAGCTACGGTTTGCTGGAACATCTCAATGGTATTTTCCTGTGCCAGAAAACCCCAACCTGCGGATGTGGTATATCGCTATCACCCCCTGTCGGTCTGGGTGGCTCAGTTGGTTAGATGCTGGCCTACGGATCCCAAGGTCGCGGGTTCAAACCCGGTTCAGCCCGATGGTTTTTAACCCTTTCACTGCTAAGAGCGAGTTAACTTGGTGTTAAAATGTTGCTGCTGTCTTGCTAAAGACGAGTATACTCGGTTGGGCATTACGCCATTCTCTAATGGCCGTAACTTTCGAGTCACTTACATTAAAGCGGGCCCACGTGCACTGACTTCTTCTGCCATCTCTTGGCTATACGCTGACACTAGTTGCTGTGCAGTCTCTGGTGTTGTATGACATCTGCAGGGTTTTATAGTAAACTGTGCACAAGTCACATGTTAGCTGCGGGAAATTACCGCAAGCCACTGCCAGTTGGGCTAAGATGGCGTCATTTCTGTTTACCGACAGGAACTTTTAGATATTTTTACAACTTTAGAATCAGATGAAGAGTTTGATTTCCCGTCTAGTGAATCCGGAAGTGAAGGTGAACGTGAAACCGAACAAGAACAAGTTCATGATATTACAGGTCCATCACATTCTTGTAAAAGACCACGAGTGCAAACTCCTTTGTTTCGGTGGAAAGACGATGCGTATGTGCTGCGAATCCATCCATTTGATGACAGTGTTGCAGGAATCACAGCTGGGACTTTGAGTAGTGCTTCGGAGGCATCAGACTATTTCTGTCATTTTTTAGTGTAGATGTAATGCAGAAAATAGTGGAGCAGACAAACAGTTTCTACTCGTTTATGACAAATGTGGTTCCACTCTCCCCATCCTCTCGTCTTCAAAAGTGGCATGACACTAATGTGGATGAAATGTATGTGTTCTTAGCACTGACAATGCTCATGCCAAGAGTAAAAAAAACTTTCTAGGGAAGAGTATTGGTCTACTGATCCTCTGATTGAAACTCCTCAGTTCCGCAATTACATGTCACGGGACAGGTATTTGTTGTTACTTCGCACCCTTCATTTCTGCGACAACAATACACAATCGGCGGGTG
This sequence comes from Tenodera sinensis, assembly GCA_030765045.1. Classification (NCBI taxonomy): domain Eukaryota; kingdom Metazoa; phylum Arthropoda; class Insecta; order Mantodea; family Mantidae; genus Tenodera; species Tenodera sinensis. Next base: position 179,529,019 of record CM060964.1, read on the forward strand.
ACCGATTATATAAACTAAAAATGATTATAGATCACCTTCGGCATAAGTTCAGTGCTACAAGAGGAGGGAATCCAGGTATATGTGCTTCCAGTGTAATGTGGCATTGTGCGTTGTTCCCTGTTTTGAGAGGTACCACACCCTCCTTCACTATTAGAGTTAAGGGGTGAAAACAAAAACAATACTCTTGTGTATTTTGTAATAGTTTTCTACAAGAAACTGTGATAGTTCATTTCAAATTTCTTTGTAAGAAAGACTATAAGGGAAGTCTACCTTATTCGTATCAGTGCATTATACATTCTAATCAGTGGCGTGAAGCAAATAATTATAAAACAAAGGATAAAATATTCCTCACATATTCTGCTGAATGGAGTGGATATACACCAGGAAAGGTAAGGTTATTGCATGAAGTGTTATTACCTTGTTCTTAAATATAGAACTTACTTGGAAATATGACATTGAAATTGTTGGCAAAAAAATTCAGCACAGGAACTATGTGTATATCACCAATGTGATAGCAGTGAAAGGGTTAAGTGTGCTTAAAAACAACAGCTCCATGTCAGTAGATTTACTGGCATGTAAAAGAACTCCTGCGGGACAAAATTCCGGCACACCGGCGACGCTGATGTGATCCTGGCAATTGACAGCGTCGTTAAACAAGAAAACATTTGCAATCCTCCCCTCCCCTTCCCCCAGCCCCTCCTCACCAAGGATGTGGGCGTGTTCGCAAACTCAGCGCTTACACCTGATACCTCTTTCATCTACATAGACATCTCATCTTGCCTTCAGCTGAGACCGACCTCTCGTAGAGGAACGACATGCCAACCCTGTGCAAGACCTACAACTACTTCTGCGGCAAATTCCGGCTTCGTCACTCAAGCTTATGTTCCAGGTGTCAACTTGCTCTTGCTCCTCAACGGCTAAATCATCTCAAATAGCACCGGTTGGTGGTAAAATCTCAACGGTTTTTTTTTTTCCTGTGCCAGAAAACCCCATCCGGCGAATGTGTCATATCGCAATCTCCTTCCTGCAGATATTCACTTCCCGCCCCCCCCCCCCAACCCTTCCCCACCCCAGCGGTTGTGTCTGCGAGCGCAAACACAGCTCTTACACCGGATGACTCTTTCATCTACATACACGTCTCATTTTACCTTCAGTTGGTACCGAGCTCTCGTGGACGAACGACCTGCCAACCCTGCAAGACATACCACGGCTCCTCCTGCTGCAAATTCCAGCTTCGTCACTCGCACTTGTCCTCAAGGTGGCAACTTGCACTTGCTCCTCAACGGATAAATCATCTTTAATCATTACCCATCCAACCCAAACGGACCACCTCGTTTGCAACCAACTTTCAACAACCACCAAACATGTTTGTACTCCTTTTTTCGTACAACAATAATTTTAACTGTTTTTTCAATGCATCTTCTCAATAAAAATAATATAATCAACAGTCCCTCCTTAAGCAATCGGATTAACGATAATTTTTCCGCTAACTACTGTCATGTCTATTCGTGGACGATTTCGCCATCTATTGTACTTCTCAGCACGCGGCATTCTTGCAATGGCGCCTGCGGCAATGTTTAGACAACCATCGAGAATAGAATTCAAAAAACGAGCACGATGTGACCGTTCCCTGAATATCTTGCAGGTACTAAATGGCAAATCGTGGGGAGCGGATCGGCTAATTTTGTTGCGAATGTATCGCGCACTGCTCCGACCCAAACTAGACTATGTGTGAATTGTTTATTCGTCAGCACGACCATCTGTGCTAAAAAGATTAGTTGCGGTCCATAATAGGGGCATACGCATGGCAATAGGAGCTTTTCCATCAAGCCCAGTCATGAGCCTTTACGCCGAATCCGCAGAACCTCCTTTGCAATATCGGGGTGAGATTCTCTTAGCAAATTATGGTTGTGCGCTTAAATGTATGCCTAAGCACCCAGCGCTCGTTTCCATTTTCACCACCACGCTAAGAAAACGATATAGAAGAGTCACCCTTAGTCCTAAGCCAGCGGATTTTCGTTCCCAGGAGCTTCTAAGGAAGCTTGAAATTGAAATGCCTAACATGTTTTCCAAGGGCGAGAGGCTCTACCCTCCTTGGTTACCAGGCACACCCCGTGTAGATCTTGGGATGGCTGTACACCGGAAGTCCACGATGCCTATCTCAAGTATCCGCACTTGTTTTTTAGAATTTTTGTCAGGCTACACTGACCGACGTTTTATTTACACCGATGGATCGAAGAGCACCAGCGGTGTTGGATATGCTCAGGTTTATGGGAGCGAACCACATACACTCGGTTTTCATAATAGCACTCCCATTTTTACTGCAGAGCTGTATGCAATTTACCGAGTCGTTTTATATGCGCACCGTCGTAAATTAGGTGACTGTCATAGTTTTAGCGATTCTCTTATGCACTTCAGAGACTTCTTGAGCTTTACAACTCCCATCCTATTGTACAACGTATCCAGGATGCCCTCCATGTTTTACACGCTTCTGGTGTGAACGTGGTGTGCATGGTTTCCTGGTCACGTAGTTTTGCCAGGGAATGAAATAGTGTATTTGGCAGCAAAGGCGGCAACCGCAGAACCCAGTATTATGATCTCTCGTGCTACTTCGGAAGACTTTAAGCTTGAAGTGCGGAGAGCGGTGCTGTCGTACTGACACGAAGAGTGGTCAGCTCTCAACGTAATAAGCTTAGAGAAGTGAAATCACTTAACTGGGCAACTTATATATGCGAGAGGAGGTTAGTTTGGCTCGGTTGTGAATTGGTCACTGCAATTTTTCGAATGGTTACCTATTTAAACGGGACTCTGCTCCTCTTTGTCCGCTGTGCGACATCCTTCTGTCAGTCCGTCACGTGCTGCTAGAGTGCTTCTCTCTAGCACACCTTCGAGTAGTGTTGCCAACTATAATTCAATAAAACAAGCTAAACTGGCTTGCCAAAAAGGCTAGATTATATTTTAATACCTATATAAACGTTAGAAAACTACATTATTGAAAAAATACGCATGATCACCCGGAAAAAATAAACGTGGTCTTCGTCATCCCCCTCTGCCTCATTTCTACTGCTGCAGCTGGGATTTCCCTTAGGCTCTTGGATGTATGCAGCAGCATTTGCACCAACAAGCTTCAATATTTCATCTGGGACTTCGCATGAAAAATCCGATTTATTGAGGTCACATGACTTTCTCTACTCTTGTACTAACCATTCTTACAAACTATTATTCCAATATCTTCTTCGTGTTAGTTGAGATAAACATTTGTACAAATTATCTTATTGCTTATTTCCTTGTAGGTGGAAGGAGAATATTAGAATACAGTAGGCTTTGAGCGATTGTCAAATCTTTTAAAGCTTCCGTTCTCTTTGCAGGGTTAATATAACAAATTGAATAACGATATTCCATTTGACAGAAACACAAATAACAAGGCGTATCTCCGAAATGGTACACTCTATAAAAAATTATTCAGACATAAATTGTGTATTTTAGAAAGATCTACAGTTTTTCATAGTAAGATTTGGTCTGTCTCTAACGGTTTACCAGTTCATTTTTTATTTTGGTGTTTAACGACGCTGTCAATTGCTAGGATCACATCAGCGTCGTCGGTGTACCGGAATTTTGTCCCTCAGGAGTTCTTTTACATGCCAGTAAATCTACTGACATGGAGCTGTCGTTTTTAAGCACACTTAAAAACCATCGGTCTGGGCCGGATTTGAACCCACGACCTTGGGATCTAACCAACTGAGCCACCCAGACCGACGTCAAAATCATTAGAGCCATTTTCAAGAAAATCGAAATGTTCCATGTAAAGTGTAGTTTAGGGTGGAACAATTTTCTTCAAAATCTTCGTGTCGCATCCTTAAAAGACATTTAACTTAAATACCAACTTTGGTTTTTAACCAACTTTTCGTTTTTGAGTTATGTTGTCCACAGGCTCGAAATACATACACAGACCTTTTTCTAAAACGTGCCAAAGAATCTAACAACTTGATGGAATCCTCACTCCCAGGTTCAAAAGATTTGGGAATTCACCAAAAGGATTGTATCATTACGTGCAATAGCTGCAGTAGTGAGGTTAAATTATGTATTATTTTAAAGGTACCGGTAGATGAGTAAAAAATGAAGAAGGCTAGAAAAGGCTAATGAAGCTTAGAAAAAAGGCCAGGAAAGCTACTTGTAGCTTTTTGGAAAATTTATAGCTAGATAGGTTGTCAAAAAGGCCAGATCTAGCCATAAAAAGGCTAAGTTGGCATCACTGCCTTCGAGACGCTGCAGCTGCCTGTCAGACTTGCAGAGGTCTTGGCAAACGACAACGAAGCGGTCAAGAGGGTCTTTAAGTTTTTAGCGGAGAGTAACATGGGTTTGAGGATTTGAAACCTTAGATATTTATTTTTTATACTTTTTTGACATATTTATCACTTTGTTTTAATTTTTACTTTTTCCACGCTGTTTTGTATATTTATGTATATTTATTTTCCTTTTTACTAGTAAGTTTATTTTTTTTATTAAAGTTTATGTCTGGCTTTTGCCATGAATTGTTTTTAAAGGGCACTGATAACCATGTAGTTTAGCGCCCTTAAACCTACATCTTCTGAGGAAAACCATACACTACTATCATTTGAAAAAAGCACGTATAGCCAACAACATAGATTGTCTTTTTGCATCCAAATAGCTGCATTTTACTGTAGTATTTCGCTTTGAAATGAACATGTCTTTTTGTTATTCTTTTTGTATTTGATAATGTAAGAGTCGATCTTCTGCGTGCCCTTAATTCTTCTCTTCAAATGACTGTATTCCGAAAGCCCAGGTACGAAGAACTCTGCAATATGTACACGCACTCTCCGCTCTCTCCGTTCACAGCCCTAATTTCCTTTTTCTTGGTTGGCAATCACCTTCGGTTGCAGAATGAGTTTTGGCAGTTCATTCCCTCCTCGCGTCTGAGTGTCTAAAGGTTGACGTACATTGGCCCGTCACGGAGCGGAATGAAGCAGAAAATATCCGCGAGGGTCGGATTCCTGTTATGTAATAATGAAACGCACATTGGCCCGACCGAAAGGATTTGACTTACGTCCCTTCCGAGAGGGATGCCTCACACACGACTCTAGTGGTAGTTTCCGCTGGTGTTGGGTGGAATTCGTAAACACTCGTTAGATTACGTATGCATTCGGTACCCTCAACATACTGCTTATTGATGTCACACGTACATAAACAGAAGTCAGGCACGTGCGACAATGGATGGTGAATTATTAATATTGACTGTGCAAAATTATAAAGAATTGTGTGATGCTGCAGGCGCCAACTATCACAACCAGTTATGCCGTGAGAAACTTTTCTAGGGTCTTCTCGCAAATCTAGAAAAACATTACCACTAATAAATTCACCACACTCACCTCTTTTCCGGTTTAAGCTGTGAAATCTACTCTTTCTTCCCCCCTTTCACTCTCCCTCAATTGCTAAAACACTTAATATTACAATATCCCCCGTCCAAGGAGGTGCCGTTTTTTGCTGTTGTATCCATCCATATTTGTTGACCAACTAAATTTTGCGGTCGGACTATTACGAGCAGTGAACGTTTAAGCTTCTGCGGAAGACGAACAGCTGCAAATTTCCGTGGCAGTCTTGATGGACCAATGTGTGTCAACCTTAGGACTAAACGGAATTAAAGAACTTGCAGCTGAGAGGTATTTTTCTGGTTTAAATAAACATTTGTATTATCAGATGGACTTATGTACTATATAAGTATGGAAAATTACGCAATTTCTGTGGCAATGAAAACACAAGTAAAGACCGTTCACACAGTTACCGACAACTGCAAACGTAGGAATGCTTTGGAAAATTTACTCCGTAACCAGAATATAGTCGAGTCCATCCGAAGTGCTGCGGAAGGTTACGAAGCAGCAGCACAAGAACAACGATATTCCCACGCTGGACAATCACACTACAAGCGAAAGGCTGCGTGTATAATGAATGATTTTTGACATCCTGTTACTGTTGTTTGTTTATAATGCTGAGAAAAGCTCTCAAAGCAATGCAACCATTGCACCATTAAAGCACTCGACGGCACAACAGCATTACATAAAAACTTCTCTCAAACAAATCTTATAGACCCAGGAAATTAAAGGAGATCATTTTTGAGTAAAATTTAAGGAATTTACCATTTCATGAAATGAACGCCACTAAGCTACAGTAACATTTACAAACAGATTACCAAGCAACATATCAACTTAAGGTACTCGTGTAGCACGGTGTGTTGAGTAATACAGTAGGCATCACGAGCTAGATGCGCAGTAACTTTCGTGCTAATGACGTCAGCTGGTGTAGAAGTCATTAGCCGGCTAGCCGCTTGTCCTGATTGAAATGACAGTGTCTATGAGAACTAGTGGCGGTATAGCTCGCGGAATCGTTTTAGAACATTGAACTATTTAAATGAAAGCTTTGATATTAGTCCTCTACCTTCAGTAGCAATATATCTTTTGGAGCCAAAATGTAATCAAGACGTAATTGAGAGTTGTTTTTCTCAAAGCAGGCGTCTCGATAGATTTTATAATCATTCCTTACCAACTACCGTGAATCTGAGAATAAAATCCTGCCTTCTTGGACGCAGTTGTTTCGAGGTATTAAGACTGACAAGGTACATTCGCCAAGTGCCTCGCGGGCATTGACCCCCTGTTTTGTACATAGACATAATCGAGCCACTAGATGTTAGTAACGCACATTTTAGCTGCCCATACTAACTTATTCGTAACAGAACATCAGTTGCAGGTAATCCGTGCGTGTGGCAGAATAGTGCCTTGGCAGTGCAAGATAAGTATATTCTGACACTAGAGTATTTGTATTAGATAGAGTGATCTGTAAATGTACATTTTGTAATTTGTGTTTGTATCGTGCACAACGAGAATTGACGCAAACAAGGTGTTAGATGTTTTACGCCAGATATAACCGTCTACATCACGTGAAGTATGAGTACATAAAGAGGAAAGAGACATTCCAAACACTATCTTCGGTTTGATCAAGAGACTTGAAAATGCTACTATACCACTGAAATCCTAGAGAATGAAGAATTGGTGCAAATGCCGTCCGAGGATATTACTGTGAGTTACAGAATATAGAAATTGCTCAACTCTCAACTGCACAATTTATCCAATGCACATATTGTCGTTTACATTTGTGCTTAACAGATTTCTACACCAAGAACCATAAACATTCTTAATAAACGGTACATACAGCTAAATGGAATGGAATAAACTTTATTTTATAACTGTGTTTCCTGTTTTATTCATTATGACACCGCTATCTATAAAGCTTGCCAACATTTATAATTACCACTATGGGCAGCTAAAATTGGTGCAGTAAATATTTATTACACCTAACGTTTCCATCGTCATTAATTTTATTTCAATATCGGCGAGGCACTTAGCGAATGTACTTCGTGAGAATTATGCACGGGATTTCAGGGTTATATTAAGTGCAACGACGAAATTTAAAGTCACAATAAAGAGGCAGAAGAAGAAGTGGGGGAAGAAGAAAGGAATTTAGATAAGAGACCAGCAGGAATATAAAGATAATGAGTTCTTTTCGTGTATTAATCATCTTATTGAATAACTAGATCCCACACAAGAAACAAAAAGTGACACGGGCACAACTTCCCAAAATGTGCAACTTTTAGAAATGTTGGCAGGCTATGTAGCATATAGATTATAGATTAAGAAAATCAAAACCAAATGAAGTTGGTCATTAATCTAGAGCAAGATTTCATTGGCTTTCACAGAAGTGGCTTAAACAAATATCCAAAAGCAATAAGTATATTTAATATTTTAAACAATTGCTCCTTTACTTTCAACAATTAAAATCTAATGGTTAGAGCTGAGCAAAGCTATGTTTTATTAGCGATTTATTTGATACGAAAGATGTGCATCTACAACTTCAGGCAGATATTATTGTGACAGCGATGACCACGGCTGCGAGTACCTACAGCAGGGATGTCGAACAGCACTCCCAAACTGTGAACTTGTGACACGTGGACTCTACCGGTCTCACCTCTGTTGTATACGCATCTAGAAGAGTAGGGGTCAACTGGTGCCAAACAACGACAAACCTGGTACCATGTTTCATGTTTGTACAATTTACAATTTAGAGGAGGGAACAGCGCTCCCAAGCTGTGAAATGAGCGGGTGCTTGTTTCAGTAGCAGCTGTGCTCGAGCGACAGTTAGTCAGTCGGAGTGGTGTGCCGTACCTGGTTTATTGACAAATATTCTGTGGCGGTTAGTATGCACAGAGAATGGTGTTTCCAACATGAGTGGACTGATCAATACTTCTTTATCTTAAATGACGGTAAGGCATGTTGTTTAATATGCAGAGCAGAAATTGGATATATAATTCATTACATTATTAAACGACATTTTAATTCTCAACATGCTGCAATTTATGGCCCAGACAAATTATCAGATGTTGCTCGTGAAAAGGCTATAGAGGAATTTCAGTCAATAGTGAATTTCGAAAATATTCCACCATCAGCATCATCATCATCTTTAGGCATTGGTAGAAAAACTTTGGTTCGTGTTAGCCACAAAATCAGCAAACCATTGCGTCTGCTTCAAAACCATTCACGGATGCAGAATTTGTTAAAAGCTGTCTTATTACTGCTGCAGAAGTATGTCCGGAACTTGTTAATGCGTTTCAATGTATAAGTCTGTCTCGTAATGCTGTTGCGGAACGTATATCATAAATGGGAGATAACTTCAAGGAACAGCTAATAGAAAGATTTTTTTTTTTTTTTTTTTTTTTTTGTGGAGGGGAAAAACTTGTTTCGAGACCCCATGGTACTATGGGAGTCGCCATCCACCGGATTAGGAAGGTGAAAGCCTGCTGCGGTACCGCCTGTTGCAACCGCGCATTCAGGGGTGAAAGATAGAGCTGGTTCGCAGAGCGTAACCAGAAGGAGTGAGGTTGGGAGCTTGGAGACAGGCTTGACGAAGGACCACATTGCCCCCTATCGGAGTTCTGGATGGTTTTGATAGGATTCATTTATTATTCTTGCGGCTCACAGATGCGGGAAGCACGGGTTGCAAGCGTCTTGATCATTGCACGCTTCTGTCTGAGATGATGATTGGACTGTTTGTTTAAGTAAAAGCGGAATTTTCAAACAGCTAGCGCTAATCGTATCTACAACCGCTCCGAGCACGCCCTGCTTCGGGAACGTATTCACCAGATTAGACGTGAACTTGCTTACAACAATGGTCAACTTCTTGCCTTGCATCTTCGGCTCAGTAATTCTCTTCACGAATCTCATTGGGATAACATAGATAGAATTACATATAGTTCCATGATTTACAACCAGAACAGCACCAACACGCGCCACATGAAGAAGTTTGAACGTCTTTCGACTGCCAACATACGACCTGCTCCACCGGATACAAGTCGTACCGTTGTGAATTTGTCGGATCATCAATTGTCACCAGCCGATACTTCCCTGCTTTCCAAAGGACCCAACTATGCAGTGGTCCCTCCGACTATACCAGTTGAGGACATAATTGCTAACATCGAGTCAGGGATACGAGGCCTTCCGAGAACAACAGCTAATGAGATACGTCGGGAGTCTGCTAGGATTCTTCAACGTGCCAAGGCTCCACCTAATAATTTAACTCATGAAGAGAGGACCGCAATAAAAAAGCTCAACACCAACAAGGTCATCGTTGTCTGCTCTGCGGACAAGGGGAATGTAACGGTAATTACGAACCAACGTGACTACCAACAGAAAATCTTGGATCTTCTGAAACCAGAAACATATCGCAAAATTCAACGAGATCCCACAGCACGTATTCTTCGGAAAACGAACCTGCTTTTTAAGAGCTCTTCCCTGCCAACAGAAGACAAACGCCGAATCACCAGATCTGAAGCACAGCCTCCTTGTCTCTACGGCTTACCCAAAATCCACAAACCGGAAATACCACTAAGGCCCATTGTCAGCGCTATTGTATCTCCTACCTACGCCTTAGCCAAATACTTAACCGGTTTATTACAACCACATGTTGGCACGACGGATTCTTTCATCAAGGATTCGACCCACTTCATTCAGAAGCTGCAAAGTGTAGCCATACTACCTCAACATCTACTGGTCAGCTTCGACGTTACATCACTTTTCACCATGGTTCCTGTTGATGAAGCCCTTGAGCAGTTGAAACCCATCTTCTCCGATGATATACTTGCACTCTTCCACCATGTGCTGCCCAAGACTTATTTCCAGTGGAACCAGTCCTTCTACAAACAACTAGATGGTGTCGCTATGGGCAGCCCCCTGAGTCCTGTGGTTGCTAATTTTTACATGGAGTATTTTGAAACCTTAGCCCTAGAAACGGCCGCACAAAAACCATTGGTCTGGTTCCGATATGTAGACGACACTTTCGTCATATGGCCCCACGGAGAGAACGCCCTTCAGGACTTCCTTCAACATCTGAACAGCATCAATCAACGCATTCAGTTCACGATGGAAAAAGAAAAGGATGGACAACTAGCGTTTCTGGACGTCTTGGTTAGCAAGACGGCCGACGGGACACTTGGACACACGGTCTACCGCAAGCCTACCCATACTGATCGCTACTTAAACAAACAGTCCAATCATCATCCCAGACAGAAGCGTGCAATGATCAAGACGCTTGCAACCCGCATCTGTGAGCTTCCCGCATCTGTGAGCCGCACTTCTTAAAACAAGAACTTGGCCACTTAGAACAAGCATTACTTTTCAATGGCTATTCAATCCAAGAAGTAAGAAGAGCTTGCCGGCCTCCTAAGACTCAACCTGTCATCCGGAATCCAGATCAGCCCAAAAGTAAGGGCATTGTGTTCCTACCATACTTAAAAAATGTCACCCACCGAATTGATCGCATATTACAGCGACATAACGTCAAGACGATCTTTAAACCCACCAGACAGTTAAGCAGTTTACTACGATCCCCCAAGGATCCCCGAGAAGATTTGTCATCGGCTGGAGTATACAGTATTCCTTGTGGCTGTGGCTCAGTTTACATTGGAACTACTCAGCGCAGTGTTAAGTCCAGACTCACGGAACACAAAAGAAGCTGCCGCCTGGGCCAAACTGACAAGTCTGCGGTCGCTGAACATGCCATTAATGCAGTCGGTGAACACAGTATTAAGTTCCAGGATACGCGCATCCTTGCATCTACCATACATTACCATGCCCGACTACAGCGAGAGGCTATTGAAATTTACATGCACCCTAACAACTGTAATAAGAAGGAAGAGGCCTTAAGATTAAACAGCAACTGGATCCGGTCATAGAACATCATAAGAAGCAGGATAGCAAGGTAAGCCAATCAAAAGAGACCAGCAGCATAAGAGAGATAGAACCCCCTCCACCAGCCACTACGCCTCTGGACCCCCCGGGCCAATCAGCGCACGTTGCGCATGGTATAAATGGAGCCCCACAGACAGTCGACGCATCAGTCGCAGTGATACCTACCACGAGGAGACTTCGACAACGCCACTGAAGATGTTTACCGCAGTTGTAAACGAAACGTCTGGAAGACAGATCTCCAGCAGACCACGGCATAACAGCCCGGAAGATACTTGTTTCTACAATTTAGACGCCGGCCGTGAAAGCCTACTAGCTTCGTGTATAATGTTTTGTAGCGTGTTTTCGAAGGACCCCAGTCTGCTTGTCTATAATTTAGTCTAGGTGGTCCCGATTTAAAAGTAATAGGGGCTTCGATTTCTAATAAGACTGGGGGGTGATCTGAGTTAAGGTCGTTAATTACGTGTGTGTTTGTGTTATGTGTGATGCCCTTGAGTAGAGCGATATCGAGTAGATCCGGTCTGTGTGTGTGTACTCGGGTATGAATGTCGGCCTTTCCGGGTCAGTTAAGAGTATGTTGTGTATGTTGATGTATGATAGGAGTTTATTGCCCGCGTTGTTGGTTGCTACGCAATTCCAGAGGAAAATTTTCGCGTTTAAGTCCCCTGCTATTACTGCTCTTTGGGCCATGCGCATTAGTGTATCGATGTCGTCTGTGTCAATGTTCCCGAGTGTATTGTAGGCCGCAATAAACGCAACTTCAGCATTATGAAGCTTTACCCTGACCATGGTTTCTTCTATTCTATTAAGTTGGAGTACAAACGCCTGGTGGTGTTGGACTGAATTTTGAATGACTACGGCTGTCCCTCCGCCTCTTCTATTTCTGTCTGTTCTGTATACTGAGTACCCTGGGACTGAGAAGCGATCTACAGGTCCCAGGTGGATTTCATTAATTAGCGCTATTTGGATTGAATTCCTTTGGAGGAATTCAGTAAACTCCTTGCGCTTCCTTCTGAGATTGTTATAAATCCAGTATATGATATTTATTGTTGATTAATTGATTGATTTGTGGGTTTAAGGGCGCTCAACTTCTAGGTCATCAGCGCCCTTATAAAATTCATGGCAATAGCCACACATAAACTTTAATCAAAAATAAAATTACTAGAACCAAAGAAAATATACACTTAAACGTAAAAAACAGTCGCAATAGCCGGATATAAAACAAGGTAATAAATATGTCAAAAGGCATAAACGAATATCTAAAGTTTTAAATCCTCAAATTGGTATTACAATCCGCTAAAAACTCAAAAACTCGATCAACCGCTGTTTTGTCGTCCGCTAAGACCTCTGCAAGTCTGGCAGGCAGCTGCAGAGAGTCTCGAAAGTGCGCTAGAGAGCAACACTCTAGCAGCACGTGACGGATAGACAAAAGATTGTCACACAGCGGACATAGAGGGGCGAGTCCCTTTTAAATAGGTAACCTTGCGAAAAATTGCAGTGCCCTATTCTTAATCGAGCCAAATTAACCTCCTCGGGGCAAGATGTGCGACAGGAAGTTACCCGATATTAATTGTGGTTGTGCTACTCATAAAGGTGAACTGTGCGAGAATTCCCAGTGTAACGGGGTTGTGACGTTGGGCGCCATTTGTAACGGGTTCGGGTGCAGGATTTAGGTAGGCATGAGAGGGATATTTCTCAGGCGCGAGGTTAGATGACAACACAACACAGACGTTTACTAAGTTTATTCTTCACCACTTCATTGCCTCGAAGTGCCGACCTGAGCAAGTTTCTGGTGTTTCGTTCTAAGATTGCTATTGCTTTACTTTACGCTAATCACTGTCGCCTTTCACACCTCGACGTTTCTTTTGGCGCGAAGCTATACTTATTCAGCAATACGAGGCTCACCCTCGTCGCGACATCGCAACACAGACCAACTGTAAGCTTCCAAGTTTCCTCTTTATATTTCACCCCCGCACTTTCTCTCTAGTCCCGTTATGGAGGAGGGGTGTATTTTCCCCAGCTGTGTCCTTGGATTTCTGGAAACCGTCTCTCGGTGCGAGTTGACAAAGGACAAAAGGGGGTTTTGTTATCTGTCCTTCAGAAATGGGCTCAGGTCAAAATACTTCCAAGAGGCAGCTTCTTTGCACAATACAAAATTATACTTATATCTAAAATTTTATACATATGTACGTTCGTAATCTAAAATTACAAATATATACATAGAAGTTCCCGTCTCACCAGGAAATGCGTGACATGGTCAAAGAGGTAAAGTGGGTCGCTGTTTTTGTGTATCTGCTCCAGGAGCCACTTTACGTGCTGGAGGAATGAGCTCCAGCCTAATTCCAATTTTGGGTAGCCCAACTAAGTCAGGAAGTCGGCCAGTGCAAGGCCATTTTCGAAAGCATCGCGAGGAGTTTGCGACGTTGGAATCAATATGCTTGCTTCTTTTAAGTGTGGTAGTGCCTGGTGTGTAGTTGTTTGTGTGGGAGCTGCGGTTTTGTGTGTCTGTTTCTGTTGCTATGTGTTCTATTCATGTTGTGTCGCTTAGGTGGTGCCGTGACTTCGGCAGGTGCGACCTGCTTGGTCACTGCTGTAGAAGGGGAGAAAGAATGAACACATTTATTTTATTTTAATTTTTTTGTTTTGGCTGAACACATTTACCTGTTATTCATTAGCTCTTGATGAGAGTACGGACCGCAAAGACACAGCACAGCTGGCTATATTCATTAGGGGCGTCGATTTAGATTGCAATGTTTTTACTTTCTCTACTGGTAAGTAGGGGACGTATTGTAATCAACCCAAAAATTCGATGTCGAGATTTCACCAGAAACATGTTTTGAGACCCCCTGAATCCAAGAAAGCATTTGTGTGAGCCTGTGGACAGCGTAACTCAAAAATGAAAAGTCGGTTAGAAACTAAATTTGGTATTTAAGTTTAATATCTTCCAAGGATGCGACACGCAGATTTTGAAGAAAATAGCCCCACCCTAAACTACCCTTTACATGAAACATTTTTCGAAAATTTTGATTTTTTTGAAAATAGCTTTAACGATTTTTATTAAAATGCCGTATGTTTGAGATATTTTTATGACAAATGAAATGTATATATTGAATTTTCTGGCTACAGCCCCTGTAGGCGTATTTGCTCTGGACGACTTTTGCATAACTGGTAAACCGTTAGAGATAGACCAAATCATACTCTACAAAATGTGTAGATCTTGCTAAAATACACATTTTATGTTCCAATAAATTTTCTTGTGGGTTCAACCATTTCGAAGATATTCCTTGTTATGTGTGTGAGTTTCGGAAAACTTAAAGCTTTCGTGAAATGGAACAGCGTTGTTCGTTTTTTATATGTAAAGTGTGCAAAGAGAACTCAAAGCTTTAAAAGATTTGACTATCGCACAAAGCTTACTGTATTCTAATATTTCCCTTGCACCTACAAGGAAATAAGCAATAATATAATTTGTACAAATGTTTATTTTAACTAACACGAAGAAATATAGGAATAGGAGTTTGTAAGAATGATTAATAGAAAAGTAGAGAGAGTCATGTGAGTGCAACACATCAGATTTTTTTATATGTTAAGTGTGCAAAGGCAACAGAATCTCGAAGCTTTAAAACATTTTACTATCGCACAATGCCTACGGAATTCTAATATTCCCCTTGCACCTACAAGGAAATAAGGAATAAGATAATTTGTACAAATGTTTATCTTAACTAACACGAAGAAGCTATAGGAATAAGAGTTTGTAAGAATGGTTAGTACAAGAATAGAGAAAGTCACGTGAGTGCAGCACATCAGATTTTTGAGGATCTTCTCGATGTTGTTTCACTAAAAGATCGGACTCCAGGACAAGATATTTTTGATGGTGTAATAAAAGGTATTACTAAATTTAAACTTCCATGAAACAAATTAGTCTGCATAGCAACAGATGGCGCACCTTGCATGACGGGACAAGAAACAGGACTTGTAGGAAGAGTACGAAGATTTCTGACTCAAGAAGAACTCGATACAGGCAAAGTTAAATTCATCCATTGTCTTATTCATCGTGCATATCTTTGTGCTCAGTCTGTTACTGTAAAGAATGCTATGACGGCCGTTGTAAGAATAGTCAATATTATTCGCTCACATGCTTTACGTCATCGACAGTTCCAACAATTGCTTGAAGATGTGAACTCTGATTTTTCGGACGTTTCGTAATACTGTCAAGTAAGGTGGCTTAGTCGTGGTAATATGCTGACTTGGTTCTTTAATCTTTGAAGTGGAACAAAAACATTCTTAGAAACAATTTACAAACTGCAGAACTCTATAATGAAGACTGGATTTGTGATTTGGCGTTCCAATTGGATTTGACTTCCTATCTCAATTTCCTTAATTTGAAATTACAAGGTAAGGACAGACTCATAATCAACATGCTTGAGGACTTGAAAGCATTTATGGAGAAGCTTGAATTGTGGATAACACATGTTGATAATGAGGATGTGCATCATTTTCCTTGTTTGCAAAGTGTATTCAATGATGGCTGAGTAGTTATAGTCCCTCCTTAAGCAATTTGATTACAAATATTTTCGCCGCTAGATGGCGTTAGTGTCGCGTGGCGCTAGTGTCGCGCTTTTTGATGACGGGAAATTTGAAAATTTCAAGATGGCGGAAAATTTGAAAATTTTCCCGCCATAGTCGTACATTTCAAATTTTCAAATCTCCCGCCCTTTAACGTTTTTCAAATTTTCCGCCATCAAACGGCGACACTATGAAAAAAACTTAAGATGTCGTTAAATTTGAGAATTTGAATTTTTTTTCTTTGAACGTTGTTAATTTCAAATTTTCAAACTTCCCGCCATCAACGGCGCGCCACGCACCACTAACGCCATGGGATTATCGTTAATCCGATTGCTTAAGGAGGGACTGTTGATTAGATTATTTATTTTTTTTATTGAGAAGATGCATTGAAAAAAAGTTTAAATTATTGTTGTAGGAAAAGGAGCACAAACCTGTTTGTTGTTTGTAGAAAGTTGGTTGCAAACGATGTGTTCCGTGTGAGTGACGAAGTCGGAATTTGCAGCAGGAGGAGCCGTGGTATGTCTTGCAGGGTTGGCAGGTCGTTCCTCGACGAGAGCTCGGTACCCACTGAAGGTAAAATTTGACGTGTATGTAGATGAGAGATGCTCTGTAAGAGTTGTGTTTGCGATCGCAGACACACCCGCAGGGGTTGGGTGGGGGAGGGGGAAATGAATATGTGCAGGAAGGAGATTGCGATAGAGGATGCCGGCGACAATGCAATGCTACCTCTATTTACTATACGTACTAGAGAAATTAAAAATTATAAGAATAAAGCCAAAAACCGTTAAAAACAGATAATTACTTCATATGACCAATGACAACTGACGATGCGGCACCTGGGTGGTTTTTCTCTGGGTTGTCCGGTTTCCCCTCCACTAATTCCTCCAACTACTCCATCATCACCTTTCAAAATCATCCATTTCACCTGCATTTCATATCATTCTCTTCCTCAGGATCATACTTTGTGATGGGCTGACAACCAGCTTCCAGGTGTTCACTCTGTCCTGTCCATAGGTTCCTGTATTCCCCGCTAGCCGTCTGGACGTAAGCACAGGCTTGTAAGCGACGGCCATAGAGAGGATGGCGACGACAATTCAATGCTACCTCTATTTACTATACGTACTAGAGAAATTAAAAATTATAAGAAAAAATCCAAAAACCGTTAAAATCAGCTAAATACGACTTCATATGACCAATGGGAACTGACGATGCGGCGTCTGGGCGGAGCTTCACTGGGTTCTCCAGTTTCCCCTCCGCTACTTCCTCCAACTGCTCCATCATCACGTTTCAAAATCATCCATTTGACCTGCATTTCGTATCATTCTCTTCCTGAGGATTATACTTTGTGATGGGCTGACAACCCGCTTCCAGGTGTTCACTCTGTCTGTCCATAGGTTCCTGTATTCCCCGCTAGACGTCTGGACCTGAGCACAGGATTGTAAGACCTTCTGGAATGCAATGCTACCTCTATATACTATACGTACTAGAGAAATTAAAAATTATAAGAAAAAATACAAAAACCGTTAAAAACAGCTAAATACGACTTCATATAATCAATGAGAACTGACGATGCGACATCTGGGCGGATTTTCTCTGGGTTCTCCGGTTTCCCTTCCACTAATTCCTCCACCTGCTCCATCATCACCTTTCAAAGTCATCCATTTCACCTGCATTTCATATCGTTCTCTTCCTCAGGATCATACTTTGTGATGGGCTGACAACCCGCTTACAGGTGTTCTCTCTGTCCTGTCCATAGGTACCTGTATTCCCCGCTAGACGTCTGCCCCTAAGCAGAGGCTTGTAAGACCTTCAGGGAAGGAAGAAGAAGAAGGGAAACTGTCACATTTTACGACTCTTTCCGAGGCTTTATGACACACCATACCTGTATTAACGCGCAAGAAATGATTTTCCTGCGCTCGCATACGACTTATAATTTCATTTTCTCTCTCACAAACACCCGTGATAACACTAGTGAAATCTTTTTCGAAAAATTTCCCATGGAACAAGCAGATTAGGGTAGAGACATTTTCATTAAAAATGCTTTTTTCAGGGGACCTCAAAACATACATTCCCGGTAAAATCTCCACATAAAACGTTTGGGCGAAATGGAATAGTTCCCCAACTTCCTATTCGTAATACAGAAATTAAAAAGAAAAACAGGAATAATATTATTTTCGATTGCTCAGTCCGTTAAATGTCTCATTAACAAGTCCAGCGAGCTTATGATAGGATGGCAGCCACAATGCAATTCTACCTCTATTTACTATACGTACTAGAGAAATTAAAACTTATAAGAAAGAAGCCAAAAACCGTTAAAACAGCTAAATACGACTTCATATGACCAATGAGAACTGACGATGCGGGGTCTGGGTGGATTTTCTCTGGGTTCTCCGGTTTCCCCTCCACCAATTCCTCCAACTGCTCCATCATCACTTTTCAAAATCATCCATTTCACCTGCATTTCATATCGTTCTCTTCCTCAGGATCATACTTTGTGATGGGCTGACAACCCGCTTACAGGTGTTCTCTCTGTCCTGTCCATAGGTTCCTGTATTCCCCGCTAGACGTCTGCCCCTAAGCACAGGCTTGTAAGACCTTCAGGGAAGGAAGAAGCAGAAGGGTTAACTGTCACATTTTTACGACTCTTTCCCAGGCTTTATGACACACCATACCTGTATTAACGCTCACGAAATGATTTTCCTGCGCTCGCATACGACTTATAATTTCATTTTTTCTCTCGCAAAAGTACGTGATAACACTAGTAAAATCTTTCGAAAAATTTTCCATGGAACAAGCAGATTAGGGTAGAGACATTTTCATTAAAATCCTCGTGTCGCATTCATATATTATAAATAACAACTTTGGTTCTTAATCTGCTTGTCGTGTTTGAAGTATGCTGTTCTCACATACGCACGCACACGGACCTTTGTGAAAAAATGCTTTTTCAGGGGTACTCAAAACATATATTTCCGGTGAAATCTCGACATGGAATTTTTTTTTGGGGGGGGGGGCGAAATGCAATGGTTCCGCGACTTACTATCCGTAATAGAGAAATTTAAAAAAAAAGAAAGAAAGGAATACTATCATAACGTGTCAAATAACTAAATGAATGCATGAATGAATAAATAATTTTATTAAAATCTTCGTGTCGCATTTATATATTATAAATACCATCTTTGGTTCTTAATCTCCTTTTCGTTTTTTGATGTATGCTGTTCTCACACGCACACGCACGCAGACCTTTGTGAAAAAATGCTTTTTTTTAGGGGACCTGAAAACATATATTCCGGTGAAATCTCCACATACAAGTTTTGGTAGAAATGGAATAGTTCCTCCCGGCTTCCTATTTGTAATAGAGAGATTAAAAGCAAAGAAAGGAATAATATGTCATGTGACACTTCCGGTCAGTCATCGGTTCTCATCTTGCTAGGAAAAGTAGCCTACGTGTCTTTCTGGCATAGCTAAAACAAATCCAGCACACGCCACAACTCGAGTTCGCTTCTCTCCCCCCCCCCCACGCCCCCCCCCCCCTCCGCCACCCGCCTTGCCAAGGTATGACAACAGATGCGTGCGCAAGTCCAGTGTTTTTCCTAGAAAACCCCCATCTTGCATACCGGAAGTCTAGTAATGATTGCCACAGGTATTTTATACTAGCATCTTGCCACGTCAGTCGATTTCCCCCAACTGTCGGGGAAAAAAAAACTGCATTTTCAGTATTTTCTTGCACATTTCCAATATCGTTTAAAGTGCCAATGGTCATATTTCGTAGCATAAATCTGTTTCTTGATTCCTCAGCGTTTTTTTAAACTAGCATCTTGCCTCGAGTGTTATTCAGTTGCTTGGACGATCGTCATGGGATCTTTCTCCGTGTCAAGCGAACACTTTTTTCCCCATCTACTGTGCGTGTGTAAAGAGAATTGCATCCATGTTTGTGCAACAGAGTTTTGTGTTTTGGATTGTGTTTTCCTGGTGTGTTTATTTTGTTTACTTTCTGTTTTATAAGAGTTTTTAATTAAATCTTTGTTTAAGCTATGTGCATGCACAACCAAAGTCCAACGTTTCATAGTTGTAGGGATAAATCATCAAACTACGGGCAACAATGCATATTTCAGCTAGTATAATCCATATTTTTTAATTATCTTGTTATCTTAACTTGAATCAAGTTTATATTCCTTGGTATACGCTTTTAATCGTAACAGGCACACAGAAACTTGCTAAGCTGAAAAAAAAACACAAATGATACAAAATACACTTGTTGTAACATTATCAATTCCCAATATATTCTTTGCTGTCAGTTTTATATTTCAAAATACCTTATATTTCTCTTTTTTTTTGTGATAATTCTCCGTTGTCTTCTGTTCTCCGTCTTGTGTATGAAATAGTTTGTAGAAGGAAGAGCAGTGAAAGTAACAACATTTCTCCTAAATTAATACTATACTTCTGCAAACAATTCTGATGTGTAACATCCAAACGGCTTTTGCACTCAATATCCTTATTTTCATAGTTGTTAATAATTGTTCATAAGCTTCTTGATTCTTTTCCCAGCTATCGATAACATATGTATCCCGCTAGTATTAAAAAAATAATTAAACAATTTGCTAACGCTTTCCTCTCCAATAAAAAACATCAGCCACCGTGTGTGTGTGATTTTACAAGCAAACAAGAAAAAACAAACAATTCATTATTGCTCTGAACTATGTTATATTCATATATTTGTTCATTTTGCATCGCTGTGTGTCTACTTGTAATGGTTTGCTTAACATCGTTAAACTATTCTGTTTCAATCAACTACATGTTTAAGCTTTTATTCTTATATCACATATTTCGAGGTAAACTGTCGGGATATATAACACCTTATCGTAACTGGATGCCTTGCACGCACTGAAATGCTAACGTCATGTATGCGGCGTGTGTCTGTTGGCCGCTTAAGCCGTAAGAGAAACACGGTCAAATATCCCGTAGCCTTCTGTGGGAGCGAAATGCATATCGGTTTCAAAGCACGTAATTGCCACGGAACGCTTGTGTGTGAGTATGAAGACAGTTGCATATTATCTGCCAGCATTTTCTATCTGTGTGAGAGACTCATATTAACGCCTTCTTTAAAAGGTATGCCAAACATTTTAAAAAAGCTTGCTAATCAGCTCTCGAATTATCTTGTTATCTTAATTTGATAGTGTGATGTGTTCAACCATAGTCTGCGCTTTTTATCGGATTTTAACTGTTGGCTTAACATTAAAGCATGTCTGTTAAATTCGTTAGAAATATGAACCTATGTTCAAAACAAACAAAAAAAGACGAAGAAAAACAAGCAAACGAGGAAAAAACAAGATTCAACTTATGCGTATCAATATAATTGATATTTCAAGCAAAATTCTGAAGCTATTTTTTTTCAGAAAAATACAAAATTTGGAAACATTCCATGCTGGTTTTTTTTCAACATTTTCATATCTCGTTCTTCAAAAGATTTAAATCTAAGTCCGTTAACCGACTTTTTTTTCGTTTTTTTTAAAACTATGCTTTTTCACCATCAGCAACGCTATCATTCCTGCAATTCCTTTTTTCTCTTCCTTTTTTTATTATTATAAAGGCAAAGGTTGCTTCCTCATTTTTCATCCAATGGCAACCCACCTTATTTCCACCAATCATCGTCATTTTGGAATCCTAACGACCAAATTCCAACTCGTCTTATTTTATCCAATCAGATCACGCCACGTCACTTCCGCATCTCACGTTTCCCCATTCCTCCAAGATCCTTCCCTTCTTTGCTTCCCAACACCCGTCAAGACCACATCACTTCTCCCTTCCGCAAATCACGTGCCTTTTTTCGTTTTCTACGAGCAACAATACATCTAGGCAGTCAAAATGCAGCAAATGATAAAAATCCTAGAGCGGATGTACTTCGACAGATGCTTATCAGCGCACTTGGACCATTCACCGACATATATTATGACAGATCGCATTCTCGGCGATTGGATGCTTAGCGTCCTTCAAGACAGAGTACTCGTTCAACATCCACACGCTCAAGGTCCACCAATCACATTATTTTATTCAAAAAAAGCAACGGTTAGTGGGAACATCTCAACGGTTTTTTCCTGTGCCAGAAAACCCCATCCTGCGGATGTGGTATATCGCAATCTCTCACCCCCCTCCTCCCCTCCGCTCCCAGCCCCCCCTTCCCCCACCCCTCACCAACGGATGTGGGCGTGTTCGCAAACTCTGCGCTTACACCTCATACCTCTTTGATCTACATAAACGTCTCATCTTGCCTTCAAATGAGACCCAGCTCTCGTAGAGGAACGACATGCCATCTCCTGTGGCAAATTCCGGCTTCGTCACTCCAACTTATGTTCCAGGTGTCAACTTGCTCTTGCTCCTCAACGGCTAAATCATCTCAAATAGCAATGGTTGGTAGTAAAATCTCAACGGTTTTTTTTCCTGTAACACAAAACCACATCCGTGGTGTGTCATATCGCAATCTCCTTCCTGCACATATTCATTTCCCCCTCCCCCACCCTACCCCCTGCGGGTGTGTCTGCGATCGCAAACACAACTCTTACAGAGCATCTCTCATCTACATACACGTCAAATTTTACCTTCAGTGGGTACCGAGCTCTCGTCGAGGAACGACCTGCCAACCCTGCAAGACATACCACGGCTCCTCCTGCTGCAAATTCCGACTTCGTCACTCACACGGAACACATCGTTTGCAACCAACTTTCTACAAACAACAAACAGGTTTGTGCTCCTTTTCCTACAACAATAATCTAATCAACAGTCCCTCCTTAAGCAATCGGATTAACGATAATCCCATGGCGTTAGTGGTGCGTGGCGCGCCGTTGATGGCGGGAAGTTTGAAAATTTGAAATTAACAACGTTCACAGAAAAAAATTTCAAATTCTCAAATTTAACGACATCTTAAGTTTTTTTCATAGTGTCGCCGTTTGATGGCGGAAAATTTGAAAAACGTTAAATGGCGGGAAATTTGAAAATTTGAAATCTACGACTATGGCGGGAAAAATTTCAAATTTTCAAATTTTCCGCCATCTTGAAATTTTCAAATTTCCCGCCATCAAAAAGCGACACTAGCGCCACGCGACACTAACGCCATCTAGCGGCGAAAGTATCGTTAATCCAATTGCTTAAGGAGGGACTACAACTACTTGGCTGTAAGCATCTGATACCAAACTACAAAACATTGTTAGAGGATCTCCTCAATGAATTAAAGAACAGATTTGGAGAAGTTAAGTCTAAGGATCCCGAATGGAGACTTTTCAACAACCCTTTCAGTGTTCATCCTCGTGATTTCTCGCATGATTTACAATTAGAATTAATTGACTTGCAAAACAACCCACCATTGCGCAATTCAGGAAATTTAGGTGTCAAATTGTATATTTCATTACCTGAAACTACATTTCCAAATCTTCGTCAATTTGCGCGTCGTTTGATAGCAATGCTTGCGTCGACATACAATTGTAAACAGTTTTTTTATAAATTGAATAACAATAAAACGCCCTGGCGTACTAATATTGTTGATAGACATTTAGTGTCAGTGTTACGTCTATGTTCTTCGGAGATGGAAGCTGAAATTGACAAACTTGTGGTCAGGAAACATTGCCAAGCATCCAAAAGAGAATAAACAACAAACAATAAAAAAGGATCAGTGACTACTTCAACAGTGTACTTCCATTTGTAAATTGTACAAGCATGAAGCATGGTACCAGGCGCCGCTGTTGTTATTTGGCACCAGGTGAACCTACTCTTCTAGCTGCGTATACAACAGAGGTGAGACCAGTAGCAAGAGTCCACATGTCACAAAATCACAGTTTGGGAGTGCTGTTCGACATCCCTGACCTACAGCTATGCATACACCACATGACGTCACGGAGAGCGTGTTTTACAGAGAAACCTGCGCGTGATAGCTACCGTATTACTCAGCATACCCTATCGTGTAGGGCCTTAATGTTTCCACACGCGTAAGCTAAACTCATCACAGCTTTATCTGACCAGTGGTGATGATCAACAAAC
This sequence comes from Tenodera sinensis, assembly GCA_030765045.1. Taxonomy (NCBI): domain Eukaryota; kingdom Metazoa; phylum Arthropoda; class Insecta; order Mantodea; family Mantidae; genus Tenodera; species Tenodera sinensis. The sequence goes on from CM060964.1 coordinate 179,552,913, forward strand.
AAAACGCTTGGAGTGCAGAATAAAACAAATTTTACTTCAAATCCATAGAACCATTTAATTTTCATGTAAATGTCCTATTTAATACCTACGCGGTTAACCGTAACTGTTTTGTTCGTGTTTATGTGCAAATTAGCACTTAACTCTACCGATTTCACCCATCCCTGCGGTAAAGAAAGCCGAAGTGGAGTCACGTGACTAGCATGGCTGGGAGTTACGTAACAAGCACCACGTGTCTATTTAGAAAGTTTAGCGGGAAAGGAAAGTAAATACGCGCAATTAGTGTTTGGGGTGTGCAATATGAATATGAGTCAAAATAAAAAATTCAGGTGCTCCGAGTGTGGGAGTGCCTATAAACAGACACCGTTTGCGGCACCATGTTTCCAATGCTCACCCGTGGAGAGTGAATGCGATTGCACCTCTCCAAAGACCGTTTAAGTGCAACATTTGCAATTATGAAGGAGCAACGGAAAATAGATTATACGAAAACTTGGAAGTGATACACGATAGACGTGTAAAATCGGAAGAACTGGAATTATCATCATTTGGAGGCTTCAAGGGTTGGGAAGAAGAAACTGAGGCAGCAACATGGTCATTCTTTGTGAAAAGTCGTGGTTCTAAAATTGCTTCTCAAAATATAAAACATTATTAAGCGTGTCATCGCTCAGGGAATTTTGTCTCCTCAAGCAAAGGTATTAGACATTTAAAACTGCAAGGGAGCAATAAAATTGGTGCAGTATGCCCTACAAAGATGAGGTTTATTGAAGATCAACAAGGAGCATGCAAAGTCAAATTTGTTTTGACTCATATTGGTCACCAACATGAAGTAGCTCATATGGGATTGATAGAAAAAGAAAGAAACAGTATAGCTGCAGATATTGCTAACAAAATACCTTTTCAAGCTATTCTTGATAAAATACGAGACTCAGTATCTGCTTGTAATCTAGAAAGGATACGTCTGGTAACAAGACAGGATTTGTACAACATTGAGCGATGCTATAATTTGTGCTCCACACCAGTCAGGTCTGAAAATGATGGGACCAGTGTTGAGGCTTGGTTGCATGAAATGAACCCAAATGATAACATCTGTGTGCTATTTTATTATCCACGGGATACAGTGAACGAGTCCCACCTAAAACTAAAAAGCACAGATTTTGTGTTACTTATAATGACTAGTACTCAATGTGAAATGTTGAAGAAGTATTAGAATGACTGCATTTGTATTGATGGGACGCATGTATTCCAATCTTTGAAGATGTTACCCAACCAATAATTAGCTGAAACACAGTAACAACAGTTTTGTACGGAACTAAGGCACAGTTTCTTTAATCAAGAATTTTCATTAGGCTCTACTGACTTATATTTTTGGTCAAATCTATTTTTATATAACAATATAAGATAAAACCTGAACAGCAAGTGGAATATGTTTCTCTCAATTAGCAGGAAGTAGACCGAAGAAGAATTAAAGGCATGCAGCATACTTTGGTGAAATGCAACAAAAACAGCTAAAAATCCACATGTATCCATTTGTATTTTAACACACATAAATTTAATTATTTTAATATCATGGAATTACAAGCTATTAAACGAAGTGTATTGGACTAAGATCAAATAAAAGCTTCAAGGTAGATAAAACCATGACCTTCAGAGAACCTTTCAGGTAAAGTAAAAAATTTAAGTGTGGCAAAATTTGAATATCACGTGATTCATTTGTGGTTCCATATTCGCAAAAATTTAATTTTACATAGTTTAAAATTAGATGTACACTTGCCTCTCTAGCTCCTGCAATAACCAAGGAAACAGCAGTCATTCTCCTTCTAGTCTCCCAGTATTTAGTGGTGATAGATATCTTGATGCTTTCAAAGGAATAAATAAATGTGTTATTCAAAGTATATCAGACCAAGAAATGATATTTGGTTGTTCCAACACAAAAATGTGTTTACGAAAAGTTTTTAAGGTAGAATCAGAAATTAACAATTTAATGCCATAGCCATTGCTATGGATTTGCTATGGATTTTTTATGTTTTATTCTACCTTAAAATGTGTTATTCTTCCCATTTCGCTGTCAAATTCCACATCCTATTGTTAGTTGGTTGTGATCTCACACAAAACTTATGTTCAAAATATTTTTCCTATGAAGCATTCACGAAACATTAATGCAAGATTACAACTTTAATCCAGTTTCAAAATTCGAGTTTAGCTGTGATATAATATTTAAGACATTTTAATGACAAATGAAACATATATTTTGATTTTTCTGACTATAACCTATCTAGTTCTGTTTACTCTGAATGACATTTGAATAGCTCGTAAACCGTAAGAGATAGACCAAATCTTACTACACAAAAATTTAGATTTCGCTAAAACACGCAATGTGTGTCTAAATAAGCTTCTTTTTCAGAGTGAACCATTTTGGAGATATTCACTTTCGTCAAATGGCACATCGTTGTTTATTTTGTTTATTTGTTAATCGTGCAAAGTGAACGAAATTTGAAAGCGTTAACAGATTTGAATACCTCTCAAAGCCTACTGTATTTCCATGTTCCTCTTGCACCTACAAAGAAGTCAGCAATAAGATAATTTCTGCAAATATTTATCTCAACTATCACGAAGATAGAGGAATAAGAGTTCATAAGAATGGTTAGTACAAGAGTAGAGAAAGTCATGTGTGTACAACACATCAGATTTTTACGTTTTATGCTACGTACTTATAGTAAGTAGCCAAGCGGGATGGCTCAGGCGATTTCGTCTGTGACCCGCACACGGGAGGTCGCGGATTCGATCCCAGCCGCGGGGCTACTTGAGCCATGGGTTTTTCGGGGGTTTCATCCTGTCGTCAGGTGAGTGCAGGGAGAGTTCATTACATCCCCCGAATTTCCTGTTCCTCCATTTCACATCACTTCTCATTTCCTATCACTCTTCATGTAGCTAGTCTCTTTCAGGTGTCTCGGCGTTGCATGGCAGGTTAAAAGGATGCTCTATAGTCACCTCTGTCCTGCGGTGGGGGTCTCCGGGATGTCCTAGGATCGCGGGTGGGCGGGACGCCGGTTGTCCTAGCCACCACCGGGGATTTGTAATCTGTAAATAGTATGGACCTTATCAGTGTCCCCCTGCATAACTATTAGCTAGAACCGGTTTTCGCTTTGTTTTCCTCGCTTTTCTGCTTTCGTGATCACGAAGGAAGGTGGAGTTGGGAATGTGTTCACACCTGCTGAGTAATGTTCGTCAGCCTTCACATAAATGCTAATGCTTTCATGGCCGGCGTTGCTAATTCCATTATGCATTCTTTCCGGGCTTTTAGGCCGTGGTCCAGTAGTTTTATTTTCCAACGTTTCGCCGAAAACTTCCAAAACAACTCTTGTTTTGGACACTGGAGCCTGTACTTCACGGCTTTGACTTCCTTGAGGATGCCGGACGAAGTTGGAAAATAAAACTACTGGACCATGGCCTACAAGCCCGGAAAGAATGCATAATGGAATTCGTCGGCCTCTTTCTAGAAGCTTTTGATGTGCAGGGCCTTGTTACGATAGAAGCTTTGACTTCGCTTGTAATTCGCTTGAGCTATATAAGCGAGCGTCAGATTAGCGAAGAGTGCAGGTGTTTGTGCGAAGGACACTTGGAACAGCTGTGTATTCCAAGGTCACGAATTATAAACTGTGTTACGATACGACAGAGCAGTTCCGAACTGTGGTCTGTAATAGTGTTGGCGTTTCGCTAACAGATTTTAAGTAGTAGTGATAGAAATGAAGTGACAAAAAAGTAACCGGACTTGTCATTTGTCATATTATCTTTTACTAGGTGCCTTATAGGTGTAAGGGCAATTATAGTGCACTTTAATCAATAGTCACATCTTTTAAAGCTGGTTGCTATGTGATGGCTTCGGAATTCCATTGCCTTTGCGCGCGCGCACACACACAAACACACACACACAATGTATTTGACATAAATTGTGTTTTAACGAGATCCACATTTTTTGTGGAGTAAAACTTGCTCTTTCTTACTATTTACCAGTTATGCAAACCCCATCCAAAAGGAAGACATTCCCAGAAAACTGAAGGTACACATTTCATTTGTCGTGAAAATATCTTAAGCATGTGCTATTTTAATCAAAATCCTTACAGCCATTTTGATAAAGTCAAAATTTTCGAAAAATTTTCTATGTTAAGGGTAGTCTGGGGGGGCTTTCTTGAATATCTTCGTATCGCATCCCTGGAGGATGCTGAACTTAAATACCAAGTTTGGTATTGAACTGAGATTTCATTTTTGAGTTATGCCGTTCACAGGTGGACACACACCCATGGATAATTTTCTAAAAATGCTTTTTTTTTTTTAAATAAAAGATTCATATGGTGCCAAAACATGTACAGGATGATTAAGAAAGAACACCCTTTTTCCATTTGCCTACTGTGACTGCGGGTGCGCGCGCAGATAATCGGCGACACCTTAGCATCAGTGCAAGGGAGTGGAAGACTCAGCTGGAATGGAGAAGTGTAGTGTTCAAGACCATATTTGTGTGGTAGAGCTTTACATTGAAACGTAGTCAAGTAGCGACCCAACGAGCTTTCCGATGCAACTGCGCACATTGCCCGTTTGTCAATGGGCGAACTGCGTGAACGGTTTCCTGGACTTCTCATATTCCGATATGGATTGGCCAACACCTCCGTCCGATCTGACGGCTCCCGGTTTCTTTCTCTGGACTATCCAGAGAGTTCAGAAATCGCCCTACAAAGCTCCAGGTGCTGGAGTCCAACATCCATACTGAAGTCGCCAATAATCTGTTGTGCAGGAGAAAACGTTGTGTGGCAGCTCCATAGCTCGCCTACGCGAGTGTTGCGATAAAGTTGCTCATCTCAGTGATGTGATGTTTAAGAAGTGATTGCAGGGGCGTCGCGAACGCGGGCAAATGGGGGGGGGGGAGGCGCATGCGCTTCGCCTCTCCTTGGAAATGGATTAATTTAATGTGCGGTCAATTACTGTTAGCCTATTGTTCCAATTTTAATCCGAAGAACAGTTTGACCTTAGGATACTTGTACTAAAGAGAAATTAAGTAGTTTCACAGCGCCTGTGTTACAAATGAGCTCGCCAGTGATGTTATTAATATCTTTAGTGGAAATAAGGAATGCATTATTTTCAATGAGTAGCTACGTATTTTTGCTAATTATTGCCATCAACAGTTTCATACCGACAGCTATTAACGTTTAATTTATTGCCGTCAACAGTGTTTCCGCGCCGCAACGATAATTGTAAAGAGTTTTATCGGTGCACAAATTTTTACAGTTGAAGTTCATAAGAATTCTTACCGACAGACATTTGAAACAAAAGACCTGTAGTCGGTCTGGGTGGCTCAGTTGGTTAGACGCTGGCCTACTGATCCCAAGGTCGTGGGTTCAAACCCGGCCCAGGCCAATGGTTTTTAAGTGTGCTTAAAAACGACAGCTCCATGTCAGTGGATTTACTGGCATGTAAAGGAACTCCTGCGGGACGAAATTCCGGCACACCGGTGACGCTGATGTGATCCTGGCAATTGACAGAGTCGTTAAATAACAAAATAAAAAAAAGACCTGTATATTATGTAATAAAATAAAAAATTTAATTTAGCACAAATTAATGCAATTCTCCGCAACAAATACTATAATTCATCTTTTATAGTTTTTGTCAGCAGAATAATGAATAAATATTATTTGATGGCAAAATTCCATCATGAGCTCCCTGAAAAAAAGTTTACCGACGCCCATTGGTGATTGCTATCTTCCACATAAAGCTCGAAAGACTCACTAGCACGTCGGTATTTGTAAATCTTCACGGATCTTCTGTTAATAAAGTATTTGAAACGGTTGAAAAGGAGCGTTAATTCTGAAGCAACCTGTATTTCTGGCGAAATCTCGACATCGAATTTTTTTTGAAATGCAATAATACTTCCCCTGCTTACTCTACGTAGTAGAGGAAGTGGAAAACTTTTTATCAGAAAAGGTATGTGGATATGGGTGAACAGTATAACTTAATAACGAAAAATTGGTTAAATACCAACCTTGGTATTTACGTTCAGTGCCTTCCAAGCATGGGATATGATTTTCAAGAAAATTCCACCTAAACCAGACTACCTTTACATGGACCATTTTTTCAAAATTTTTGATTTTCTCTAAAATGGCTCTATTTTGGTACAAATACCGTATGTTTGAGCGGGTTTTAATGTCAAATGAAATATATATCTTGAATTTTCAGGGAATGACCTCAGAAGTCCTCTTTATTCTGGATAGCATTTCCATAACTGGTAAACTGCAAGAGATCTTGATGATAGTTTCTCGGGCTAATAGCCAGGCCACATTCGGATAACTGCCCAAGCTTTTAGCGACTATCTCTGCCGCCATCCTCAGGGGAAGTGAAGCTAGTTTTTTCAGTTTGTTTTATTTATTAAAAGAGTTTTGACTTGGTGCCGGTACAATAGGCCTGGTTTAAAGGCTTTATATACAGTCAGGGGCGGTGCGTCCTATGTGTTCAGTGGTTCAGTGAAAAGATTGTTCAAGTTATAAATGTGTATATTTAAACAATCATTATTTGTTTCTTTCTCATGTTAGATAATTTTATGTGCGTTTTCAAAGTATTTTATCGAATGAAAAAGTTTTAAGTCGTTCAGATAGCACGCGTACGTGCCAAAGCTTGCCCAGACGTTCCCAAGCTTCAATTTCTTTTGCGAACCTCCGAGTGTAAGCTTTTGGGTGCTCTTTCGGCAGGGAGAGGCAAGAGGGGAGCTCGCTAGGTATACGTGGATATGCGCTGGTCGGGGTAGCCCCATCATTCGCTCAGCGACTCGCAACTGGTACACACCGTGATCCATGCTGATTGGAGGGGACGAGTTCCAGTACTTCTCGCCAGGGGGCAACAGGAGAGCGACCGCAGCGACCGTGGTGGAGCAAATAGCAACTACCAAGCCAGGCGAAACGCACAATTCTGCGCACACACTATAAGAAGCTTGATAGCAAGCTGTAGTGTGTCGCAAAGCATTAATCATCGATACTGCTTCTTCGACATCGATTCTGCTCTCGGAGGGGTGCGAGCTGGTGCATCGAGAACAGGTAATATCTGACATAAACCTGACTGACCGACGCGACTGTGAAAGCGGGTCCGCAAGGTCACAGCCAGGACGTAGGACTTCTAGTCCGTTCCTCGGAGCCGATATGGCTCACTTAGGCGTCTCCTCTAAGGAGGGGATTCAGTCCTCTGCGGACAGCCGGATGGCGGCCGCAACGACACCCGAATTTGACGGGCAAATACCAGGGACTAGTTCCCAATGTTCCCCACCTGAAGTGGCAGAACCTGCGGCTTAAGGGGTCTAAGCGAAAGGCTACAGCCCCTCAACGGGTACTTCAAGCAACATTACCCGTACCCAGCAATCCACACCTCCCGCTGTTTGAGACAGAGTCCGAGGAGGACGACGACATCGCGCAAGACGACGGCTTCGCCGTCGTTGAGCGCAGGAGGAAAAGAAAATCCTCTAATTCCAGTCTACATCCCCCACAAGGGGCCGACGAACCACCCCTAACCACGAGGGGCCCTAAGATTCCGCCCATAATAGCGGATTCTTTTATGAACCACATCAGAGTAATGAAGCTCTTAGCGACCAAATTGGTCAAGGGCTTCGAAGCTCAGAGAAAACCAAGGAAAGTACATATTCGTACTTACACGCCCGAGGACTTCGAGAGGGCGAAAGAAGTACTAAGGGAGCAGAACATCCATTTCTACTCCTGCTCGCTCCAGCGTCCCAATGTGGAAAGACACATAATTAGGGGACTCTCCTCTGAGTGTACACCAGAGGAAATAACAGAGGCACTTCTAGAGGAACATGGCATAAAAGTCTCAGCTGCAGCTCAGTTGAGAAAAACCATCTGGACCAAGGAAGGGTCCAAAAAGGTATCAATGCCACTATACTTGGTAGTGGTGGACAAAGTCCCGGGCCAACAAATACAGCCAATAGATGCTGTGCGCACCTTGTTCCACAATGTGGTCAAGGTGGAGCGATTCTATGGGCAAGATGGCCCAGCCCAATGCCGCAGATGCATGGGTTTTCACCATTCCAGCCAGGCATGCGAACGAAAGCTCGCATACCTACGCTGTGCAGGGGAGCACCTTGTCGCAAATTGCGACAAAGGCACAGAAGAAAAAGAGTGTGCCAATTGCCACAAACCCCATGTAAGTGTCTACAAGGAGTGTGAAGTGTGGCAAAAAATTATTGACAACCGCCACCGCGGTCCTTAGAATGTGGCACCAGTCCGCACAGGGGTAAACTTCGCCGCCGCCCTTAGCGAGGCTGAGACCAGACCTGCACAGGCACAAACTGTGCAAACTGCACCGACCACCGGCGTTGAGGAGAGAGTAGCTCCACCTCCACGCCCCTCTCGCGAAAAGCGAGAGATTAAAGAAAGAAAGGCTGAAAGACAGCGGTCAGCTCTACTTGAGCAATGACCGCGTCTGATGCAGAGATCATAACTGCCGAGGTACCCACCCCGGCCCCAACCCAACATGCCCAACCGGCACGCACCACTCCAATAGCCGCATTGGCCCCACTCGGAGGTGCTATATCCTCGGCAGACCTCGAGGAATTTAGGACCCTGTCCAACTGGTTCGGGGACATGATTAAACGGACACTTCCCATTTTGAGGAGGTGTATGCAGACCATAACGGACGACAATGTTGACGTCCTGCAAAAACACCAAATCCTGCTGCAAACATTAGAGCAGCTGTTCCCTAAATCCTCCCAGTAATGGCCTACCATGTTGTGCGTAGACCATTACGCGCCGCTTTCTGGAATGCCAATGGCGTAAGGGAACAACGTACAGGCATTCTAGAATTTGTACAATCCTACGGGATCGACATCCTCTTGGTGACCGAGACACACCTGCATGCAGGTATAAACTTCTCGCTGCCTAGTTACGTCGCCCATCGGTCTGATCGGGTCGGCTGACAGGGCGGTGGTACAGCTATCTTCGTCAAAAACATCATTACCCACACACCTTTTCCTCTTCCTGCCCTTCAACATGTGAAGGCTACTGCCATTAGGCTTGCCATTGGCGGTGTGGACACATTGTTGATTGCGGCTTATGACCCTCCAGATCATCGCTTCTGTGGAGCAGATTATACCACTCTCCTAAACCTACACCCAGTAGTCTGCATCGCTGACGCGAAGCATGGGATCTGGTACAGTCGCACTAGCAACCAGAGGGGGCACGGGCTCTACCGCCTCATCAGCGGAGACCCTAACCTCGTCGCGCACGGGCCGAGAGGTCCTACATTCCATCCGGCCCGCGGCAGGCCTGACGTCTTGGTTATCATGATCACCAAGAACATGCCATTACACTTTGACCTCTCGGCAGTAAACGAGCTGGACTCTGACCACGACCCTGTCGTGGTAGATTCCACAGTAGCCATGCCAGCTCTGTTAAACTCAGACTAGACACTTGAGACCGACTGGGATGCAGCAGTCCTAGAACTTAACCGTTCCGTCGACCCTCGACCACGCATCGATGATATCAAGGCATTGGAAGAGGCAGCGTCGGATTTCTCCCACCAGATCCTAAATGCGCTACGCGCACATACCCACCGCATTCCCACCAACATCCCAGACCCTAGAAGCTTACCTATGGAACTCCGACAGTTGATAAAAGCCAAGGCAGCTGTTCGGAAGCTATGGCAGCGTTTCCGCCATCCCAGGCTAGGGGCAGTTTACCAGAGGTTTAAATCCCTGGTAAGGCGACTGCTCCGTGCGCATAGAACATCAGCCTGGGAAAACACATTACAAACCGTAAACCTTCAGGAAAAGAAACCATGGCGGATTATAAGGGCCTTGAGGAAGGACAAGACCCAATACCAGCATCCCTTGCACGGTACTCGTGGGCGGCTCGCCTTCGAGCCAGACGAGAAAGCCACTGTATTCGCGGACCACCTTGAGGTACAGTTCGAACCCCGGGAGGACCCGCAAGACGAAGACTTTACTGAACTTGTGGAAGCAACCGTGGATTACCTCTATGAGGAACCGCGGCGGCTACACGAGGAGATCCAACTTCCTATAATCACCCCGAAAGCGGTGATATCCGAAATCCAAAGTCTGAATCCCAACAAATCCCCTGGACATGACGGCATCACGGCACTCATGCTCCAGCACCTACCCAAAAAGGCTGTGGTCCGCTTGACTCGGATTTTCAATGCATGCCTCCGTCTTCGTTCTTTCCGGTTTTCTGGAAGGAGGCGAGGGTGGTGTGTATATTGAAGCCGAGCAAGAACCCAGTCTTTCCTAAAAACTACCGCTCCATCAGCATTCTCCCAATCGTCTCAAAAGTTTTTGAGCGGTTGATCCTTACCTGCCTAATACCTCTTTTTGACGAGAGGCAACTCCTACCGGATCACCAGTTTGGTTTTCGTCGGGGTCATTCCACGACCATGTAGTTGCTGCGTGTGGCCGAGATGGTTTCCCTGAGCTTCCAGGGACACATCAACATCATAGCAGAGCTGCTGGACGTGGAAAAGGCTTTCGCCACTACTTGGCACCAAGGCCTACTGTACAAACTAAAGCAGGCAAATATCCCTCCTCCATATCTCACTATAATTAGCAGTTTCCTTCAGGGCCGCACTTTCAGAGTAAAAGTGGAAGGAAAACTGTCTACAATAAGAGAAATAGCGACAGGAGTCCCAGAGGGCAGTGTACTCTCCCCGCTACTCTTCGCAGCTTATATGTCCGATTTCCCCACGGAACAACACACTGCGACATGCCAGTATGCGGACGACGTCCTCATCATGGCACAAAACAAAAACGTGAGATATTGCCTCCCTCCCATTCAACGATAACTCGACGCCGTCGACTGTTGGAGTGAGAAGTGGAGAATGGCTATTAGTCCGGGGAAAATCTCCGCTCTCCTTCTTGGTAAGGTTCGCCATTGGCGGCCAGAACGGCCACTTCGGCTTAGGCAGAGAAATATCCCATGGGTAACCTCCGCCAAATATTTAGGCGTTCTCCTTGATCGCGGGCTAACATACGCCCCACACTTCCGCGCAAAGGCCAAACTTGGTCACGCTGCGCTCAGACAGCTCTACCCCATCCTCAGATCTACCATGCCCAACCAACTAAAATTAAGAATTTACCGGGCAATCATTCCGCCATTGATCCTCTACGGCTGCGAAGCCTGAGGATCAGCAGCACCCTCTACCATACGCAAACTGCAGACAGTGTAGAACAGGGCGTTAAGAATGATTTATGGTACCGGGAGTAGATTCCTGTCTTACATCCTTCACAACCAGTCAGGACTACCCTACATCATGGACTTGGTAAGGGAGCGATCCCGAACCATGCACTCCAAACTTAACTCCCACACCTATCAGCTGGTACGGGCATTAGGTCAATACGACCACAGAGCACCTCGAAGAAGGAAAAGTTATCGCCTACCCAAGGACGCCCTTGGATAAGGGTAATGCTACTCCCATCTTCTAACACATCATTACCCCAACACCTATTCCTGCCCCCTTTCTGTATCCTAAATTAGGTATACAGGAAGAAACCATTGCCCAGGACATAAAAGCATAACAACACAGTGAGGGCCTTAAATACCGCACAGATAAAGTCGCATTAGCAGCTAGGTGCTGTGCAACTAAACATACCGTGCAAGAGAACCTGCTTGACCTGTTCTCGAATGCTGGAATGCTGGAATGCTGGGTAGTAGCTCCAACTGCAGGTCGGACTCTGGCGGAAACGCACGAATCAACCCGAACTAAAAGCGACTCAACCAGAAGAATTAGCACGTGTGTTTTCACTGTAATAATGGAGTGATTGTCTACTATAGTTGAACTGTATTATACTGTATTCAGTTATTTGGTTGTGTTTTATTGCTTATATGCTATTCATTTGTTGTTAGAGTTGTTTTCCAAGAAGAATGAATAGCTTTCAATATCTTTTAACAACAGATTTCTCAGCTTTAAGCTTGAAAGAGAAGTGTGGAATAAAGAAGCTCGGTAGGCCGATTCCTACTCTCAAATTGATACATACGGAAACAAGCCGAGGTAAGACATTTTGCAGGTCTTTTAATATAAATATAAATAAAAGTAGTTGGATTTGCGGTTGTATTTCCACAAATAAACTATTTTGTTTTCCGTGCTTGCTGTTTGCTAAGGATACATATACATGCTGGACATGCTCTGGTGTGTCAGATCTAAGTCGTCTAAAACAGAAGGTTAAGAAGCACGAAGAATCTATTTCACATAAGAATGCCTATTTAGATTTATCAGTCCTTGGAAAAAAGAGAAATTATGCAACAGGTTAGCTCAGCTTTCAGACAGAATATAGAAAGACACAATGACAACGTAAGGGAAAATCCCTATATCTATTCTTTCCAAAATAATTGATTGTATTAACTTCTGCGGTGAATTTGAACTTGCCTTGCATAGGCATGATGAAGCTGCAGAATCTATCAATCCTGTAATATTCAGTGCGATTGTAAATTTCACTTCAGCTTTGGATGCAGCTGTAAAAGAGCACATGAGTAATGCTACCCTCTATCAAGGTACAGCCATGGAAAAAATGATTGAGTGCTTTAGGAGAGCAGAATATTTCTACACCCCACGTCATGTTAAAGCGCGGTTTACACAAGTTGACATTTCCAAGATGCAGTTTGAGTTTATTGATAGTCCCTGTTCCATATGTTATCGTCTGTCGGACACACAAATAGACGTTTCTCGAATCACCACTCACATTTGTTATCTGCCCCTGATAAAGAAAGGGGTAGCATAGCAAATTGCCAATGGAGGAATGTAGCAGCAAAGGAAGTATGTCACATAATAGTGCATCAGAGCCAACAGAGGTTTGAATTCTCCAGTCACTTATTGGCCACTAATTTGCTTGACCAGCACTTCTTTCCGAAAAAAAAATCCTTTCTGACGTGCAGTCCTATCCGTTTTTAAATAAATCTAAGTTAAAAACAGAACTACTGATCATTTATTCCCGAAACCGTTTTAAAGTGCAATAGCCCTTCTGAAGTTTTTAATTGAAAATAACCTGCAAGGACTCTTTAGTGATGTTATGAAATTGTTGAGATTAGTAGCTGCTATTCCAATGGCAATGTAAGAAGCAGTGAAATGTTTCTCCACTTTGTCATGGATCAAAAGAGTTATCTTAGAATTACCATGGATGAAAATGGCCGTCTACTCTTGCCAATGCTGTCTATTGAAAAGGAAATGATCCACAGTCTTCCATATTTCAATGAGAGTCATAGACAGATTCGCCACGCAAAAGGAAAGGAGGATGGAGTTTCTTTACAAATATACCTTTACTGGAGATTCAAACCCATCAACGTCATCAGACTCGTTTAAGGTAATTTCAGAGCTACTGAAATACTTTATGCAATTTAGAAAATCAAACTATTTAGAAAGGTAAACTGCATAATGCACTAAAAGTAGTGAGCCTCCTGTTATTTTAGGCACCAGCCGCCACTGTATACAGTATTTACATTGTCTTTCTGGTTTGAACAAGAACCCCATACGGTGAACATCTTTAAGTCACCAAGAACAGTTCTACGTAGTTTTGATTTTTTTTTCACTTGTAATTGTCCTTTTTCTTTTTAATTTACATTTACACACACACACGTGCGCGCACTCAAATTTGGGGATACGCGGTACGTCCCACACAAGTATACGGGAACTCAGACACAAGACACGCGCTGCATTTATTTGCACTGTATACACTATTTACAGCACATCACTATATTATGAACACTATTTACAGTTTCCGCGGTTATCCTGTGCGGCAGACTGCAGCTTCTGAAGTACCCGTGGCGGAGGGCTCTGCTGTAGTGCTGTTGTGGTCTAGGCCCGGGGTAAACGGCCGCATGTGTTTGGCGAGCCGTGCCTGATATTTAAAAGGAAAAAAAAAAAAAAAAAAAAAAGGAAAAGAAAACAAACGGGCATACTTTCTATATTTCGGCTTGCCTTTACCAATGTTGATCAGTGGTGCCTCTGGAATGGATAGGAGTTGGGTTGCGTGGTGTAAGATGCGGTTAGTAGTGTGGAGGGGAGGTTTTGGAGTTGTTTAATATCTGTTTTGGAAAGGTTGGCCCAGGCTACACAAGCGTACAGCACCGTTGAAAGAATGAATGGTTTGTACAATATAAGTTTGGATTTCAGTTTTAACTGATTGCTGCGGAAGATGCCCCCATACCTTTAGTCGCTGTCTGCCTTTGTTGGCGGTATTTTTTATGTGAGCGGACCAACACATTGTACGGTCCATGGTGACGCCTTGGTATTCAACTTGCTGATGACAGTGCAATATTTGTCCACCAACCGTTATTTTGATTTTCTAATCATGGAGCCACGGGAGGAAGTGATTTACGTACCACTGCATTTCTGCAAGGCCGAAACGAGGATTTTTGTGGTGGTTGTATATTGCAGTGTCCTTAGCTTTTACTCTCTCCCGGGAGGAGGAGTGGCCCTATTGGACGTAGAAGCGTCGATTTTCTAAATAAAAAAAAATGTGCGGCAAGAACAAATGATTTTGAAGGCCGGGAAAGTTGCGGTGCAGTTTATAAATGAGGTCATTGTGCCAGCACCAGTCAAAAGTGGCTTCTACGTGCAGAAATAACGCCAACGTTGATGCCCCATTGTTAAATTGCTCAGTGACATTAGCCAGTCTTAGAAGGTGCAAATCAGTGGAATGCCTTTTATAAAGCCAAATTGGGAATTTAAAAGTTCGTGTAGTTTCGGAACTGAGTGAGTGATTAGGGTTTAAGGATCCGTCGACATCTAGGTCATTAGAGCCCCTCCGGAATTTGTTTTTGATGTGGACAAAGCATATGTTTTTTCGAGTAATTTACCAATAGTAGACAAGAGACCAATGGGACAGTAAGTTTGAGGTTGCTTGGTGCTTTTCCCTAGCTTTGGTAGCATAATAACCGTGGCTCGTTTCCAAGTGAAGGTGAAGTAGCTGTGCTTCAACTAGGCGTTATTTATCTTAGTGAGTTGTACCAGGGCTTTTCTCGGGAGATGACTAAGTTCCTCATTAGTCACCTTGTCGGGGCCGGCAGCTTTCCCATTAGGCAATTTCCTAATGCGCTTCTACACTTCCTGCGGCGTTATAAGGGGTGATTGTTGCTCTTGCTTCAGCGCCACCCAAGCCTGTACCTCCCGTTCTAGGTCAGGGTTGTCGTTGGGTTTTCGGTGAAAAATTCTTGGAGACAGTCAGCGAAGACCTTGGCTTTCGCCTCTGAGAAGTGCAGGCCGACTTGTGTGTACAGCGCCTCAGTTGCGGAGTTGACGCCCGTGGAGACCTTGAATATCTTCAGTAATTTCCATAAAGAAGGGTCCGAATGGGTGGTACTCAGCATTTTGTTTTCCCACTGTTCAATTTAATTCGATTCAATTAATTTTGATTTGCTGCGCGAATGACGATGCGTAGCCATTTTGCTAACATTTTATATTCAGGCTGACGGGATACCGCCAGTCTCGTCAAGCGCCCTCTCCCGGCAATGAGCTACACCACCTCGGGGTACGTGCAGAAACCGGGTGATATTGTGGTGCATGTGGTAGCATTTCTTTTGGCCGTACGTAGTGAGACAGTAAAGTTTTCGATGACTTCTATGTCTCTCACTGTAGTATGATAGCCTAAGCTGCCCCATCCTGTGCATTTCCGTGGTAAAAATATCACAGTTAGTGTCAGCTATTTTCTGGGTGCCAGAGGCACCGGCTGTAATATCATCGTGGATATCGAAATGCACAGGAAGATGGCCGGAATCCAGGCTGTGATGCACAGTGAAGCTATTTGAAAGTGTCGCATTTTTCGCAAGTACGAAATTCAAAATCTCAGGATCAAAGTGCCCTGATCTATGCCAAAATGTGGGCTCTGGGGGAGATATACTTCAATGTAGTCATTTTCCGTTATAAGTTCAACCAGGATATCTCCGGTCGCATTTGCTCGGTGAGAATGCCACTAGGGGTGTCGAGCACTGAAATATCCTGCAATTATAACGTGGTCTTCTAAAGCCAGGATTAGTTCGAGGTCTCGTACAAGTCTGGGGCATTAGGGGGCCAATTAAGTGCTACCAACATCACCGTTCTGCTTTTAACACGAGTTTTGAGAGCCAGTGCGGGCAGCGTGACAGGAGCATGAGCAACTGTGTTTGAGCAAAATATCAGTACTAATCCTGTCGTTCCGAAATATTTGGTAATCCTGGATCTTAAAACTGTGCTCGTGGGTTAATTGTGTTTCGCAAATAAATGCGACGTCAATTTTGTTACGCCTAGGTAGTTTTCATGTTCGTGTTGCTGCTTGTGGATGCTGTTTGCATTCCACAGGAGCGCGCGAGTTAAAGTTATGCCTCCACTTGCATTTGCCATCTACTCGAAGAGGAAGGACAGGATGGACAGATGGTATATGATGGTTTCCAACTTCTCCCAAGTGCTGTTGCAGCTTTCAAATTTGGTAATAAAGGGCTGCAATTTTGCCAAAAGTGCTGGAAGATTGAGTTCTTTTAATATATTGAAGATAGCTTTGAGGTCACCCAGGTCACCAGTGGGTGCCTGGGATCCTGGGGGGGGGAACCATTTAGGGGTGGCATAGTTGCCTTTTGACCTCCGGTGGCACCCGCAAAAGAGACGCCATCATTGACCAGGGCCGGGCACAAGATGGGTTTTGGACCTGGCTGAGCACTTGAGGAGTTCCTGGCCAAGGTTGCCATTGGCGGCGGTGGCGTTCGTTCAACGTCTCGCATCTCCTACAGCTGGCAGGATGCGCCTCTTCACTGTTTGCACAGTAGGGTACAGCGTCCTGCGTTGCCTTTCTGGAGCAGTCAGCCAGATGGTGGAGACCACCGCAGAGGACACACTGGGAGGTCTTGTTGCACATTTTGTAGGTGTGGCCTAATTGTTGGCAATTGAAACATTGTGTGCTATTAGTGTTACTTTTCAGGACCTCCACGGTGATCACGGTATGGCACACCTCTCGTTCCTGTAATAATATTTGATTGTTTGCGGTCTTGCCTAGACTAACCTGGTAGTTCGGCAGAGGCCTACCGCGGGAGTACAGTTGACGCACTTGGATGCCGGTGTACCCTTTCTGCTCCAGGCACTCCTTAATGAAGTCTTCCTCCAGGTCCAACGGGAGACGTTCCACTACTGTAGTTCCCTATGCCCGCACCCTTAAAGAGCTGGATCGTCGGGATGGCGTCCTGCTTCCTGGGAGGAAGAGTATCAGGCAATGTTGCCTGTAGTTTGTAGCTGTCCGCAGGAAGGGAATCCCGAAAATGAGGAGGACCTTGACTGGCGGCCGTCGGGGATGATTATTCATGGTGTTTTTTTCTTGGTTAGAGGAGGTTTTAGTTGTATTCGCTGCGGTGTTGTGAGTGGAGCTCGAGTGAGTGAGTGTGTTGGGTTTAAGGGCCCGTTGACAACTTGGTCATTAGGGCCCAAGTGGAGCTCGATGTGGAAGGTTGTTCGGTTTTGGTGTTCTGGCGGTGCCGTTGGTTGCAACGACCGTTGCGGTTTGGAAGCAGTTGGGCAGGTTGTGCTCCTTATGGTTGGGGCCTCCTACTCCATTGTCTCGTCTTCGGATTCGTCATCTAGCGCTAGGGGCACAAACTGGTTTTTGTGGCGAGAGGCCGTTATGGCAGGTGTTTTGTCGTTTTCTTTTCAGGCGTTGGGCCGAGACGTTCGTCGTCCGAGTCGCTTTCCCAACCACTGCCTCGATTTGAAGGGAGTTTGGGTGCTGAGATAGCCTGCCACCCCTCGCCAATTTGTACTAGCAGGCGCTTCTTTTGCGTGTACTCCTTGTAGCAAAAGCCAAGGTCTTTGGCGACTTTGGAGAAGTTATTTGACTCCCTATCCATATTGGACCGCATCTCTTGGTAATACAGAATCTCGCGCTGGAGGTCCTGTACGTGTTTGTGGAGCTGCTCATACAACTTAGCCTCTCTCTTCCTCCTCCAGCCTTTGGTCCACGGGGATGACGGCGGCGGCGGTTGGTTGGGCTGCGGCGTCTGCGGTCAATGGCAAGGCGGCAGGTGGAGCGAAGCCCTATGCGGCTTGCTCTCCCGCGGCAATAAATACAGCTGGCTGAATCCAGGGGGGGGGGGGGCCCTCTTCCCGCGCATTCGCTCTTCCTAGAGCTGCCTTCTGATGACGTCACACGGAAGGCACGCAGTACCGATACTCATACGTGCAGCTTACATTTTACGATATACTTCAAATCCCATCGTACTATCTAAGTATCTCTACTCTACTTAACTTGTTTTCTGACATGAAATGTCAACGCAGGCGTTTTAATTGAAAACAAAGCTCTTATTTGGTAATATTTTGTAAAACAGAAATGAAAATTATCTGTAGGAAGAAGAAACAACAGTGCAATTATTACTTTGTTAAGAGCTTCCAACACGCTTTTTTTTCACTTTCTTCGACATTTAGATTATAATTACAACGCAGCCCTTACTAAAATGCCTTTTAATAATGTAATAAGCGAAAACATGTGAGACTGACTTTCTTTCCCTATTAAGGCAGTATTTTATTGACTGAGCTGTTCTTCTAAAAAATAACTGGGCAGCCACTCTTTTTCAGCAATATGAAAATACAACGCAGAGGAAAATGAAATAAATAACATAATTACGGCAGCTATCATTTTTTAAAATACCAATATATTTGAAACGGAGAGTGAAAGAGAGAGAGAGGGGGGGCGGAGAAGGGTTGCCTATCGCTTTCGCCTATGAATCCTTTATAATGTGTAATGAAAGTTTATCTCTGTTAACATGAAGATATAGAAGGATAAGGCTTGGTAGGAATACTTTGTACAAGAGTGAGCAAAGAAAATCATTTGTAATAGCACATCAGATTTTTATTATTAAAATATAAGCTGTGCATATTTTAATACATTAAACAACTATAAATAATTTTAGTTATACATGTTGCGCGTTTTCATAGATGACCATAGTGATCAGAACTAGAGAAAATCTGATTTGAGGTTGTAAAATAATGCGATTAATTGCAAATTACGTTTACTGTGAAATATCATCAAAGTATTGTATAATTGCAATGTTATTCCAGCACGGGCCGATTGCTCCTTTTCTTTAAAATGGGAAAGAAAATATTGTCCGTATTTCCCAAATGTGAAAGAAGCACTGCATAGCTATACAGGAAGGGTCATTAGACTTTCGTTCATGTTATACCTGAATTTCAGTACGGTTTGGGTTAAGGTGTGCCCACTCTGACAAAACAAAGGTAATTGTATTTCACTTTCTTTTATCTTTCTGTTCATCTTAAAAAGGTTGGAGTCGTTCTGTCTCAGCCATGGCGCATTTAAAATGGCACGAACTATGATACTAAAACCTGCCGAATTGCTCTATGAGATGCATTTTGTGGTACGTGTTAACGCACTAATTTCGAAGACAGAAAATTTTGTATTTTCTGGCAAACATCTTGAAGTCACGCCTATGCAATTATTTCGACGAATCACTGAACAATATTTTAAATAATATCCTTATGTGATTCACTATCCTAACCAATCAGGTGCCCCAATTTCGCGCTCCAAGACAGTTGCAAACAATGTTATTTTCGATCACCTAGTATGTATCTTTGTTGATGCTATTTGGAAATACAAGTGTATGCATTCGTGATAAAACTGAATGTTTCGAAAAGTAAACTTAACTGTGCTGTTGCTCAGTGTAGCAATATTGGAACAAAAACTTCGGGAATAATGTATCACCGATTTCCAAAAAAATCACAAAGTGAGGCGTACATGGATATCTCGATGTAAGTGGAGCGATTAGTTCAATGCCGACTATGCTCGAGTGTGCTCCGTGCATTTTCGTCCTGAGGACTATCAAGAAATAAAATAATCGGATTGCCTATAAGAAAACTTTTACGTGCCGATGCGGTGCCGTGTTCGCTGATTCCCAACTGTCATGATGACACGCTCCCGGGTTCGAGCTCAAAAAACAGCACAAACACCAGCCAAACTAATAAAAGGTTATGTCATGCCAAAACGTAATTGTTTATTTGGGTATGTTTACTGAAAGCAATATATGAATGTGTCTCATTAAGGGCAAATTGCAGCTCCTGAGGGAAAGAAAAAAAAAGATTTTTTTATTCTTTTCACTGTTGAAAACTCCATTCTGTTCTGCATTCATTGATACATATATGATATATGGGTTGTTGTACATTTGATAGTCGTCAAAATCCCATTTAAATAACATGCTACATCTGCCACGCCCTTTTATGGCTTTTGTGATTTTTCTTTTCTCTTTCTTTTCTTTCTTTTTTCCATCTTCGCGTTACCTTTCATTGTGTACATGGAGGTAACATTTTCTCCAGAACTATTACATTTAGAAAGCCAAAATCTTCTAAAGTGTTAAAACAGCATATGAACATTAAAATGAGCGAAGCAGTTTTGTCATATTTTACATGCAGTTTAAAAACTGTTATGTATTACAAAAACTGAATGAATTTTTAAAAAGAACATATAAACAGTACTTTTTACCAGTGGCGGCTATTCAAGTGAAGCAGGTGAAGAGGTTTTCACCTGAATATAGCATTATTCTATTTTTGTTAATGTTGGCATTATTACTGCCATTCTAACAGTTTAGTCACAAATATCAACTGCTAGCAGCCGTAGCAGGGTCAATGACCAACCCTTCTTTTGTTTGGAACTTACAGCCAGGCAGTCGGCAGGGAAAATTGGTGGGAGGGCACCCTTGATCGGTCACAAGGACAAGTGCCGCAGTCAGGATTAGGAAAGAAACTGCTGCACTAAGCAGCTTGGTTACCATGGCAACATGACGTCACGAAACAATGTACTACGGGGAAATAACATGTGGATGCATATGTTTCAGGCAAACAAGAAATATTTGCACTTGGGTAGAGGTCAGGGGGGCCTCTTCCCGCTTCCCACGCAATCGCCCTTCCTAGAGCTGTCTGCTGATGACGTCACACGGGAGTCTCGCAGTACCGATATTCATACGTGCAGCTTACATTTTACGATATAATTCAAATCCCATCGTACTATCTAAGTATCTCTACTCTACTTTCCTTGTTTTCTGACATGAAATGTCAACGCAGGCGTTTTAACTGAACAAAACAAAGCTCTCATTGTGTTATATTTAGTAAATCAGAAATGAAAATTATCTGTAGGTGGAAGGAACAACCGTGTGCCACATAATCGTGCAATTACTTTGTTACGAGCTTTCAACACGCTTTTTTCACTTTCTTTAGGATTTAGGTTATATTTGCAACGCAGCCCTTACTAAAAGGCCTTTTAATAATGTAATAAACGAAAACAGAATGTGATACTGACATTCTTTCCCTATTAAGACAGTATTATATTGACTGAGCTGTTCTTCTAAGAATAGCTGTGTGGCCACTCTTTTTCAGCAATATGAAAATGCAGCGCAGAGGAAAATGAAATAAATAACACAATTACGAGAGCTATCATTTTTTAAAATACCAATATACTTGAAACGGAGAGAGAGGGGGGGGGGGAGAAGTTTTGTCTATCGCTTTCACCTATGAATCCTTTATAATGTATAATGAAATTTTGTCTATGTTAACATGAATATATAGAAGGATAAGCCTTGGTAAGAATACTTTGCGCAAGAGTGAGCAAAGAAAATCATTTGTATATAGCACATAAGATTTTTATCATGGAAATATATGCCGTGCATATTTTAATACATTAAACAACTATAAATAATTTTAGTTATACATATTGCGCGTTGTCATAGATGACCCCAGTGATCAAAACTAAAGAAAATCTGATTTGAGGCTGTAAAATAAAGGGATTAATTGCAAATTACGTTTATTTGTGAAATATCATCAACGTATTGTATAATTGCAAGGTAATTCCAGCACCTTGCTCCTTTTCTTTAAAATGGGAAAGAAAATATTGTCCGTATTTCCCGAATGTGAAAGAAGCACTGCAAAGCTATACAGGAAGGGTCATTAGCCTTTCGTTCATGTTATACCTGAATTTCAGTACGGTTTGGGATAAGGCGGTGCACACCCTTTGACAAAACAAAGGTAATTGTATATCGCTTCCTTTTATCTTTCTGTTTATCTTAAAAGGGTTGGAGTCATTCTGTCTGAGCCAGGGCGCATTTAAAATGGCACGAAGTAGCATAATAAAACATGCCGAATTGCCCTATGAGATGCATTTTGTGGTACGTGTTAACGCACTATTCTAAGACAGAAAATTTCGTATTTTCTGGAAAACACCATCTTGAAGTCACGCCTATGCAATTATTTCGACAAATCACAGAACAATATTTTAAATAATATCTTTATGTGATTCACTATACTGACCAATCAGGTGCCCCAATTTCGCGCTCCAGGACAGTTGCAAACAATGCTATTTTCGATCACCTAGTATGTAGTTAGTCTTTGTTGATGCTACATATTTGGAAATACAAGTGTGTGAATTCGTGTTAAAAATGAATGTTTCTAAAAGCAAGCTTAACTGTGCTGTTGCTCAGTGTAGCAATAGAGGGACAAAAACTTCGGGAGTGATGTATCACAGGTTTCCAAAAAATGACAAAGTGAGACGTACGTGGATATCTCGTTGTAAGCGGAGCGATAAGTTCAACGCCGACAATGATCGAGTGTGCTCCGTGCATTTTCGTCCTGAGGATTATCAACGAGACTTACGGAATGAATTATTACGTGCCGATGCGGTGCCGTGTATAAGCTATCATATCACTCCAGCACATTTAAGTTTAACTGGCAGATCCAGACAGAATGTCAGAATGGCGGCCCAATTATTTTCTAAAAGAACAGCTCAGGCAATAAAATACTGCCTTAATAAGGAAAAAGAAGGCAATTTCTTTCAGCTAGTAAATGATGCCTTCGATGTTCTGAATTCTAGGATTCCGAAGGACGAGAAAACAATGCTCAGAAGTGGATATGGGCTGAATTTAAGAAGCCAGGAGAATACTCTGCTCCGGTTTATGGATATCGTGAGCGGAATTAGAATTGGGCGTCATAAAGGATTAGTCCCATTTCAGAAGGGCTTCATTGCATCCATAAAGTCTCTTTTGTTCGGCCGACTGAACAGTGGTACCAAAAAGTGAAGGAATTTGAAGTTATATTTGCGGGATTCCATGGCTTTAATGTTTCAAAATGTGCTGGAGTGATGAAAGCGCTTACTGGCATGATTTGCTCTAAATTTCCTGATTTGGATGAAATAATTGTTTCCCTATACGTCAGGACCCGCACTTTCATTAGGATACGGCATTTAAATAACAAACTAAAAGCTGTAAGTATGATAAAAGCGAACGCGAGGAAGTGTCAGCAGTGGGCGTCAGCTACTGTATTTTTCTACACTTTATTAACTATTGCTTAAGTGTTTACGCACTGGAGCTGTCAGTCAATGGTCAATGCTTTAAAGGGTATAGGTTGCGCGTTCGTTCTTGACGAATGACCTTGAGCAGAAATCCAATGAGTGAGCCTACCCTTAATAAACAGGTCAGCAAATGTTTATGCTACGATAACAGACACCTCTGTTTTCCTCTGTCGCGTTTGTGTATACAGTCGACTGTAGAAGTTTTGTGCGGTACGGATGTATGTATGCATGCAACGAAAATAGCAATTCAGACGAGGGAGAGATGCCGGGAATAGAATAAATGCAAGAAAGTTAAGTGGAAACAGTTATAGAGGTATAGTGTATAATACGTGTGGCTGATATTACTGCAAGTGTCATAAATTGATTTGTAGTGTTGTACTACTTCAGCTCAGAAGCATGCGCGTCATCTCACTGCAGACTGTACCTCCTCTCTCTCGTTCCCGCAAAAGCTGAGTAGAGACTCGCATTCAACCTTTCATATAAAATTTTCATTCGTCAAGAAGTAACGCGCGACCTATATATGTCGAAACGGATTTAAAGCGCTCACTTTCTATTGCCGTCTGAACTGCGCGCGCTCTGAGACCTCCGTGTGACGTATCTTGCCTGCAACCAATGGCAGCAATTATGCCGGAGTGGCCTACCTTCTTTCTCTAGTTACCTTGGGTAGAGGTACAGAACACGGTAGAGGGGATGGTTTCTGTTTTCGCGTGCTTAGAAGATAGTAGTCGTGTACCTCGAGGAAGAGCTGGTGGTGAACTTAAAACGTGGTGTTTTGGATAACTGAACGGTATAATTTGCGAGTTTGCTAGACTCCAGTGCTTTTAATATTTAAATTACGGGATATAAGTGCTTTGTTATGAATCCAGTGAACGATATAGTTTGCAATTTGTTAGAAACCCCATTTTCCAGGTGGAAAGATGAAGACAAGAAATATGTTTTAAACTTTGGGTGGCCCACCGATATCATCGATATACGCATTAAAAGAGAGGACAAGAAAGTAGGAAAGTCATATAACATTAAATTCAAAAGCTCTTGGCTCGATAATTATTCTTGGTTATGCAGTAGCCGCAGTTTGCAATTGCTATTCTGTTGGCCTTGTTTACTTTCTAGCAACAAAACTAACGTGTGGAACAAAGAGGGATTCACAGATTTCATTAATATAACCCGTTCCCTTCACAAGCACAATGATTCGGCGGAACATTTAAAATGTAAATTACAATTAAATACTTTTGAAAAAAACAGAAACACAATAGCTGACGCTCTTCAAGAAAACAGCAGACTTTTTCATGTGCGTTTCAATGAAAACGGAGATTAAAAAGGCTTTTTCTGCAGTTGATCATTAAAGCAGCATTGTATATAGGTACACAAGTTCTTGCATTCAGAGGTCATGATGAGAGTGCGCTTTCGCTAAATCGGGGAAATTTCAAGGAGCTTGTGTCCGTATTAATCTCTGAAAGTCCATTAGAAATCCAAAACCACTATAGTAAAATCAAAAGTGTATTCAGCGGTGATTCTAAATCTGTACAAAATGAGCTGATTGGATGTATTTCGGAATACTTACAGGGCCATATTAGAGCTGAAATTAATGCCTCAGATTTTTTTTCTGTTGTAGTTGACGACACTACAGATATTTGCCAACAGTCTCAGTGCTCTATCATTGTAAGGTATGTGTATACACAGAACACATTGGTTGAACGATTTTTGGGATTTCATGATGTGAGTGCTGACAGGTCTGCAGAAACATTGTTCCTTTTACTGCATGGTATTCTTGCAAATTTTAATTATGAACGTAAATTAGTTGCACAATGTTACGATGGAGCGAGTGTTATGTCAGGACATTTGAATGGACTTCAAAAAAGAATCAAGAATAATGCTCCTCAAGCAACTTTTGTACATTGTTTGGCTCACCGTTTAAATTTGATTTTAAAACAAAGCTGTAGAGCCGTTTCTAAGTGTCGCATATTTTTTGCGAATGTTAGTGGTATTCCATCATTTTTGCATTGTTCAGCAAAACGGTCGTACGTGTTGGATTCCGTTTTGACCAAAAGAATACCAACATTAACTGAGACAAGGTGGAGTTCCAACTCAAAGGTCATCCATGTAATGGTTCACAATTGGCCAAAGCTGAAACGTGTGTTTGAAGTTTTAATAAACGATGTAGATTCAGATGACACAACAACCACATCTAGCGAAGGATTTCTCAACAAAATGAACAATTTTCAGTTTGCTATTCTGACAGTGGTATTCGATGATATTTTCAGCTTAACGGACATTTTGTTTGACATCCTACAGAAAAAGTCTCTCGACATTAACTACTGTGTTACGAAAATTCAAAATACCAGCGACTTAATAAAAAGCAGACGCAATGAAGAATATTTCAGAACACTGTTTTACAAAGCGTCACAGCTCACCAGTCTGGGCACTACAAGAGAATTAGCTGACAATTCTTTCCAGAATTCTAAGCTCATTTACTTTGAAATTCTTAACAATGTATTGATGCAAATAAGCGTTCGTTTCAAGATTGTGAGAAATTGCAGTTCCTGTGTCTTGTCGACTCGTCAAAATTTCAAAATCATTCCGTGAGTTTTCCTTCAAACGCTCTCTGCCAGTTGCAACAGTGTTACCCTCAATTATTCAGCAAGCCGCAACGCCTTAAAAATGAACTGTGCTTGTTTTACGCAGATCATTTGATCTATAAGGATTTTACACTCCAAGAAGTGCTGTGCTCATTGAAGAAAAATCGTGATGTGTTTGAGGAAGCCTACAAACTTTTCTCCCTGGTTCTAACAATTCCCTCAACCAGTGCATCCGTTGAAAGAAGCTTTTCTTGTCTGAAGGGAATCAAGACTTGGTCAAGGAACACCACTTCACAAGAACGGCTTTCATCTTTGGCGATCATTTCCATTGAGAAGGAGCTACTAGCTAATCTTATGGAACGTCATCCCTTTTATGATGACATTATCGACAGATTTGCTGCTCTAAAAAATAGGAGGATCGACTTAGTTTTCAAGAAATGGGTGAGTCGGGCATGCTTATTTTATGTTACACTAATGCTGACAGACACTGTTTCTTTTGTGTACAATTCCATTGGATACAAAAATTTTGGTAAAAAATATTGGACCCTGGGACACCGGCTTTGCATTGTATTTTCAGCATGCTTAAGTGAACTTCTTCACCTAGTTTGTAAGGCACGAGCCGCCACTGCTTTTTACTACAAAATTAGAATTTTGAGAAGCTAATCTGCTCATTTTGTCATATATGCTATTTTCTGGGTTCATCATCAGCATAAACTCGTTAGAACAGAGGGATCTTCAAATAAGTGCACCTAAAAGAACATCAGCATACCAAAATTATTTTAATAACGAATTAAAAGCTGTAACAATGACAAACCGGAACGCGAGGAAGTGTCAGCAGTGGGCGTCAGCTACTTTTTCTACAACATGACCAAATGTAAGTCTATTTTTAAGATAAAAAAATTATTTACCTGTTATTTTGATTGTAGTTTCGGTGGCGGTGGTAAAATTGGTTTGTAATTAAGTGTTTACGCACTGGAACTGTCAGTCAATGCTTTAAATGGTATATGTCGAAACGGGTTTGAAGAGCTCACTTTCAATTGCTGTCTGAACTGCGCGCGCTCTACGACCTCCATGTGACGTATGTTGCTCGCAACCTATGGCAGCCTTGTGCCGGAGTGGCCCACCTTCTTTCTCTACTTACCTTGGACTGAACCGGCAGCCGGTCTGGATCCTTTTGGTGCGGTAACTACAGAAAGAGTTGACGGTAGTCTCTGTTTCCCGTCGCAAGTGCTGCCGAGAAATGCCGGCTTAGCGTGGGCACAAGCCCTAGTGCCTGCAACAACTTTTGGTACTGTTTATTCACTGTACACGAACTGAACAGCATTTTAGTGATCACTGAGGTGATTGCACTGTTGATTTAACGTGACACAAACTATTCAGTTTTACTAATTCGTCACCGAGGAGAACACAAGGGATACACAAATTTAGTAAATAGTTGCAGTTGCAACGCTTGCAGTTTAACAGAGCACCAACCTTGCAATAATATATAGTGACTATAAAGAGTAACAATATATTATGCTAGGAGCAAAAACTGATGCTCACTCGTCACTACTACCACTCTGTCTTACTCACGCTTCACTGCCGTTCCCGTGATGTCGCCCAGGTTTGCAGACGTTCCTTCATAGAGGCAGCTTCGAGCAGCCTCACTTCTCTCATCTGATGACTACTGTCACTCCTGTCCTTACTAACTGAAGCTAAACTTTTTCTTTTTCGAGTGGAGGAATAATCCATTTATGGACTGCCACTGAATTGAAGGGCACAGTGGGGAGTGTGAACTTCACCCGAAGGCATTATCCACTAAAAACCCTCCACCGGAAACAAAGGATATAGAGATAGAAAGCGAAGGAAAGGGAAAGAAATAATTCAGGGTGAAAGTGAAGCAGTACTGCTATATCACCTGGGATTGGTCGTACGGGTATATTGGTCGCTCACAGGGGACCAAAGCTAGGTGAATGAAGGGCGCTAGGATGCAATCATGACCGAAGCATTTGAAGGGAGTCGGGTGAGGGATTAGTGAAACTTCCGACGTCCACGGTAGTGAGCCGCCGGAGCTTCAGAAGTGTGCCCCATGGGGGTGAGCCTATATGGGTAGTAGTTCGTCCAGGGTCGTCTGAAGAGCTCCCACCTCCTCCACGACACCCTTCGGATGGAGAGATGTTCTTCCAGTCGCGTAGAGCTGTCTTCATGCGTAGCTAGGCTTTTGAAGTCCAGCATTGTTGGGGATACCTTGAACTTTGCGTAGTGGATAGCAAGATTGAGGCTGAATTGACTCACTGCGTCCTCGAGCGCAGCAATCTTGGCGGAGAGGTTGACTACCTCAGCCTGTGTTAACCAAGAAAAGAATCTCCCTATTCTTCTTCCTCTTCTTATCCCTCTTTCTTCTCCCTCTACTACTTTTCCCTCTCTTTCTTCTCTTCCCTCTCTCCTTTCTTCTCCCTCTCCTTCTTCATCTTCAACTTCATTTCTTCCTTATTTAGCCTGTTCCAATTCCAAAGTCTTGTCCCTCCCACCTTTTCCTCAGTTGTCGAATGTGCCTTTGCCCTTATGGTTGATAGTTATCTGCTATTTTGGGAATACTATTTTCTTCCATCCTATTCAAGTGTTGTTTCCAATTGGTTCTGTATTCTATTATTAGGGCTAGGAAGTTGATGCATTTGCATGTTTTTTGTAGGGGCTAAAAATGTATGCTTTTACATTATGTGCACGGTGCTATCAAAACCACACCAATAGCAGCTATGGAAATACTAACCAACCAATGCCCCATTGAATATGAAATAGAAAAAGCGGCCCTTATTCAACACGAAAAGTTGATCAGACTCCCATTCAATACATGGCACAAGAGAAATTTTACACATACACTAAAGACTCAGGAGAGCTTTCTTTCCAAAATTCAAGACATCAAGAAGAATGTATACCTTCCTAATTCAAAGGAAAACTTTATATCTAAAGTCAATCTGACACAAACATTAGACATTACATATTATTTGCACCTGGCAAAAGTTAAGAAAAGTGATACTCCAACTAGTGTTCTAAAATTATTGGCATTAGAGACAATCCATACTAGATTTCCAGAACACGAATGGCTCCATATTTATACTGATGGATCATTTATATCAAACCAAGATGGAGCAGGTGCTGGAGTCACATGTCACCTCTTTTCCTATTACAAATCTTTAAGTTATGGAACTATGAACTTTGATGGAGAAATTGAAGCAATTCGAATGACCCTACAAAATCTTTTGTACAGAATTGCACATTTTCAGCAAGCAGTTATTCTCTCAGATTCCAGGGCAGCAATTATAGCAATTACTTCCAAGTTGTCACCAAAAAACCAAACAATTATAGAATGTTGGAAAATCCTTACCCATCTAACAGCACTTCAAAAACACCTAGTCTTCCAATGGATACCAGCTCACTGTGGACTGAATGGTAATGAGAAAGCTGATTTTCTTGCAAAAAAAGGGTACCGGCAATGTGCAGAAATCAATAGTTAATTTACCATTTTATGCAGCTAAAAGATTAGTCAACTCTGAATTCAAAAAAATTATTGAAAAATATTACTATGAAAAATCAAAGAATAAAAGATGGGAACTACCAAAAATTCAAATAGTAATTCCTGAGTATCCTCGAAAAACAGCAGTTGCAACCTTCAGGTTGATTACAGGACATGATTGTCTGGCAAAACATTTAAACAGAATTGCGATATATTCTTCACCACTCTGTCCTCTATGTGATCTGCAAGAGGAAATGGATCGAGACCACCTTCAAATATGCCTGGGCACTTCTAATGCCCCATCCATCAGTGAAAAATATTGGAGAGCAAGAGGATTAATGACTTCATTGTTAGAAATCCAGCATTAGCTAACAACAACATTATGTCCACGAATTATGGAATTTTCAGTTATTTGGACATGATTTTACGGTGCATATAACTGCCTATTTTCTTGATTTTGATAAATGCATATTATTTCAATATTATAGCCCCTATATTGCATATTTTAATGATTTTTATGGTTTTTTATTATTTTTTCCATCTGGATAATATTTTTCATATTGGTAATATTGCACATGATGATGCAACTCACGAAGATTTCAATATTATAGCCCCTATATTGCATATTTTAATGATTTTTATGGTTTCTTATTATTTTTTCCATCTGTATAATATTTTCCATATTGGTAGTATTGCACATAATGATGCGACTCGCGAGGTGGCGAGAACTAACGCTGAGTCACGTTGTCATGCAGTGAATCCCCTGTTTCCATCCTTTCTTTATATGTATGTGCGTAGAGAATAATCAGTGCATTATCGGAGAGGTTTATATTAACAAAGATAAAGTGCAGCTCAACGTTTTGAGCAGCACGATTATAGCAACACTAGCCTGCCCACCAGTAGTTGTGTTGTGGTCTTCAAACGTGACAGTGTTGTAAACTGGTTCCCACCAAATTAAATTAGGTGTATAAAATGTTAAAAAGCTCTTCAAATGCCCAAAATACAACCAACTTCAAGTGCTAGATTAATTAATTTACAGAAAGAGTTTTTGGGTGACTTAATATCTACAGATAATAGGGTACTGTTTTGTGGAGCATGAGAGAAAAATGTAGGGAGTGAGAAAAGATTTCAAATAGTTCAGCACATAAACACAGCAAAACATAAAGAGAATTTAATCAGAAAACTTGCAAACAAAGAACCTGCTCAAAAACAGCTAGTAGAGTGTTTAGGAAGTAGGGTTACTGAATTTTCCTATGACTTGTGCCAAGCATTTTTAGCTGCTGATATTCCCTTGTTCAAAAGTAATAATCCAACATTTAAAAACTTTCTTGCCAAGTACACTCGATAACATGTGGCTGAAGAAAGTACACTGCGTAAGACTTATGTAGGACATTGTTACAATAACACATTGTCAAATATACAAAATGAATTAGCGGATCAGTTTGTGTGGTTGTCTATTGATCAAACCCCTGATTCTGAGGACCGTTCTATTGCTAATATAATTGTGGGTGCTTTAAATGATGAACAAAAGACTACACCTTATCTTGTTAATGTTAGCGAATTGTCGGCCACAGGCAATGTAACTGTGACCCAGTATGTGATAGACTCTTTGAAATTACTATGGCCAGGTGGAATCACATACGACTGGTTACTTTTATTTGTTACTGATACAGGTCCTTATATGGTAAAATCAGAACAAACTCTGAAAGATATTTTTCCTGACTTAATTCATATAACTTGTTTGGCACACGCTCTTCATCGCATTTCTGAGACAATACGTGATTCTTTCCCATTGGTAGATAGATTTGTGTCCAGTACAAAGAAAATTTTTGAGAGTTAAGTTGTTTAGATCAACAGCAACTAATATCCTACTTTCACCTGCACCAGTCTTAACTCGACAGAGATATGGGTCGATGCAGTTTTATATTATGCTGAGCACATAGAAAGAGTCGAAGAGATTGTTAATTCATTGGTCTCAAAAGATGCTTCATCAATAGAAGCTGTGCAAAATATTCTGTCAGGCACTGCCCATTTTCTTTCTTACCAACAGCCACATGGCATTGGAAGCTGTAGGATCTCCTTTGCATGAATCACTTAGTGTCTTTGAAAAAAGCAATATGTGATCTAAGTTTGGTTCCTGGTGGCATAGGACAAAAAGTGAAAGAAAAAGTGAATTATGTAATTTCAAAAAATTCTGGTTATAAACAGATGTGCGATGTTGACTCTCTCTGTGAAGTAGTTAACATCATTTAAATATGCCCCGATAACATCTTGTGACGTGGAGAGAAGCTTTTCATCTTACAAAAGTGTTTTGCGAGACAACAGACAACGTTTTACAGTTGAAAATTTGTGCAAATTGTTGGTTGTGAACTGCAATTTAGCAGTTAATACTAGCAGCAGGACCACTTCTGCTTCAACCTCTAAGGAATAAGGTATCTTTATTTATTATTTATACTAACTCGTCTTGTCTAGTGCAAAGGAACATTAATAGTTTTAATTAAATAGTGTTTATTTCTTGGCATATTTTAAAGTTTTTAAGAGCATATTTCAGTGTTTTTTAGGGCATGAACTTTTGAGCCCTATCATTGTTTTGCTTAATTTTTCTACTTTTAGTTGTATTTGATTGTTTTAATTTTTGTCTAGTCTTCCATATCGAGCTATGACTGACTCATTAATTTCTTGGAAAAACAAAGAACTGTTACTGGACAATACTACAGTGGGTCACTAGCCCAATTTAACAAGAAGTAGAAGAGCACATAGCCTCATCTGGTGAAGAAGAAAGCGCCGTTTCACCACCAAAATGAACCAGCACATGCATCTGGTGCTATTGCTGCTGCACTCCCCCATAGTTACCCAGCCTGGCTCTCTTTGATTACATCTTGTTTCCAAACATGTAGAAGTGGTTTGTGGGAACAAAAGTTTGATCCACTGAGTAGGTCATCACACTGACAAACGCATATTTTACAGATATTAACAATTTCTATTTTTTGGAGGGGTTCAAAAATAGCAGGAACTTTGGGAGAAGTATATTCCTTATGTTGAGAAATAATTTGTGAATGAAAAGATTGGCTCTTC
Source organism: Tenodera sinensis (assembly GCA_030765045.1). Classification (NCBI taxonomy): domain Eukaryota; kingdom Metazoa; phylum Arthropoda; class Insecta; order Mantodea; family Mantidae; genus Tenodera; species Tenodera sinensis. Next base: position 179,585,395 of record CM060964.1, read on the forward strand.
ATTCCTAACAGAGATACTTGATGAACTGCTTTCGTAGTTGAACTAGGTAAGTGCAAATGAAATCTGTATTAGCAATTATAAGTATAAAATCATCCAAGACCGATTTATTTCCTGTTAGCAAGTCTACTTCTTTCCATGGCAATAGTCAATAACATATTCTACATTGTGACACAGGGGCTATAAACTAAGCTTATTATGAGTTTGGTGCAGGACAGATAAGGAGTGATACATAGATGTGGTAGCACTCTCATCCTGCATGTACATCAGAAGCACTATCGACTGTTAACCACAATCTTCTGAAAGTTCCCTCCTCACACTTCCAGAACATTCTCAGGGGCTATATAAGCAGTGTGTTTATGAGTAAGTGATGGTGCGCTGCTTTCTGATGTGACAAAGTGCTGTTAACAGAGTGAGTTTGTGACAACTGCTCTGACATACAGTGAGTGTTGCTGCTGCTGCAGATTCCACAGCACGTGAACCATCCAAAGAAGCTGCTTTGTGCTAAGTTTCTAACTTTTAAAATCAAAGATTTTAGTTTTATTAGCTTTATTCAAAACATAACTTAGCAACAGTTTACACGATTTGTTAAAAGTATACAAGAAGTAATCTAATTGGCCGACAGGCAAATATGGCAGACCAATAGGAAATCAGTATCTAAATACGTGAATTTCCTTCTATTATTAATTCAGATTTAACATTAACACTTTGTATGTACTTCATTGCGCAGCTACGTCACAAAGATAAGTGAAGTGACAGTGTGGACTAAGTGGAATCATAGATGAACTAGATCACATTACAGAGTGTAATGAGAATGTAACATCCATTATTTTCCAGCAAGGAATTGGTACAATTCCTACACATCTCCTCAAAATAAAAAACTAAACTATAGAGAGAAAGCAATAGTTAACTGAAACATTTGTCATTTTCTAATACCCGACATTTGACAATGAAGCCATTTGTCTTCTTACACCCCAATATTTTTCATAATCATTTTGCATAGTAAGAACAGATGGGACATTTTTGAAGATGACTATTCCATTTCTTCATTTAGACTGCATAGTGGACAAACTGGGGACTCGTGTATTCCGATTCTATGTAAATGTTTAGCCACACAATCATGTCCTGTTAACAATTGAAAGGCTGCAACTGCTGTTTCCTAGGTAGATCTGGCATTACTTTTGGATTCTGGGCAAGAACTTTCCAATTTTTTCCTTGAGAAATTATGTTATTGATTTTGTTTAACTTTTTATATTGGTTTGTTATTAATTGTTTTACAGAATCAAAAGTTAATTTTCTAGTTGGTGCATAGGTGAGAAGGCATCCTTTTTTGGCTAAGTTGTCGGCTGTCTCATTACCGTATACACCACAAAGAGCTGGTATCCATTGTTCTTTTATCCAATTTTGTTAATCAAGTTATCATATATGGTTTCTAGTATATGTATGGATTGTTTATCAGAAACTATTGACAGGATTCTGCTTTTGAGTCAGATAATACGGCAGCATTTGTGAAGTTTTTAATATTATGTAGAAGATGTGGGGAATGGATGACTGCTTCAATTTCTCCATCATAACTTGTTCTATATTCTAAGGTTTTAGAAAAGGAAAGAAAGCATGTTGCTCCTGCATCTTTTTCTTGAGAGATTAAGGATCCATCAGTATAAACATGGAGCCAGAATTGAATAGGATATCATGTATGGATTGTTTCTATTGCTAATGTTCGTTGGACTATTCCTATTAGATTTTATTTCTTCTATAAGGTTTATATTACCCTCTACTGTTGTTAGTATTGTAGGGTTGGGTTTTATTTGTAAATTTTCTTTAGAGTGGGGTATGTTAAGTTTGTTTTTAAGTTTATTTATAACAGAAAACTTTTCTGGGTTTTGAGGGAGGTTGAGAACATGCGTTTATCCCAGCTGTTGTGTGGTAGTCTAATAAGCTTTTCACATTGTATTATCGCTTGTTGTTCTGGTGTTGTTTGTACACTAGGCAAGTTAGTAAGTACTCTCATGGAGTCAATAGGTGTTGTTTTGACACTTCCAGTAATTAATCGTAAAGCTTGGTTTTGTATTAGTTCTAGTTCCTTGATATGTGGTAATGATAATAGGGTTTCTCCACAATAAGTTAAATTTGATTTGATATACATTTTGTATGTTGTATTTGATGTTTCTCTTGAACATCCCCACTTTTTTTCCTGCTAGTCTCTTGAGAAGAGGTAATTTTTGCTGGCATTTTCAGTAATATATCTAATATGTATATCTATATGTTAATTTAATATCAAATATTATTCCCAAATATTTAGCTTCATTTGTTTTTGACAGAATGTGATTATATTGAATTCTTGGGTTTTGTACTGAAGAGAGAATATTTGATAATTACTTTTATCAATATTGATGGTCACTAAATTAGACATGTTCCAATGTTTTAATTCTTTCAGCTCTGTATTAGCTGCACTTTGGATTTTGGCTTTATGTCTTGGTTTTCCTGACATCCTCATTAAGTCATCTGCGAATAGTGCAGTTTTCATTTCTGATACTTTTAATTTTTCAGGTAAATCATTAATGTAAACATTAAATACGATAGTACTGAGTACTGCTCCTTGAGGTATGCCACAATGAGTTTGTTTGAAATTTGACTGTACATTATGGCATTTAGTAGCAATGAACCTTTGGGATATGAAATCCTTAATCCAACTGAACATGTTGCTTTGAACTATTTTTTTAAGTTTTGATAATAATTTGTTTCTCCATATAGAATCATATACTGTGTGAAGATCAATATAAACTGCCAAAACATCTTTTTTATTAAAACTATCCTTTACATCTTGATTGAAATGTAAAATTTGCTCATTAGTTGAATGAAATGGTCAAAATCCTCCTTGTCTTGATGTTAAAATGTTATTTGATTGTAGATACCAGTTTAATCTATTTAGAATAACTTTCCAAAGATAGCTGTCCAGTACCTAACCTGTCCACAACAATTAGAACACTAACCTGGCGAGACCAGGTGCTAATAACCCGATTATGCATTGGCCACACTGCGCTTACTCATTCCTACATTCTGTCCTGTGAACTTCCTCCTAAATGTACTCTGTGTGATTCTACTCTTACCGTTCAGCATCTGCTCACTGTTTGCCCAAGATACACTCACCAGCGACTTCAGTATGGAGTTCCTGAGAACCTTCAGCTGGCTTTGGGTGATCAACAATATCACAAGAAAATCATCAAGCTCATCAAAGCATGCAAATTTAATGTTTAAATTCAATGTAAACTTCATTTGTTTCCTCCTTTTTTTCCTCAATGTTTAATTGCGATATGACTTTTATGTTGAAGCAACCTCAAATAATAAATAAACTAAAAAAAAAAGTAACTTTCCGTTGTTTTTACAAGCATACTTGTAGGTGTTGTTGGTCTGTAGTTGTTGATTTTATCTGCTGCTTTACCTTTCCTTAGAATTGGTATAATAATTGTTTTTTTCCAGTTTGCAGGGACAGTAGTATTCCAAGATAAATTATAAAGAGACAGTAGTAAATCTCGAGATTTCGGGCCTATATGTTTTATGAATTCAGGATGAATGTAATCCAGTTTAGGGGATTTTTTTTGTTCCTTAATCTTTGAATTACTGAAACGTTTGTGGGCTATATTGTGTTGATTATGTTTTTAAGAAACATTTAAATTTTAGTTATAAACAATCTAGATCTTTGGTTCACACTGTATGACATACTGTTCATATTTTTAGAGGTTCGTGCAGAGGCTTTATAACTTTGGATGGAGTTTTGAGAAACTAATAATGATACACACAATTATTAACAAATAACAATTTTCAGCATTTATTTATTTTAAACAATCCACAGCTTAGAATGACAATTATTAATTTTCTCCTTTATAATATTAATTCATGTATTACAGTATCTGTTGCACACTAGCTTTCTAAAGGAGATTTCAGTTCATAATATATTTGCCAGTTTTTAAGTCGTACAGTAAAACCCGCTAATCCAATGTTTCATAATACCTTTTATTTTCAGTACTCAGATTTATATAATGCTTAAAAATAAACAGTGATCATTTTAATTAGCTTTCATTAAGCTCATTCAGTATACGCATTTACCAGAACACATAATACAAGAGATATTTAAATATATAGTCTTTTTGTGTGCATCTTTACATAACATTTCTTATTCTCTAAGATAGTGCAACTGATATTGCATGTTTAAGGCCCAAAAACTTTTACTACTTGAAGAATTTGTTAAAATAGAATACATTGTTTGGTGCAGCACAAAGAATGGTTGACTGCACAAATTATGTGGCAAAAAGTGGGAAATATGTTAGGTTAACCTGCACCAAAAGGGTTATTGCATATTTCATTTTAAACTAACATATATTATCATGAAATAGTGTTCACATGAATAAACCACAAACTAAGGAGCTCAATATCTTCTAGTATGAAATAATTTCTTTGGTTTTTGAAATCAAATATGTTATCCTCTTTTGGAGAAAAAATAAGAAACAAAGGATCTGAACTGTTCTTTATTGTTTATTTATTATATGCACTGTGAAAGTAGAATGATGGATTTTCCCTTTGGACACACAGACATTTAGAATGTTGCTCAGACATCTTTACCAAATTATTGCCTGATTACATGAAAACCAGATAGTGGCTGCTTTCTTTTAGAGAAAGATTTTATTACCTTTAAGCCATAAACAGACAGATACATTGATTTAGGCTTTCAACAACACATTTTAAGCTCTGAAATATAAATTACATTTAAGAAATAAGTTATTTGGTCACAAGAATATGCAGCAATAAAACAAGTGTCACTGATATACTAGGTGTTTCAAAATGAATACAGGGGTTTTAAGGCTTTGTAGTATTTATTATACTTAACTTACAATTATAAATCAAATGTCAAATGAAAGAGCAACTCAGTTTTTTTTACAGATGTTCAATGTGAGCACTATGTGTCACATGGCACACACCCAGTCGATAGGCAAGTTCTTCCCAAACCTTGTAATTGTTGCAACAACTGCCTGAATCCTGCTTGTGAAGTTGGATGGGTCAGTTGTTAGTGCAGGAATATACACACGATCCTTTATGAATCTCCAAAGATAAAAGTCGCATGGTGTCAGATAGGGTGAACGTGGAGGCCATGTGAAACAAGCTGTGTCATCTGGCCCCTTGTGGCCAATCCAGCTTTTGGGTACAACATCATTTAACCAATCACTGAGTAATGCCAGAGAGGCACTACAGCATCTTCCTGTCAAATAAAGTTCTCTGGTTCACCTTCCAAGTGAGGAAAAAGCTATAGTTATAGCTCATGAAGGTAAGAAACACCAATTACAGTTGGTTCACTGAACTGGGGACACGCGTAAAAGATTCCCTCATATGTTCAACACATTTTTCAGTCAATCTTGATCGTCCCATATTCTTCCCGTTACAAAGACAACCAGTGTCATCAAACTGATGATACAATCTATGGATGTTATTAACAATGAGAGGATTACAATGGAACTTAATATGGAGCACACATTGTGCTGCAACTACAGATCTAGTTCTGTAAACTGCAGAACAGAAAAAACCTTATGTTTATTATTTACCATGTTTGCTTCTAGCACTTTTTAATGGAACACAGGAAACAGTGCATGTGCATGCTTACAGATGTGCCCAACAACACTGTATGAGTTGCTCTTTCATTTGACATACTATTTATAATTGTGCGTTAAATGTAACAAATACTACAAAGCCTTAAAACCCCTATATTCATTTTGAAACAGCCAGTGCTATATATACAAAACTAAAATGCACATTAATACTTACAAATAATATTACCAGTGTTATAACTAGGGAACATATTTTTAGGTAAATAAACTGTTAATGTGGAAACAAAAATCAGCTCACTCAAATTCAACTTCAGAAAACAAATTCAAATCAGTGTTTGAAAAAAATGCAAATTGCAAATTACAAATTCAAATTATGAGATAAGTTGCACAAGTTCTAGAAGGCCATGAAGTAGACATTGAGGGTGTAAGTATAAGTAACGTGCCTCTTATGAAATATGCAAGAGTGACTTTGTGTGATGTGGGACGATCATTCTCGCAATATCAAGCAATGCTCTGTGACAGTTGGCAGAGATTTCCAATAGACAGTTTAGTGTAGTTATGTGTTGTGCACTGTAATTTCATATAATTTTCAACAAATTGACTTCCCATGTCATTAATTCACTACTGGTGATTTTTTTAAATTACAGCTTGTTCTATTATGGAAAATGAAGGAAAAATATATTTTTTTAGTAAATATTTTAAACCTTTTAATATAGGTATATATTTTAATGCATAAAAAATATATAAATTCAAATTTTTAGCACCTAAAAGGTCCCCTAGTTATAACTGTGATTTCATGATTTAATGTTTCAGTTTATTAGCACTGAGGAACTTTAACATGAAACTGTCACTGTCTCAGCAGATATAACATTTTATTTCAATAACAAGACACATGAAACCATAACAGGAGAAAGCATAAAGACTTGCCAGCCTCTAATTCTGAACTCGGCACCTCTTATAATAGATATTGTAAATGCCAAAGTCCAAAAAGGGTAAAGTATCTTTCTCTTCCATTTCCATGGTGAATTGTATGGCTCTGTTTTGTAAGTTCAGAAGTTTTAGGGAATCCTGGATGAACTTGTTAGGTACTATTGCAAAAATACCGTCTACATATCTGTGCCAAACTTTGATCATGTTAGCCTTTATAATTCTCCTGTAAGTTACACTGATAGCACTCAATACATCTGCTTGCTAAGGCATTATCTTGTTTTCACACCAAAATAAACATTGAAAACAGAATGTTGAGCATAAAATTAAATGACCCATTGAAAAATAAATATTTTGTTTCTGTCAATTGCCAGCATCACGTAAGTGCAGCAGGTGTGCCAGAATTTCATCTTGCAGTCCTTTTACATGCCAGTAAATCTACTGACATTCTGAGAGGGGACTGCGGTTTTTAAGCACACTTAAAAATGATCCAAGCCTGGTTTGAACCCAGGACCTTGGGATCAGTAAGCAAGCACCTATTTAACAGAGTCTGTAATACGTCCTCTGATTGGTAATCAGAGGATATGGTCGGTGAATTTATTTTGATAATTCTCCCGGTCAGGTCGGTGAGACCCGTAAACCAACGACAGGTGTGGCCCTCCAGATATTCTGGGGGTTGTGAGAGAGCGATGTGACCGCCAAAACATAAAAATATGGTGCTCTTTAAAAAAAGCGGTTACTATTACTGCTATTGCTCTCTTCGATATCACTGTGAAAAATATTGGAGAGCAAGAGGATTAATGACTTCACTGTCAGAAATCCAGCATTAGCTAACAACAATTTAACAGTCACCCAGATCAACTGACCCTTTGAAGCTGAACAAATTTGGTAAATTAAAGGACCAAAATGCAGGAGCAAAAGGCTGGTTTTGTTGCTTGTTTGTTCAGCTGTACACCAAGTTTGGTCCAGCAATTGGCTGATTAACTGCGACTTTCCCTGACCCTTACAAGCAATGCAGGTTCAAGTTTTTGTGTACCTTACCCACACACTGAGTCTCAATAAGGAAACAGTACAATGTTATACAAAAGTATGTATATTTTACATACATAACCATCCCATTGTAACTATTAACTCCACGGTACTGTAACTACATCAATCACTGCATACCCCTTAACAGACTGATATCCATTTTCATGGAGTTTGGATTAACAAGGTTTCACTATATGGTAAAACCTAAATCAGAAGATTAAATATTCCAGGTTTAAAAGAATGTGCTCAAAACAAAGCTGACGGATTTTTAACTGGAAATGTGTTTTCAATACCTGTTATCTCAATAGGTATTCTACATTTTCAAACCATTTTGACTGTAAAACTCACCTCTGATTTTAAGAAGCATTCCTTGAACAAAAACAATTTTTGGCTCTTTTTTACAACACAATGTCTTTCATATTATTCTCAAGTATAACCCTTCATTGTCTCCAAATTTTGGAGTTCACACATAAAGCTACTGAAACAAAAACCAAGATTTCAAAGATAAGTTTAATTTATACATAACATTAAAACTAATTTGAGTAGAGTTTTTCAACCTCAGCTTGGCTTACTATCACAGAAGTTTTATCATATGTGACTTTTCATTAATACTGATGGTGATATAAATTTTCCCATCTCCTAGTTCAATCTTAGTGTATTTTATTTACATTATCAGATTGAAGCATAATGCCCATAGGGATTCTAAATTATTGCACTACATTAGTACTTTCATTATTACTTTACAGTTTGCCTTTTAAAAAGCTTACAAAAATAAGTTAATAAATAAGCACAGACAAAGGATGCATTTTATCAACAATTTCATGTGCTCAAACTACTTATGTAATACTTTTATTTTGTGATTGTTGCACATTAATATATCCTAACTTGTTAACTATTTAACTGAATATAAGATGACAAATGGTCATTAACGCTGGTCCACAACAACCAGTAACAGTACCCAGAACAAGAAGGTACAAATACATGTATTCAAATGGGAGTATTCAAAATCGATGAAAGCTTTCCTGGGCTCCAAGAATGGAAAAGAAAACTTGGCCAAGTTTTAATGTTCTCGTTTCCAGAAACAGCACATTAGATTTATATTGTGCATATTATACTTTTTGCTGTAGAAATTATTCAAGGTGGGCTTGCCATGAAACAGCTACCAGAGCTATCCATAGTCGCAACCTAGAAAAAATATCATTGGTCAGGTAGAAACAAATTCCCAAAGTGCAATATCAACTTTCCTATCGATATGATAGATAATATGCATTCCCATTATCAATACGGAGATATTGTGAACCAAAATGTTGAGTGCTACCTTGCTTCTGGTTCTCATTCTCATTCTGGTCACCGGATGGTTGCGAACAGCCTTTAGTATGCAAGAAAAATAAGCAATGTCAAAGAATGCATTCTATATTGAAAACTGGGAATGTTATTACTGTGTGACACTGACTGACAAGGTTTAAGATATTCCACAAAATGCAAGTTTCCTTGTACATAATAGTATAATATAAAACAAATAATAAAAGTAATGAAAACTTTTGTATTCCAACAAACAAATCAAGCACACTTGTCATTTAACATGTTTTAGCCAGCCCTAAGTTTATAAAATAAATTACTTCTGAATACTAATTCTTTGAATTGTAATATATATTTTTCACTACTACATAAATGATTTTATCTTTTTATCCCTTCAGTAACAACGTGAATTGTACCTTGATTCAACAGACACAACCTGGATAACACAAGAAGCACCTTTAATCCAAAGAATACCTCCTGAATGTTGAAAATCAATCAATTAATCAATCAATCAATCAATCAATCAATCGTTACTAATTAAAACTAAATTTCTGTGGATTTTGCAACCATTTCAGGAATTAAAAATAGGAATTATGTTCTGAAAGTGTAGTTTTTATCCACTTATGTTGATTTAATGGTCATCATTAGGGCTAGGAAGTTCATGCATTTGCATCTGGATGATATTTTTCATATTGGCAGTACTACACATAATTATGCAACTCACGAAGATTTCAATATTATAGCCCCTGTATTGCATATTTTAATTATTTTTATTTTTTTTATCTGTATATTTTTCATATTGGTAGCATTTCTGAGACAATGATTCTTTCCCATTGGTAGATAGATTTGTGTCCTGTACAAAGAGAATTTTTGTTAAATCTCCTATAAGAGTTAAGTTGTTTAAATCAACAGCACCTAATATCCGACTTCCTCCTGCACCAGTGTTAACTCGATGGGGAACATGGGTCGATGCAGTTTTATATAATGCTGAGCACATAGAAATATCGAAGAGGTTAGTTCATTGGACTCTAAAGATGCTTCATCAATAGAAACTGTGCAAAATATTCTGTCAGGCACTAGGTTAAAAGAGGATCTTAGTTTCAAATCTGCTAATTTTTCTTTCTTACCAACAGCCATAACGGCATTGGAAGCTGTAGGATCTCCTTTGCATGAATCACTTACTGTCTTAGATCACGTATTTGTTTTTTCAAAGTTCAGTTCCTGGTAGCATATGACAAAAAGTGAAAGAGAAAGTGAATTATGTAATTTCAAAAAATTCTGGTTATAAACAGATGCGCGGTCTTCGAGACATCCTCGAAAGATCTGTCACACCAAGAGACTTGACTCTCTCTGTGAATCAGATAACGTCATTTAAATATGCCCCGATAACATCTTATGATGTGGAGAGAAGTTTTTCACGTTATAAAAGTGTTTTGCGAGACAGCAGACGATGTTTTACAGTTGAAAATTTGTGCAAAGTGTTGATTGTGAACTGCAATTTAGCAGTTAATACTAGCAGCGGTTTTATATAATGCTGAGCACATAGAAATATTGAAGAGGTTAATTCATTGGACTCTAAAGATGCTTCATCAATAGAAGCTGTGCAAAATATTCTGTCAGGCACTAGGTTAAAAGAGGATCTTAGTTTCAAATCTGCTCATTTTTCTTTCTTACCAACAGCCATAACGGCATTGGAAGCTGTAGGATCTCCTTTGCATGAATCACTTACTGTCTTAGATCATGTATTGTTTTTTCAAAGTTCGGTTCCTGTTAGCATAGGACAAAAAGTGCAGCACTTCTGCTTCAACGTCTAAGGAATAAGGTAATTTTATTTATTATTTATACTAACTCGTCTTGTGTACTGCAAAGGGACATTCATTGTTTTAGTTAAATAGTGCATATATCTTGGCATATTTTCAAGGTTTTAAGAGCATATTTGCATGCATATTTCAGTGTTTTTTAGGGCATGAACTTCCGAGCCCTAGTCATCATATTCGCATGAAAATCAAAGTTGGTGGCATTGGAGTGTCATAACATGACTCTCAGCTAGAGCTAGAAGGGTCTACTTTTATTATGGGTTGACTAAAACAAAATTACATGCAATATAACCCACTTTATAAATTTCTAATAGAAAAATCTTATAAAGCAACTGAACATTAATGCAACCTTTTTTTCTTTTTTGAGTGTAAAAAATCGACCCAATTATTAACTGAATTATTAATGCAACAAACTACACAGCTCTTGATGCAAAATGTCAGTGCAATTTCATCTACATAAATGTCTGTAATGAACATAAACTGCTGTGCTTACCAATATTTCAAAATTCCTACCTCCTAATATCTCACTGTCAATAGCTTCAATTTTTTCATTTTATTCACATAGATTCGACATGCCTTGCCTCAGGTTCCAGCAATTGATTTTTTATTTTCACTCCGGCTACTTATAGCAAATTCTTTGATTCCCCTTCTTTTGCCTAGTCAACCTATCAATGATGTAATTAAATAAAAAAAGTAATGGGAAATACAGGAAAGGCCTATTTATGCAATTTTCCTGAAACTACCAGAAAGGAAGAAAAGGAAGAGACTAAAAGAAGTGAAGTCATTCTTATAAAAACTAATCTTTGTCACCATCATTCAAAATGTAATAAACCTTTTTAAAGCAACTGAATTGCATAAATAAGTTTAAACCGAAGAGTTAAGAAAACAGTTTTTATCATTCTACCCTTGTATTATTGTGTTATACTTTTACACCATAGTTGCATAAGTTATCCTTGTAATCACTGTGATGTAATTGTACACCATTCTTCTAAATCAAAGAAATGTAAATTGGTCACAATAAGGCCAACATGGTGCAAGCGGCTTTAAAACTTTCATAAAGGCATGAAAGTGTTAAGGTACAAAAGTAAGTGAAGTCCTATTATTATTATTATTATTATTATTATCATTATCATTATCATTATTATTATTATTATTATTATTATTATTATTATTATTATTATTATTATTATTATTATTATTAATTATTGTTATTGTTATTCTGTAGTGCTATAACACTGTGAGACAGCTGATTATATTAAGTGCACGAAAATTGCCATCTTATATTCAGCTAAAGATATGTACTATCACTTTGCTTTTTGTTCATTTACAAAACATTTTTGCTGAATTCCCAAAGTATTACAAACATATTAAGCAACCATAATCCTCTGTGATGTACTATAGGACTAGAATTTGAGTAGATTACAAATAAATAATAAATAAATAAACTGTTGAGCTCTAAAAGTGCAAGAGTTAGTCTGTAGTACACGCCATATGCATACTCCCATAGTCATTAAAAAAGAATACTTTTTAAAATAGCGTCTTTTGTATATAAAAGTTTAGTGAAATGAAAAATACATTAATATTTGATTAGCAGTATTGCAAAATATATGAAATATGATTCTGATTCTCAGAGATAATTCTTTGATATAAATATAATACTTTTCCTTCTCACTCCAAAGTAATTCACACTTATTATTGCAGAGCATAGTGTAATGCTTTTATGAGTACTTTATATTGTTCATGGCTTGAGAACTACTTATGTCTACACTACTCACAAAATTTACAAACCACCGCCACTGCGTTCTACAGATATCTGCTTCTTAAGCATTTCCCTCTCATGGTGCTCTTCTTCCATTTCAGCCATTCGTGCAAACCTCGAGTATGTTACATGTCCAGACTTAATGGCAGACATCATCTAACAACAGGAAATACCTATATGAGTAACTCGCTCAGTACCATACAACCACTATATTTTGTATGTCACAAAATCCAACTTCCAAACAGAGAGAGATTGTAACTTTTTAAAAAAGTTTTATTTAAAGCCATGAGTCCTCAATATGTACTTCTGGTGGAATCTTGATATCAAATTTTTGGGTGGAATGTAATACCTTTTCCACCTCTATGTATGTGGTAGAGAATGTAAAAATAAGTGATTAGAACAAACAGATTTTCACAAGCTATTTGCAGAAAATTCGACATTTACAACTTAGATCTCGTGTAAAATCAAACATAATATGGTATCTGAATCATTTAAGAGAAACTGAACATTTAAAAAATGTTCTATTTAAGTGAGTGACATTAAAATTTTTGCTTTGCACCTTAAAAGATGCTGGATTTAAATACAAAGTTTGGTTTAGAAGGTCAATCAATAAGCTGTGGCATTGAATTTTTAAGTTTCAGTTCTACCTCTCAAACATTGCCCACACACGGCTTGTGTTTTAAAAACACCAACAGTAAGTTTGTTGGCATAAATAAATAATAATTACCATCTGAAGGTTAATTAATCCTGGGACATTAAGTTCTTAGAATAGTAAGTTACCATTGGGGTAATTGTCTCTGATGTGAGACTGACTTTGTAGTTTACCAGGAGAAATACGAACTGGTTTGAGAATTCAGTGTCATTCTGGCAGGTTGTCACAGTAGCTTAATGGTTAGAGCACCCATCTGGTAAGTGGAGGGTCTGTGGTTCAAATCCCAGCTGTGGCATTGAAGTTTTAAGTTCCAGTTCTACCTCTCAAACATTGCTCACACACGGCTTGTGTGTTTAAAAACACCAACAGCAAGTTTGTTGGCATAAATAAATATAAATTATTATTCTAACACACACAAACCATGAGTAGGAAAACTTTGAAAGGTAGAATCAGAACTAAAAATTTCAATGCCATTGAATTTTTCAGTTGTGATTCTACCTTACGAAGTTTGGAAATTATCAAACTTTTTACCCATTTGCATCATTTGACAACCAGGGCTCGCATGCATCTTTTTGGCATATGGATTATATGATGAGCTCAGCTCGCTATGTTGCATTGTTCCATATAATTCCACATAGTTTAGGTTCTTTCTCGTGTCATTTGTATAGGTCTGGAATGAAATGCCAACATGTGGTGTTTGTAATTCTGATCAGTATGACATAACCACCTGTGTTTCAATCAAAGAAAAACTATTTTATCTTAGCATTATTTCACTCATCTCAGTAGCCATCATGGCGGCGAAAAAATTTGTGTCAATAACAAGGAGGGTTTGGAAAAACTGATATAAAGTGCATTAGAGAGTGAAAGTGGTGATTTTTCTGAATATGAAACAGAATCTGAAGAAGATTCTGGTGACAGTGATAATGAATCTAGTGCAGAAAGCAGCAAAGAAAATAATTATGAGGCTAATGATGATGTGCTATGCCCTTCGTACTGTGTTCTCATTATGATGCAGAAAAGCCAGTGTACCTGGCATTGGACTAAAATTGACAACCTCATTTTGTACCCTTTTACTGCAAATAGTGGTATTTGTAAATACTGAATAAGCATGCATCACAGATGCCACACCTGCATATTCAATTTTTTTTTTTCAAAATACATGAAACCTTTGACAAAATCTGTGACGAAACAAATGCTTACATAATGAGGCAGTTGAACAATCCCGGCAGAAAGTGTTGAAAGACTATGAAAAATGATATCAGGGCCTATATTGCTTTAGTTATTTTGATCTCAAGTATGAAAATCACTATTCAATTGTACTGGAGCAAAACCCGATGCCTTGACACCCCAATTTTTCATGAAACAATGAGGAGGGAGAGATTCAAACAAATTTTCCATTTCTTTCACACACAACAGCAGTATTACAACAACAGTATTGGTGAGTTTATGCTTTTAATATTCTGCACCCAAATTTTCAACAAAAAATACTTAATGGCTAATTTTGAACAATTTTTTAAGCACTAAGCTGTTACCATCCTCACAGCTAGGGGATTTAAATCTGATTTGCTTGTTAGTTACCAAGGCATTTAAATATGACGTGATTGGGTTAAGTTCTTTCTCTTTCTCTCTCTCTGCCTTGGCTCTTTATAGCACACTTGCCAATAATAGCAATAATATATTTCCTATAACAATGACATAATACCAGTATTTCAAGTTGTTCTGGCTTATAATTTCTTTGGTTATAATTAGAAATGATATTTCTTGTTCATTCACACTGCTGGATTCTGTTCCCAAAATATTAATTTTAATTTCTTAAAAAATAAAGTGGCAGTAGTGGCAGCATTGGCATATGTTGCTACCAAAGCTTACATTCATCACGTATGTGAAGATTTAAAAAGTGGAGAAAGAAAATCTGGGGTAAGAAGTGGAATAATATAAGAATGTAATTTAGTTGTACTGAAAATGTAAAACAAACAAGCAAGCAAGAAGAAAGAAATAAGAAGGTAGGGAATTTCTTTATAAAAGTAAAAGAAAAATGGTAATGGGAAGTTAAGCAGAAGAGGAGCTAAGAGGGGGAGGGAAGCTAAAATGAATTTTATAGTGCAGGCATCACAACCTTTGGTCTTGTGAGACAGCAGCTGAACTGTGACGCAACTTCCACAACACCTGAGCTTAGGCAGCATTATCAGCATTGGCTCAGTCCGTTATCCAAGTATTGCGTGTTCTACTGACAGTAACGTTCTCAAAACCATGAAAACTGAGCTGACTGCTGAATGAGGAAAAATATATTTTCTGCGGTAAAAGCCTTAATATTTTTGCAGTATTTAGGATTTTCTGTTGTACATATATTCTTATTGGGAATCTCATTTCTTTATTTTTATGTTAGGTTTAGAAATAATATGGTGATACTATTTAAAATTCATTAGTTGGTAGAAAAATTATTCTTGCTAATCTTTTTTTGCTACCATAGTTACGTATATGAAAATGTTCTACTGTTTGCTCCAAATTTTGTAAATTTCAAATTTTTAATTTGTATCTCTTTCTGTAAATTTTGCATGTGGCACCAAAAAATATAACTTTTAAATGTTGTGATGCCTTGCAAAGTAAATTAAACCAACCAATCAAGTGTGTAAATCAATAAATCAATCCTTAACCTCTTGAGCGATGGCCATTTAAAACATCCGCGAGCGGAGAACTGCTACCCAATATCCAGCGCAGGGCATTTAAAGTGCTTCGTACATACACAGCTGTATTTTGTGTAAATATTAAGTTATTTTAATGAAACAGAAACTGGTATAAAACTCGTTATATGCAGTATAAATGTACATCATCAGCAAAGTTGAGTTGCATTTACAAAACGTTGAAATGGCACTATTTTGTTTCACTGCGGTGAAAAGTAAACTTTGCTCTGTCGAACGCATCTAATGTAAGTTCTCTGAAAGAAACAGTAGTCGACCCATTGTATGTGTGACCTATGCATCAGCAAATCACAGCATAATGTGAAATAAAGCACTACTGAATGCGTGGTCTCTTGAGTCATCAGAATACAGCAACATTGCAACTTTTGCTTGCGCGTGTTTCGTAACTTAGTAGACTCCATTTCTTTCTTTGTTGCAATACATACATATACTTTCCTGCTTGTAGCTGAAGTGAGAAGTGGTATAAAAAGGTATTTTTGCACCAACTGGATATAACCATATACAATTGTTTGCTAATTTGGAGAGCTCTACACCCACACAGGAAAATGACCTACCTTGACTTCCGAGTATCAATAGCTCGCAGCCTAATTGAACAATACCACGTTGGGGGTAGAAAATCAAGAACCCCTGCACCCCTCAGACTTCAAGGAAAACATTATCCTAAAAGGATACCACCAACAGCAAAGAAGTCCCGCCCATCTTGAAAGTGTTTCGTGCGCCGCAAGAAGGGAATTCACAAATGTGGAAATGTACTCTTGCATATTTATCCCTGTTTTGAGGCATATCACTGCACAAGGAACATATAAAGGTAAGCCAGTAAAGTATATAGACTTTACTTAAATGTTTCATAAAAGGAAAATTAAAATAAGTTGAGTTAGATAAGGGATAAATAAGGGTTAAATGCACAAATGCACAGGACATGTATACACACCCATATCGCTCATCCATCATTTTAAATGGACGTGATTTCACGTCCATATCGCTAAAGAGGTTAACAACATATCTTACAAATTCTTACAAGTACATGCGATTACACATTCTGAAGACAATATTTTATTTCTTTTTCGCTTCTTGTAGTTTTGGGACTCTTGGGTATGGTGCTCCGCTCCTCTATCTTTTAGGTTTACACTTTCTGAAGTGTGTGCCACGTCATGCGTGTGTGCGTGCATGCTGCATATGTGTGTGCGTGCAGCATGTGTGTGTTGTTGTAGTGTTTAACGCCCGCTTTTACTACTACGGCACCACAGGTGGTGACACTGATGATACATGGAATGAAGATGGAGCACCGGTGAAATGAGATGGCGGGGGAAACTGGAGCACCTGGAGAAAACCCGCCCTGACGCTGCTTCGTCCACCACGAATACCACATGCGGGTCCCTGGGATCGAACCCAGGCCGCCTAGGTGGTAGGCGAGCATGCTAACTGCTCGGCCACGGCGCCGCCATGTGTGTGTTACATTTCATATTTCATTACATATACTTTTTACCTATTACTTTCTCCACTTCATTATTCAGTTTCCTTATCATAATGCATTTTGTTTTCACATAACCTAACTTCTTTTTGGCTTTACACTTGAGTCACTTTCTAGGTTATACATAAATTTCACAATTTTGTCATTTAATATTTTTCTATATACTATGATTTCAATCCCTATTGCATTTATTCCTTCACCTATGTGATCTACTTTATTTACTAATACACATTTTATTCCTTCACCTAAATTTTTAGATTCTTTCACATTTATGTCTGTGATCTGCAATAGCTTATCATTAGCCTCCATTTTATTTTCTGTGCTATTGGTTTCATCTTCTAAGCTAGCCTTATATTCTTTATTTCATTATTACATTCTCTATCTGCATTTTTAATTATTTTCTACCCTATTTTATATCTCCACTACTATTTATGTCTGTTTTCTATTCAAAGTTATGTACTTCTGCCATTTCCTTATCGTGTTATTTTCAGAATCTTTCTCGTTTTGGTACATTTTCTGTACAAGTTCCTCAAAATTATTTTCTACCTTATTTTCTGTTTCTAAGTTATTTACTCTATTTATTATAGCTTCAATTTTACATTTTGGAGTATTTTTTGTCTCACTTATCTCCCTACATACATTGTAAATTATTTTCCATCACCTCCATATTGCTTCTACACTCCTTTCTGACCTGCCCTATTTCCTGTTTTAAATTATTTAGTTTTTTCTCTCTTCCCTACTCTGCTTAATTGTTTGCTCAGCTTCCAATCCTAAATTCTGTTGTATTTCTTCCCTACTTTGTTTAATTTCTTGACCTAAATATTGTTTTAAATGACTTATTTTTTATTCTAAATTAGCTATTTCGTTTCTCCTACTTTATGCATCATCTTTTTTACTCTGCTCTAAACTGACTAAGCTTTCCATCATCTTTTCTTTGCATTCCTTTCTATTTTGTTCTAAGAGTGTAGAAATCTACTATGTCCATTTCTTCTTCTTTCTGTGGGTCTTCTCCCGTATGTCTCACATCAGCAACCCTTACTTCTCTATGCACTCAACTATCTGCGAAGTCTCAGTTATTTCTCCTACAGCACCTACTTTCCTACTTCCCTACTTCCATTGCTGCTCCTATATTTTCCTTATTCATGATTAAAGGTTTTGTTTCTTTCTTGTCTTGGGGTCAAAAAGAGACTTGAAAAACATTTTCTCCTTCTTTTCACTGTCGTCTACTCTTGTGTTTCCTTTGTTGAGGTCTTGGAACACTGTGGTTGAATACTTAGTTGAATTCCTCGCGATGCATTGAAAATCCAGCCCTTGAAACACAATCCTCAGATTTAGCTGCCCTCAGAATGGGATGTGTGGGTCAAGATGTCCTTGGGATGCATCAAAGATCCAGTTCTCAGGATGTAGCTCACGGGTATCCACAGATGATGAAAACTTTTTTAAATTTTGCCTTGCCCTCTTTTTATTGTATGTGCATTTTAAAATTATATTCTTTATCTGCTTTTTTGGGGTGTGCAACTGGGCACCAAATGTAGCAATTTAAATAAAGGCAATGTGCGCACAAGCTGTGAGATCTTGGTTTCAGGGCATACATAGTGGGAACAGATAAAGCTAAACAAAAAAGCTTGAAACTTTCCTACATGTCCCATTCACTGTAAATCACTCATTCTCACTTTACATGCGATCTTGGGTCTATGGAAATCCATTATATTATTTTTCATGTCATCACTTGCGTACTGTTTATTTTTTTCACTGCTTACTTCCACTACCATTGTGCATGTTATTCACAATAGTAGTTTACTGATTATATCGTGTAGGCACTACCGTTTGTATGATGTGCAGAAGATGCTGAACCTAATTGCCAAATTTGGTATTATATAACATTATTTGGTATTATATAATTATACTAATTAGGCTTAGTAGTCCAGCTACAATAAAGAGGAATTAAATTATTGGTGTTCTCAGTGCATGTGACGGCACAGTGTGGGGAACCGGTTCTATCCATCTGCTGTACAGACAAAGCAAGCACAACTTCATTCTTTTGGTAGCTCACCTACTAAGCTTAATAATAAAATACCAAAATTGGTATTTAGTGAACATTTCCTGTTCTCTCTCTTTCTCATGCATGCACAGAGGCCTTTTTATATAGGTGTTTCTTTTTTGGATTCAGGGTGCCTCAAAACATGTATTTCTGGTGAAATATCAATTTTTTGGGTGCAATGCAATAGCTTCACTACCTACTTGGTACTGTTAGAGAAAGTAAAAAATAAATCAGTTTGTTTTAATAACCTGCAAGTACTCATCCAGTTCCACTTGGCCATTCATGTTGGTATCAATTTCTCTTAGAATTTCGTGCAATTCTTCACCAGGGACATCCTCACCGAAATGCTGCAAAAATAAAAGTGAGAATTATGATCTCCATAAAGATCCTTCTGTATTTTATAGAACAGTTTCATACCTGATAGAACAAAACCAATGGGGTTTCCTGGAAAATACTCCATAACATTAGAACAAATTAAACATTTCAACTATTTAGAATGTGAAATTGCATATTTCACAACAAAGATTTAAATGTTAAAGCGAATAGCAGATGCACAACAGATGCTTGCCAATCTGCAGTGAATGATTGGGTTTTAAGGGCCCGTTGACAACAAGGGCTCTAAGTTGAAAGATAAAAGACAAATAAAATCTTAAAAGCATCTAGCCTTTACAATTAAAACTTAAACAGTGAAAGCTAAAATAGTCAAAAGTTAAAAAGTGAGAATTAAAGCACTAAAAAAAAGTTCAAACACTAAAAGTTTAAAACCCTGCACTGTTAAAATAGGACCGTAACTTTCTAAAAATACAAAAAGCTCCAAAGAATAAAGCACTAGTTGCAAGTTAAACTTGTTTTGCAAACCCAATTTTGGCAATAAACTGCAGCACCTTATATATGGATACTGGGTCGTTGCTGAGAATTGAGTGCAGAGTAAAACCCAGGCCAAGGGACTTACGCTCGAGCATATTGTGGACAATCAAGCAAAACGTGAGACACCGAAAGTTGTAAGCCACACATTGAACAAACAGGTGCCAGGTCACCATGCAAAAGATGCCCATGAGTAGCACGTGTGTGACCTATTCATAAAGGGTCAGAATAACCTCTGATCGCTAGGTGTCCCTGCAAGATGTCAGCTAGGGTTGTACACTGTCCATTATTGATTAGAGCTTCTCGGTTACCATCCATGTAATATTCCCTGATGATGGCAATGGAGTTTAATATGGTGGAAAGCTCAAGAACCTTCATAAATATTATACTGTGGTAACCTGAGAAGCTTTAATCAATAGTTATCACTGTGAAAGCTTCAAATCTTATGTCCGGACTGTACGCAAGCAAGTGCCAGCTAAGGCTGCTGTCAGACCCCAAATAGATGGCAACAGAAGTACTGCTGCACACCTATTGAGGATAGAGTGTATGTAGAAAACTCTGGCAAATGGCATGCAGACTTAGCAGCCACATCTTCCTCTTCATTGATGATAATACCCACATGGCCTGTGGTCCATGTAAAAACTAACTGGTAGCCGCAAAAGAGCAACTGTTGCAGGGCCTGAATAACACTCAGAGTCAGAGTACATCATGAAACTTCCAGGAACTAAACTGGAGATAAAAAGTAAGAAATAAAATGTAAAAAACTCAGCAGTAAAAACTGAACTGTCATCCGCATGGCAGTACTTGTGAGCCTCACCTTTATACACGAAACTACATTCACTAGCACCCCCCATCTAAGATTCATAGCTAAATACCGGAATGCAATTCCAGTAACGGCCCAGAAGTTTGGTGAAAAGTTGAAGAAACCCCAATTGAGGAGTAACTACCTTAGCAGAGCCTGAAAGCTTCATGGCAAACAAGGGCATGCTGGAGCTGCCAGGGAGGAGAGTGGCCAAAAGAAAACTGCTCTACAGCGGGCATTTGGAGGTCATGTGTGGCGAGCAGTTGGCAAAACCAAATACTGCTTGGGTGGGAGATAGTGCTATTCCGCATGTAACAGTGAGCAAGACAGATTTAAAAGAAGGGAGACCTGGGTGACCTGCCAAACTTGCAACATAAGAACACAGTAAAAATGAGTGTCAAGCAGACAGTGGAGGTTCCCCAGAATCAGTGTACAGATACTTGACATGACTAGTGCGGAATGTCTCAGTAGCAAGACAGATACCAGCATGATGTACAGTGTCTAAAAGGTGAAGTTTAGAGGCAGATGCTGTGTCATAGATAAAACTGCCATAGCCTAGTTTGGACAGGGCCAGTGAGCAATATAACCTTAACATATAACCTTAACATAACCATGAGACCACTGCCACAAAATACTCCCGATAAAAACTGAAGCACTCTAAGCGAACAATCGCAGGAAGTACAAAGTTGTCGAATATGGTATGAGCTTATTGTCAAGGTGAAGACCCAGGAACTTAGGATGTGGAACAAACAGCAGGAGTGTGCCACTCAAATGAAGATAAGGAGGAAGGTGTATACACCACGAAGTCAATGAAAGTGGTTTGTGTTTTTACACTGAAAACGAAAGCTGGTGCAAAGCATCCAGTCTGTGATGGGTGTTATGGTCAGCTGCAGTGGACACTCAATGTGCTCAAGACTGTAAGAGCGATAGTATATCGCAATGTTGTCAACATACAGTGACATTGGGATTTTGCTATGAACAACACTAGTGATGCCGTTAATGACTCCAGCAAAAAGTGCTACACTCAGAATCGACCCCTGGGATACACCATTCTCCTGGATGCTCGTGTGTGATAGTATGTTTCCAATCCAGATATGAAAACGGCAAAGTTATAAAAAGTTAAAAAGGAATACAGGTAAGTAATCACATAACCATAACCGTGCAAAGTACGAAGGATGCCATAGTGCCATGTTGTGTCATAGGCCTTCTGCAGATCAAAGAAGACACCCATTACATGCTGCTTCAAGAGAAAGGCATTTTGGATGTAAGTCTCCATGTGTGTTGACACTGGAATGATAGTGATGAAAACCACAATGAGCATTGCTTAGCAGGTTATTCGTCTCTAACCACCACACTAAGCAAGTGTTAATCATGCATTTGAAGGTCTTACAAACATCATTAGGTAAATAGGGTGGTAGCTAGAGGGAAGCGTCTAATCTTTTCCAGGCTGAGGAACAGGGATTACAATACCCTGTCACCAGGAAAATGGGAAAACCTGCTGATCCCAGATATGGTTGTAAATGCCCAGCAGGAAGGAGAAAGCTGCAGGTGTAAGATGGAGCAACATTTGTAGGTAACTGTCATCAGGACCAGGAGAAGAGTTCTTTGCGAGAGACAAAAGAATGCACCAGTTCTGCAACCGTAAAAGGTGCATTTTGTTTCACAACAGTAATTGTGAAAATCAAGGACCTTCACTATGCAGATTTCTTGAAAGGTAAAAAGGCTCTACGGTAACTATCCACTTGGCTAGTGGTAGCAAAAGAATTGGTAAGGGTGTCAGCAATATCCTGCTCACTGGTTTAAGTGGAGTGCTATCCGGCAAGACCGGGAAGTATCATCTGGCAACATTTGCCTGACATATGCCAAACAGCAGCCCACACTTTTTGTGCCAAACTGCAACGGGAAAGGGAAGAGACATAGGATTCCCAGGATGTGCATTTTGTACTGTGAAGTACAAAACATGCCCTTCAAACAGCATTCCTCGAACCACCAAGGTGGTGGTGGTGGTGGTGGTGGTGGTGGTGGTGGTGGTGGTGGTGGTGGTGGTGGTGGTGGTGGTGGTGGTGGTGGTGGTGGTGGTGGTGGTGGTGGTGGTGGTGGTGGTGGTGGTGGTGGTGGTGGTGGTGGTGGTGGTGGTGGTGGTGGTGGTGGTGGTGGTGGTGGTGGTGGTGGTGGTGGTGGTGGTGGTGGTGGTGGTGGTGGTGGTGGTGGTGGTGGTGGTGGTGGTGGTGGTGGTGGTGGTGGTGGTGGTGGTGGTGGTGGTGGTGGTGGTGGTGGTGGTGGTGGTGGTGGTGGTGGTGGTGGTGGTGGTGGTGGTGGTGGTGGTGGTGGTGGTGGTGGTGGTGGTGGTGGTGGTGGTGGTGGTGGTGGTGGTGGTGGTGGTGGTGGTGGTGGTGGTGGTGGTGGTGGTGGTGGTGGTGGTGGTGGTGGTGGTGGTGGTGGTGGTGGTGGTGGTGGTGGTGGTGGTGGTGGTGGTGGTGGTGGTGGTGGTGGTGGTGGTGGTGGTGGTGGTGGTGGTGGTGGTGGTGGTGGTGGTGGTGGTGGTGGTGGTGGTGGTGGTGGTGGTGGTGGTGGTGGTGGTGGTGGTGGTGGTGGTGGTGGTGGTGGTGGTGGTGGTGGTGGTGGTGGTGGTGGTGGTGGTGGTGGTGGTGGTGGTGGTGGTGGTGGTGGTGGTGGTGGTGGTGGTGGTGGTGGTGGTGGTGGTGGTGGTGGTGGTGGTGGTGGTGGTGGTGGTGGTGGTGGTGGTGGTGGTGGTGGTGGTGGTGGTGGTGGTGGTGGTGGTGGTGGTGGTGGTGGTGGTGGTGGTGGTGGTGGTGGTGGTGGTGGTGGTGGTGGTGGTGGTGGTGGTGGTGGTGGTGGTGGTGGTGGTGGTGGTGGTGGTGGTGGTGGTGGTGGTGGTGGTGGTGGTGGTGGTGGTGGTGGTGGTGGTGGTGGTGGTGGTGGTGGTGGTGGTGGTGGTGGTGGTGGTGGTGGTGGTGGTGGTGGTGGTGGTGGTGGTGGTGGTGGTGGTGGTGGTGGTGGTGGTGGTGGTGGTGGTGGTGGTGGTGGTGGTGGTGGTGGTGGTGGTGGTGGTGGTGGTGGTGGTGGTGGTGGTGGTGGTGGTGGTGGTGGTGGTGGTGGTGGTGGTGGTGGTGGTGGTGGTGGTGGTGGTGGTGGTGGTGGTGGTGGTGGTGGTGGTGGTGGTGGTGGTGGTGGTGGTGGTGGTGGTGGTGGTGGTGGTGGTGGTGGTGGTGGTGGTGGTGGTGGTGGTGGTGGTGGTGGTGGTGGTGGTGGTGGTGGTGGTGGTGGTGGTGGTGGTGGTGGTGGTGGTGGTGGTGGTGGTGGTGGTGGTGGTGGTGGTGGTGGTGGTGGTGGTGGTGGTGGTGGTGGTGGTGGTGGTGGTGGTGGTGGTGGTGGTGGTGGTGGTGGTGGTGGTGGTGGTGGTGGTGGTGGTGGTGGTGGTGGTGGTGGTGGTGGTGGTGGTGGTGGTGGTGGTGGTGGTGGTGGTGGTGGTGGTGGTGGTGGTGGTGGTGGTGGTGGTGGTGGTGGTGGTGGTGGTGGTGGTGGTGGTGGTGGTGGTGGTGGTGGTGGTGGTGGTGGTGGTGGTGGTGGTGGTG
This sequence comes from Tenodera sinensis, assembly GCA_030765045.1. Lineage (NCBI taxonomy): Eukaryota > Metazoa > Arthropoda > Insecta > Mantodea > Mantidae > Tenodera > Tenodera sinensis. The sequence goes on from CM060964.1 coordinate 179,609,945, forward strand.
GTGGTGGTGGTGGTGGTGGTGGTGGTGGTGGTGGTGGTGGTGGTGGTGGTGGTGGTGGTGGTGGTGGTGGTGGTGGTGGTGGTGGTGGTGGTGGTGGTGGTGGTGGTGGTGGTGGTGGTGGTGGTGGTGGTGGTGGTGGTGGTGGTGGTGGTGGTGGTGGTGGTGGTGGTGGTGGTGGTGGTGGTGGTGGTGGTGGTGGTGGTGGTGGTGGTGGTGGTGGTGGTGGTGGTGGTGGTGGTGGTGGTGGTGGTGGTGGTGGTGGTGGTGGTGGTGGTGGTGGTGGTGGTGGTGGTGGTGGTGGTGGTGGTGGTGGTGGTGGTGGTGGTGGTGGTGGTGGTGGTGGTGGTGGTGGTGGTGGTGGTGATGGTGGTGGTGGTAGTGTTGGTGGTAATGAACCTCGAGGAATGCTCGAATCTGTTGCGAGCAAGATAGAACATGTAAAATTTTCCACCATTTCATTGATGGTGGTGAAAACTGTCGGTGAAATGAATCAGGGAACAAACTTTTTTCTTCCAGTCAGCTTTGGGCCAATCTGCAGGATGTGCAAAAGACATTTTTGTAAAACATACTGTTATGCCTGTTGCAGAGTGACAGTATCCCTATTACAGGCTCCAGTATCTAATACCTCCAGGTGGGCATACTGCGCTGAATGAGTAGAGGGAGAATAGACAGTGGGATCAGCAGGTACAATGGGTGGTGACATGTGGCCCTCAGTTGAGCGAGGTAATCTGACATTATCTGAGTAATACTGAAGTTTTGTACAGATTTCGTTGGCAAGTTTTCATTGTATTATCTCTAATTATGTGAGAGTTTGGTAAGAACATTAAGAAACACAACAGACCAATTAAAAATAGAAGAAGTTCTAATGTTACATTCATGTGACACTACTGTTCTATAAATTACACCGTCCTGCATTTTGAAACTTATTATTTTTTTTAATCTGATAGGTGATTCTAAACAGATTTTTTGTGTTGAATTTGAAAATAATCTGCATTTTCTCCCATCACGTCAGGTTTTCAAATGTTCATAAATAGCAGAAATGAAATTAAAAATTTGTGAAATGTAATAAAAATTACTTTCAACAAGAGCTTTGTATGAAAAACTAGGCCAGAATTATAATTTATTTGCCACTAATTAATAATAATTATAAGCACATTCATAACCTTACCTCAATATTGCACTTCAAATTTTCTCATCTTTGACCTTCTCACGTATTGTTCAGAGCAGTCCCTTTTTAACATCCAACAACAGTCCGCCATATGTGAACACTCCACTTCCCTTGATACCTCATTTCCAAATTTGTACATCCTGGTGAAATCTTTCGCCCTATTCCTCACTAAAATTTCCTGAATTATCAGGGAAATAATTTAGATAGGAATGAAGAAACTGTATTTTAACACTCATATTGCGACCAAATTGTTTGAAATTTTGCAGCTTCACTTTCACTATGTTAACATAATTTGGGTCTCTTATTTCCAAGGAAATTAAAAACAACATTTCTGAAAGCATTCAAGGCATCCTTCACTTCTCGACTCAGTATTCTCGAACTGACTGTCCATCAGTTTTCGAATTTGTGGGCCAACGAATACCTACACCAGCTTTAATTTTTTTTTCATTGAATAATGAAAGAAATGTAACAGGTATTTGAAGTACTCACTTTCCTTATCTAGAGTTTTCACAAATTATTTTCATTAAACCTAATTTCACAGTGAGAGGTGTCAATACTTTTGAGGGATCAATAAGAGGTTCACTTTTTATTTTATTTCATTTTTTTTTTGCCCGGTGTTAAATTAATCCTACATGGCCACTGTTCCCTTTCCCAGTGTGCTGACCTAGCTCTGCTATCCCTTTCAAATAAGAAACAAGGATATTTTGTGAAACTAGCCTGCTGACCAAGTAATAATCCAATAATCTTGAAATCTCCACAGACTAGCCCTTGATGGTTTTTGTACTGTAGTTTTTGTAACAAAACTTTAACATTTTCATGCATCTCCTTTAAAAGAAAAGAATGGATTACAGGAATGGAAGGATGACTGTTTCCATTATGAAGCAAAACACCTTTAAGACTTTTTGAGAAGAATCTATGAAGAACCCCAATCTTTGGAATTATAACTTTTGTTATAACATTCAAAGACAATGTCTTGGCAATACACTAAATTTTCTTCTTCAGCAAAAAAAGGGACTCATTTGTACTGTGAGAAATATGTACCCTCAGCCAATACTTCCTTTTCTTTTAATCTAGAGCTTAAAAGTTCTTGTAATTCTTTAGGCAAATTTAAATCCCTCACCAAATCATTAAGCTTACTTTGGTTAAAAGATCCATCCTCATCAGAACTGTCTGGTTCATAAGTGTTATCCACTGGAGATTCATTTTCAGTGCTACTGTATGCAGATGGCAATGTATCTGATACTATGGATAAACATCTCCAAGAATAAATATTGCATGTCTTATCACCATTACAAATGTTTGTACATCCCCTTGGGCAGATATAGTTAGTAGATTTTAATAAATATAAAAAATATATAAATATAAAAATATAAACATAGTAATAGCTATATTTCACATTTTAAGTAGTAAAGTTGAAATTTTAAGCTGTTGAACTTTTCTAACAAACGATAAGCATGCGGTAATGTTACTACAGTATGTGCATTACGAAAAATATTTAAAACATAAAATTTTGAACTGCAAAAAATACTGATGTGGCACAAGAAAGCGGATTTCAGCTTTGCAACCAGTGTGAAAGTGTGATTCAGAAACACTCATTCACTTTAAAAAAAAAAAAACGAAATCCATGCAGAACGGTGTTATCCTTATCAAAGGTTATTCTTCTGTCTCTTAATGTTAGCATTTCAAAGAAGTACAAGATATTGACATTGCATAATGTGTAGTCCCTGCTGTGGTGTAATGCCTAGAGTGCGGCAGCTCTGGTTTCTGGCTATGGAATTTTGCTGGGTTTGATCCCACCCATTGGAGTGGAACTTTTAAGCTCGGATATTCTTCCAGTGTTCCATTCACTCGACTCCTAGTAGGGGATAGAGGTAGCACTAAAAGATCTTTAGTTCCAGGTGTGAGTGCCATTAAGCATTCTCCAACCCTACTACCACTAGCACTAATACTTGAAGTAATACTGCCAGGCAGTTCCAAGATGAACCACAGGGGTTTCTTAGTTGATAAGAATCCAACTTGCCCTATGGGCATCTTTCTAAGATTTTTTCCTTGCCTTAAAAGAGAAGCACCACCACTACCTGGCCATTTTTGAGAGAATTAAAAAACAATATTTTACAAAAATTCACTTTCAGAGTTACAAATCAATTTAGATAAAGTTTAAGGGTTTATGATTAGTGAAGTTTTCAACACAGAGGGCTTCACAACAGCAATGACAAAACATTATAGCATTATTCTTAATGATTCTAAAGATAAAAATGGTTTCAAGTTACCTTCAGACCCCGTCTGATGTCATTTATGGATACATAACCTTTACGGTCCTTATCCATAATCTGGAACCTCTTTATATACAGCTGAATTTCATCCTTGCTCAAATTGATTGGAAGTTTATCTCTTGATGCCCTGTTAACCATCAGACCCATCTCATTATGAAGAAACTGGCTTGCACTATCCAACTGGGCCTAAAACAACACAGAGTCAGAAACCATTACAAATTGCAAGCACCAACTCTGATTACAACACTGGAAATGGTTTGTGCCAACAATGAGTAACTGGTGGTTTAACCTGTCTCTAGGACCATAAAACTGGAAGGTCTCTTCCAGCACGCCGGTTAGGGGCAGGGGGTAGAAAAAAGGTTTTGTGTGCAAAAATGTCAGAAGTTTATTCATGCTTGCCTCATCAGTCTAGCACTGATTGGACAGAAGCAGCCTAATTTTCTTCCACCTTCTGCAGAACAGCAGACACAGAGGGGTGAGTATTTGCATTTATTTTCAATATATCTCTTTCTCTTTCTTTAGGCCAGAGACAAGATAAACCATACAGGGTATATTTCTAGCAGTTTCCATTAAAATGAACACTTGATGTTATTCCTATGAGAGTAAAGACTTCCAAATTATTTTAAACTTGGCAAATATTTACAGAGTATTATTATAAAATTATAGTTTTAAAACTGTTCTTTCACACTAGCCATGTGCAAAGCACCTGCAGTATCAGAAGCCCATTCTGAGGAATCATATCTCTAATATTTGATGACAGTTTACCAGGATTCTTGAACCAGATGAGAATATTTAATGTGCATATGGTTATCTAGCCACAGTAATTCAAGCAGTAGGAGCATCTCTACAGGGCTGAAGATCCTTGGAACTGAATTCACTTTACCACTACATGAAGTGTAGGAAGAAAACTGCCACGGAAGTATACTACAAAGGAAATAAATTAAGTGCAAATAGATCTTAAGAGTTTAATCTCATCATATGGATGGAGTAAGCCAAGTGTAGCCCTAGCAACTAAACTAAATAAACATTTGCACATACATATATACAAATGGTGTAGATTTTTGTAATTATGTATTAGAGTAAGCAGAGAAGAAATAAATGTTATCGACATTTGCTGCAGCAGCAGTAGAGTGGCTGGATTCTGTGGAATGTTACCTCTGCTCTTTCAGTGTTGAAGTGCTAATCAGAATCAATCAGAAAAATACTTTTCAGTATGAAGCATCAGGGAAACCAGAAGCAAAATACACTGCTGGACTATTTTAAAAATTGGTACCTCATCTTTATGACTTGTTACCCTTTAGGTAATTTTGAAGAATCAACCTGGAAAAACCTAATGTTCCCTTATACGAGGGCTGATCAACAAAGACAGATTAATTTTGTTTCATAGATGTTTATTACTCCAATTCAATGTTTGCATGCTCTTTTTCAAAGTGTCTCTGCTAGTTCTTGAACACGTGCTGCAGACCATTCTTTGTCAGGTCCTTGAGAATCGCCTCACTTTTCTTGAGCACTGCTTTGAATACCCCTAAGCTTTGCCTTTAGTGATGGGAATAAAAAAACATCACAGGGTGCAAGATCAGGGCTATAAGGTGGATGTGGTACACAGGTAATGTTGAATCGAGCCAGAAACTGCACGACTTGATTTGCGACATGAGGCTGTGCACTTTCATGATGAAGTCACCGCACAGTCCGAGAAAGCTCTGGTCGTTTCTTTGCAATGTGCTTCCTCAGTGTAGCGAATACTGACGTGTAGTATGCTGCTGTAACAGTAGTGTGAGGGGGAATTGCATGCTGGTAAATCATTCCATTACAGTCAAAAAATGTGATCACCATCACTTTCCCTGCAGATGGAACAACTTTTGCCCTTTTTGGTGTTGGAGAACCTTTGCTGGCTTGTTTTCCTTCAGGATCATAATGATGCAGCCATGACTCATCACCGCTGATAATCAATTTAAAAAATGCATCCCCTCCATCAGCAAAGAGGCACAGCAACTCACGGCTTGTCTCCATTCGTATAGCCTTTTGTTCGGGAGTCAACAGAAGTTAACACCCAACGAGCACAAACTCGGGTCATATGGAGATGTTCGTGCATAATTGTAAACACACTGCCATATGAAATTCTCAACACTTCATTGAGGTTAGGTAATGTTATACACCGATCCTCTCGGACAATCACAGCAGCTGTGTTGATGTTAACTTCAGTCACAGCAGAAGTCAAAACACCAGGCCCACCTTGCTTAACACTGACAAGTCGGCCTTCTTTGAAGTCCTTGAACCACCTAAACACTGTTGCACGAGGTAGTGCATCTGCACTGTACGCTTGCTTCAGCTTTTCATAAGTTTCGGTGGCTGTATGGTTTAAACGAAAACAGAATTTGATTGCGCTGTACTCAGTGGCATGTGGTCCATGTATACAAAGTAAGCAGTGCTTACCCTGTATAATGCTACAAAATTATTTATATTATATTATCTAGCAGCAAGTTCTGATTCTAATTTCAGCGCTTGGCTACTGCAGTTGATCTGAACTAAGATTTCCGTTGTATTGTACGATACGCTCTCCATACGTGCAATCATGAGTGCAACAACGTACTGTGTCCGTGAGGACTCGTTTCCATAGGTTTTCGGGTCAGCTAGGGCGCCATCATGGCACTGGCGCAAGAGAAGCATATGTGTTCAGCGCGGGTCTAGGCAAATGACCTTCCAGCATTGTCACAGTTTAATAAGTGTATTTCAAGCGAATACATAAATAACGAGTGACTTTTTGCAGCGAGTTTAGCTTTATTATTCGATGACAAGTGCGATATCACCGACATCTTATTAACAGTTGATTTATGATAGATTTTCATATAGTTTACCACGTGCCATGCTAGAGCAAGATAAGCAGTTTCAAACCGTGCATACACTTGTGCTTGCAGCTTGGACCTAAAAACTTGGAAAGGGGAGGAAATATGGAATCTTTGCTTTCTGCAGACGTAGATGGTTGCATTGTGTGCAATATTATCTCACAAAGTTTTTCTTCTAGAAATTATGAAGAAAAGATTAAAGTTGTGCAGGAAGGAAGACCAATGCCTGACCTAAACATTATTACTCCAATGAAAAGCTGTGTAAGAAAATTCAATTCACAGCTATATATTACTAATGAATGGCTTACTGGTTGTCCACACAAACAGAAGCTTTATTGTTGGTGTTGTCTCCTGTTTGCTAACGAAAAAATGTATGGTCTAGTGGTGGGCTCAGTGACATGGGGAAAATCCATAAAGCAATTAAAAAACACTGTTTGACTAGCACTCATCTCCAAACCATTGTTCTACTGAAAACATTCGGCAAATCCAGAATTGACCATTTACTGGAAACTCAGAAGAAAGTGAGGGAAAATCAGCACAACGAACTAGTAAGAAAAAATAGAGAAGTAATGAAACGCCTAATTGACATTGTTTGTTTTTTGGGGAAACAGGAATTAGCATTTAGGGGTCAAGATGAGTCATCAGAATCCAGCAGCAAGGGGAATTATGTAGAACTTGTAAACCTGATCCAGAACAACTTAATTGGGTCAGTAAGTAATGCTCTAATGATGGAGATAAAGCGAGAAATCAAAGAGACCAGTTTTGTTGCCATTAGTTTGGATGGAAGTACAGATGTTGCAAATTTATCCCAACTTTCTGCAGTAATGAGATTCGTTGGACCTGATGGTGACGTTCAAGAAAGATTTCTCCGCTTTATAAATATTTCAGATGATCGGTCAGCTGATGTATTATACAAAATTGTACAGGAACTCATGGATGAAATTGACTTTGGGGAAAAGCTAGATGCTCAGACATATAATGGTGCAGCTGTTATGGCGGGGCATTTAAATGAACTTCAAGCAAAAGTACGAGTATCATTTCCCCAAGCTCTCTTTGTGCACTATTTTGCCCATAGATTAAATCTAGTTCTGTCACAGGGGGTCTCACACATTCGAGAATGCAGGGCTGTTAATGGAATAGCAGTATTTTTTTCCAAGTCTTCTAAGAGAACTGAGGCCCTGGATGAGATACACAGAAGATTGCCGCATGTTTCGCAAACGTGCTGGAGCTACAGCTCTCGTTTGGTGGAAAGAATATATGAATTCAGAAAAGAACTTTTTTCATTGTTTGAAACTATTGCAAATGCAGATGAGAAATGGGATCATACTTATACTGCTGCACGCAGTTTCGTAAGCGCAATGGAGGATTTCACTTTCAAATTTATGTTAGAGATGTTTGCAATAATATTCCCCATCACAGACACTCTGTATGATATTCTCCAAGCAAAGTGATCTGATTTTGGATATTGCTTATTGAAAGTTACAGAATTCCAGAGGGCCTTGGAAGAGAAGCGCAATTCCATCGATGAAGTATGGGACAAAGTTGAAGAAGCCATTGGTGATCCACGTCATACCAGCAGTGATGGTTTGAACAGGAAAATGCACTACAAACGTTTGTATTGTGAGGTTCTGGATACGCTTCTACTCCATCTCAGAGAAAGATTTGGTAATATTGAGTCACTGTATTTTCTGGAATTGTTAAATTTTAAGAACTTCGACGAATACAAATCGTCTTTTCCAGAATTATCCTTTCAATCACTAAAAGTCCTAAGGGACACTCTTTGACCTTGTTGCATTGAGGTCACAAGTCTCTGTCACTTACTTGTCACTAGACATGCATCATAAATCTGTGAATGATCTTCTAGCCTTCATAAACAAAATGAACTGAACAGAGTGTATAGTGAAGTGACAAAACTGTGTGAGTTAGTGTTAACTATTCCAGCAAGTAGTGCTGCAGTTGAACGTAGCTTTTCTAAACTAAAAACCATAAAAAATTATGCACGCAACACTCAGGGACAGGAAAGACTTTCAAACTGATCTTTGATAGCACTAGAGAAGGAGCTTCTGGTAAATCTACAAGAGGATCCCAAATTCTATGATCTTGTGATTGACGATTTTGCCAAGAAAGGGAGGAGAATCCAGTTCTGCTTCAAATAAGACAAGGTAAATCATCAATATTTAGTTACAAAGTAATGTACAGGATAGCAGTGATACTATTGTTTTTAAGTGCATGCACTATGTATCAGCATGTTTTCGTTTAACTATTTAAAATGAGATTGCTTACCCTGGCCAATACCTTCACCACACGCCACAGGCTGTACTGCTCCTCTCACGTCACCTCAACTGTCTGGTATGCGAAATGCATGTAGGGTCTACAAAATAGAGCATTACTACCAACCTACCAATACGAGAGTGCTGCTGCCTACCGACATTATATATAAAAACCTGCTCTTTTCAAATATGTATGTTACAGATACGAAACTATCATGGAAGCCACAGGAAAAAATCAGTCTCAGTCTTTGTTTATCAGCCATCGTAATTTAACCTCTTGAGCGATGGCCATTTAAAACGTCCGCGAGCCGAGAACTGCTACCCAATATCCAGTGCAGGGCATTTAAAGTGCTTCGTATATACACAGCTGTATTTTGTGTAAATATTAAGTTATTTTAATGAAACAAAAACTGGTATAAAACTCGTTATATGCAGTATAAATGTACGTCATCAGAAAAGTTGAGTTGTATTTACAAAACGTTGAAATGGCACTATTGTGTTTCACTGTGGTGAAAAGTTAACTTTGCTCTGTCGAACGCATCTAATATAAATTCTCGGAAAGAAACAGTAGTCGACCCATTGTATGTGTGGCTTGTGCATCAGCATACTGTGTAATAAAGCACTACTGTATGCGTGGTCTCTTGAGTCACCAGAATAGATCAACATTGCAACTTTTGCTTACGTGAGTTTCGTAACTTAGTAGACTCCGTTTCTTTCTTTGTTGAAATACATACATATACTTTCCTTGCTTGTAGCTGAAGTGAGAAGTGGTATAAAAAGGTATTTTTGCACCAACTGGATATAACCATATACAATTGTTTGGTAATTTGGAGAGCTGTAAACCCATACAGGACAATGACCTACCTTGACTTCCGACTATCAATAGCTCGCAGCCTAATTGAACAATACCACGTTGGGGGTTGAAAATCCAAAACCCCTGCACCCCTCAGACTTCAAGGAAAACATTATCCTAAAAGAATACCACCAACAGCAAAGAAGTCCCGCCCATCTCGAAAGTGTTTTGTGTGCCGCAAGAAGGGAATAGGTAACAAACACGTTGGCAGGTGATGGATATTCAGGACCTGACTGGCAGAGTACGCTGATTACTGACACATCAGAAGGCCTATCTCTGAATAACAAACAGCAATATTTTATATAATCTGATAAAATGCTAATGAAGCAATGTAAACTGAAGGTTGCGAATTTAACATATTTGTTCACATCAGAAACTTGACTCCCAAGTTCATATCTAGTGATTTAATTTGTGAGAAATTAGTATGAAATCTACGAAACGTTTGGATACTAACACTGGAGAGACCCTTATTCATTAGTACTTACAATTTATAGAAAACAGATTGAAGATTATGTTATCACTAATAATTTGTGCCATTTTGTGTCCCCCCCCTCTACTGCAGGAATATTATCACTACCTCTACTTGTATTTAGAACTATAAAATAACAAGAAGAAATAATCCAAAGTAAGTCATCAAAATACTCACTGTGGGAAATGAGGTCAGAGTTTGGTGTCACCTGTGCCCAGTAGGGGAAGGGCAGGATGATTGCTACCAGTACCCTTTCTCCTCACCTCAATTCTAGCTGGAGGTGAACCACCTTGTCATTGTCAGAGGGAGAGTTTTTGGGCTTCAGTGCAGGACACATTACCAGCACACGCAACCACTTGTTAGGTTCGGGGAACAACACATTTCAATTTTCATGCCTACTTTTCGACTTTTTCAATTTACCTAACCTCAAGTTTTGCAAACAATCTTCAAAATCACTTCTCAGACGTGTAGGCCTGTGTACTAAAGGTGTACTAAATTCATTTTGGGCTAGAAGGCATAGCTGATTTAAAATTTGTGAGAAATAAATCTACATTTTATAAAAAACTTTAAACTATTATTTCTGATGATGTTTTCAGAATCAATTATGTTTTCAGAATCAAACTGTTAGACGCAGATGAGTTTTTAAGCTGTCTCAACAACACATTCTGTTCTTTTCTATGTAAATTTTGTGAAAAAAAATTGACCAAATTTATGAGAAATTGTTAATGTTTCTAGATTTAACATTGTATACAAATATTACTGTTACAAGATATTGTTGCATTATTGAGGGACATTTTATAATATTTGTTGTATTTTGAATATGAGAAAAGAACTTTAAAAAAAAAAAAGGAAGCTAGTAGTAATGTACTGAAAACATTTTCTGTAGATGTAACGGAAATCCTGTCACACACCAACTTCATTTAATAGACATTGCAGACTTGACAGAGAAGGTTGTAAAATAATCTGGCTTCCGAATGGGTGAAAAGTGAAACTTACAGAATATTCACTATCAAACACCATCGCGCTTCACTACAGTAAGCAGTTTTATGAAATGTTATAATAAAACCATGGTCTACGCATATAAACATTAGAAATTCAATATTGATTGAAATTTGAAGTCTCAGTTTCTTTTTCTTCTTTACCTGATTACCCTCCCCTTATGCAGGACTTATAAGCCAGTGCTTAGGGTTAGACGCCTGTTGAGAAGCATACGAACCTATGGACCAGAGAGAATGAAGACCTGGAAGTGGGTGGTCAGGTAAGCACCAGGCATGAGAGCGAGGAAGATGCCGATATGAAATGCAGATGAAATGTATGAATGGAAAGGCAATGCTGGAGCAATTGGTGAAATGAGTGGCAGGGAAAACTGGAGAACCAGGAGAAAACCTGCCCAGACACCGCTTCATCCACCATGAATACCCATGCAGGTCCCTGGGATTGAACCTGGGCCGCCTAGGTGGTAGGCAAATGGTCTAACCGCTTGGCCACAGCACAACCTAAAGTCTCAGTTTCCATATTCTTTATTGTGATAGAAAACCAGCTATATTTCCAAAATACACTTATTTAAATTTGTACCAAATATACATAGATGTACCAAAATTGGCATCAATTATGGTGATTTGTTGTAACTTAAATAATTACATTTATTCACAGAAAAGATCAGTACTTGGTACTATGTTTGGGTTTCCCATACTGAATGCAAAGCTGTGCATTCCATATTTGTTACTTTCTCTACTACACATAGTAAGTAGGGGAAGTTATGTATTCCACCCAAACATTTGATATCGAAATTTTACTGGATATACATGTTTTGGGACCCCTGAATCTAAAAAAAAGCATTTTAGAAAAATATGTGTGGTGTATGTGTGCACGTGTGTGAGAACAGCATAACTCAAAAATGAAGTCAATTAATTACCAGACATGGTACTTAAGTTCAGCATCTTCCACAGATTTGACAAACATTTTCTAAAAAAATCCTTCCCACCCCAGACTACCCTTTACACGGAACTTTTTTCGAAAATTTTGATTTTATCAAAAATGACTAACACCTGTAGTGCAGTGCCTCTGGCAAAGAGGATCTGAATTTGAGCGCTGGGAGGTCTGCTCCGGGGTGCACTCCGCCTCATGATGCAACTGAGTAGCTATCCTGATAGAAAGGGAGCATCCCTAAACGGCAAAGAAGTCACCTTACGGTCAAGGGAGTCAACGTGCTGACCGCCGCCAAACCCATTCTCTGTAGCTTTGGTTGCAGATGGAGGATGACGCAGCCGGACAATAAGGGTACCCTCTGTATACGGGAGATGCCCTAGGAATTATTATCAAAAATGGCAGAAGTCCTCTTCACTCTGTACGACTTTTGCACAACTGGTTAATTGTAAGAGAGAAAATGTTACTACACAAAAAAGTAAATCTCTTTAAAACCAAATTTATGTCAAACACATTACTGTTAGTGAAAATTGCAACACCAGGCTGCAAAAGGTAATTGTTTTCAAGAGGGGAGAGCCTTCAATTCCTCTATAATAGAGGCTTATAAGAATCACTCTGGACAATTACCTAATGTCCCATCCCTAACCTTCCCATGGTGCAGCTGTTAGTATGCATGTTTAGACATCTTGAACTAAAGGGAGGGGCTGCTAATCAAATGGAACTGGTCAGCCTGATGAGTTGAATGACCGAATCTGGTATTCCTCCTTTTCCTTTACTTAATTCCCTTTTTCTACTTTCCTATCCAGTTTTCCTTAACTGAAGTCTTGTTTTCTTCGACCCTTAATGGTACTAAGGAGTCCAATGAACTCATTAACCAACGACAGGTGTGGCCCTCCAGACATACTGGGGGTTTATGTGAGTGGACGATGTAACCACCATTGCAAGCAAAAAGTTGGTATCCACTTAAAAAATAGTTACTTATGCTAACTAATTACACTAATTAAAATGACAAATCCTTCAGATAAGTTTTCTGGAGATAAAATAGTCCCCCTTTCGGATCTCCGGTTGGGGATATCTGCAGGATATCATTTGCAGAACATTCTCAAAATTCTCCAATGGAATGCAGGAGGACTTGCACAGAGTAAAAAAGTTGTTGTTGTTGTTTTCTAGTGCCCTGCATCTGGCAATGAAGCCATTAGCATTCGTGCTTTCCAATACTTTTGAACTGTAGTTTCTTCTGATCTTAATGCTTCACAGGTCTTCAAGTGGTCTTCATTCATTTCTGCTGGGTCGTTACACAGGACACATATTGGTGAGGCTGAGATACCTATTCTGTAGAGATGACTTGCCAAGCAGTCATGATTTGTCAATAGTCGGAAGGCTGCAACAGCTGTCAGAGTAAAAAAGTGGAACTACAAACAATCGTAGTACAAAGGAATAGACATTTATCATTCAAGAAGCTAATGTATCAAAAGATCAACTGAAACACTATCAAATTTCTGGATTCAATATTTATATTCTTCTCAAATCACATCAAATAGCTAGTTGAATTCTTAAAGATGTCAAAACATATTATCAAAATTTAAAGTCATAAAAGAAATGCAACAAGAAGACAAAATAGAAATTATCCAAATTGAAGTATGGAAAGAAAATTCACATTACAACTTATATGTGGAATACACAACCCACGTCTGGATATAATAAATATACATTGAAAAACAATTTTGATTGGGGATTTCAATAGTCAAGTCACCAAGTTGGGGACTAGAGGCAAAACTCTTGAAGATTTATATTAAATTCAAAAGCTTTAGATCTTATGTACAAGAACGATGATCACCCTACATATTTACATTATAATGGCCACTGTACAAATCCAGACTTATTAGTGTCATCAGATTTGAAAGATAAGACTACATGTGAAATCATTGAAGACATAGGATCTAATCATAGAGCAGTTATTGCATCCATAATACTTCATGACAAACAAAATGATAGCAAACCACAAACATAATACTCCTGGAATTTTAGAAAAGCTAATTTCTACTCCATTCAGTATGAAGTATCCGCAGACAAACTCCATATTATAATCTCAAACATAATTCTTGAAGCAGCAAAAAATTGGATCTCAAGAGGAAAAACTAAAAACTACAATCCCTTTTGGAATATAGATCTATTTAAGTTAAAAGAAGAAAGGGACATAGCAAGAAAAAAAGCAGAATTGTCCAATAACCCAACTAAGACACGAGAATGGCGAAGGGAGCAAAATTTAAAAAAGAAATTTATGTAGCAAAAGAAAATGCATTCAGTGAATTTACTGAAAAAGCTGATTATAGAAAAGATGCCAAAAAAAGTGTACAGAATGGAAGTGAAATGATCCGTCAGACTTTAACAGCGAATTTCTCATGTTGCGAATAACAAGAAAGTCTAATACCAAAATGCTGAACATTTTATAGTTTTCTTCAAAAAAACTATTTTTATCGAACAAATGTACCATCAGCTGGCTGAATTATTACTGATTGAAGGTGTCATCTTATGGCTATATTCATAGAAAACTGAATAAACAACTTTTTCCTTTGGCGTATTTCAATAGATTTAACGGTTTTTGTGCAAATTAAGTTTTAAAAACCCACAATTTGTTGCCTTCTTAATTGTGTTAGAAGTGGCAACATCGCATCAGCTGTGCTTACTTTCTTCGCTTATCCATGCAGATTGCGTGTAATGTTTACTTTCCCACACAATTGTTATTTTGTCAAAGCCGCAAAAGATGTGCATACAGGTACTGAATACTTGCTCTAAGCTCTTATTTTTAATTAATCCCAAAGTTATTGCATACTGGTTACTGCTAATAAATGTTAGTTATTAAAAGTATGGCCAATTTTTTGTTTCTAAAGCTACCACATAAATAATGGTTAATCCACGAATGTGGCACGAATACCAGTGTCAAATTTATTTAACTACAGTTCTTGAAATATTTTGTTATCTTTTGCACATACTCAAGCGCATAAATCTTAGAAATTTCATGTTGCAAATTTCACTAACCCGAGTTCTTTGGCACTCATAAGATTCTTGTTAAAACTTATTGGACTAATTATTGGAAAGGAAAGTACCTCCAAAAACTTGTGCATCACGTTATACAAATTCCTTTTTTAAGATGTAGGTACGTGCTTGCATAAAGCACATTAGTCCCATTTGAAATCGGGTACACTTGCTGAGCCACACGTGTAATCAATTGCACATACATTTTGTTTAAACATATTGCAGTGGAGCGTAAATTTACATTATAAGTTATACTTCCTAAAAGTTTAGTAATTACTACTATAACATTCTTAAATTCAATGGGGCATAATGGTATTACTAACACAAGAGGTGTTTCATGCAAGAGTGACATAACCTTTGGAATGTACAATGCACATTTGGAACTTAAATATCCAATGTAGGTATAACCTAACCTCCAGCCATTAGCTGCCAGCTTCGGCACGAATGCTTCATACATACATCTCGCAGACAATATTGAAACTGCATGTGTTCACCACATGCGTAAGTGTTAGAAACAAACTACCTCATTGTGAACATGAATATCGTGTTAGGTCCGTACCATTTGGTAAGTAAAGTGAATAAGGCAACTCGCTTTTCCTCAGCGTGCATGCACAATAAGTAGACATGGACTTAGCATATATTAATTTCATTTCAAATGAATTTATGCATTTCTGACTAATTAGAGCATATTTAAAGTTTATTTTTTTAATATTTCTATCATATTTGTTATTCCCTAATGGATGTAATACTGCAATTACTGTCGGAAGTTAGCAAACAATTTTGCGCTTGTTTAAAAGAAGAACCCAATTCCAAGAGAGGTCGTTATCTCATCATGGATAAGCCCCTCAAATAGAACAGGCCAGATATTCAAACCTTTAAATGTACCAAATAAAATATTTTTAATTATGCGGAAATATAAGCAATCAGCCATAACCTTAATTTTTTTCACAAAATTTTCTGGTGTCTGGAGCAGCACGACAAAACATCTGAATTCAATACATGGCTAACGTTTCTTAAATGGTTTTTATAGAGCATTAGAATAGTTCATTGATCTGCCAATAGAAGCTGAGTACCCGATCAACAGGTTGCACCATGTTACCACATACTCTCACCTTCAAACGTGATTATCTATTTAACGGTGCATTTAATTTAAAAAAGTTATTGGAATTTTTTGTTAATTTACATCCACTCTCTCACCTCCTTCAGTCTGGCGGATTATTTCACTTCCACCCTGTATAAATATGTAAGTAAAATCACATGTCAGAAAGAAACATGGAAAGAACCTCTCAAATTTAATAGAAAAGCGTTTACTTCCAACAGCTCTATTGCCTTCAATAAGCATTATAGCTCTCAACAGAAATTTTCTTTTGAAGCAAAAAGAAAACAAAGGCTGATTAAAAAAGATTATCAAATTTAAAAAGTGTCAAGAACAAACAAATGATATATTCAGCACAGAATTCACCATAAAGGAATTAAATTCTATTATACCCAAGTTAAAAGATAACAAATCTCCCAGACCAGATAAAATACATGTTGAATTTCTGAAACATCTTTGACAAAAGAGAAGAAATGCACTAATGAAATTATTTAACCCATTGTGGGCCTCTACTGTACCTACAGAGTGGAAAAAAGCTATAATTATGCCTATTTTAAAAAGACATATCACCCGATAATATAAATAATTACAGATCAATTTCCTTAACAAGTGTCACTGCAAAAACAGCAGAACGCATGATTTCAGTGAGGTTAAATTAGTTCTTAGAAAGTAATAACATACTAACAGCAACACAAACAGGATTAAGATAGCACCTATCTACAAAAGAAAATAGGATTCAACTATCCCAAGGTGCCAAAGAATCTTTAAACAAAAATCAAGATATGCTATCAGTTTTCATTGATTTTGAAAAAGCATATGATTCAGCATGGAGGGGTAAACTACTCGAAAAATTCACAAAACTTGGCATTCAAAATAACATGTTAAACTGGATTACCCGCTTCCTTTCTCAGCATTTCTGTGCTACAAAATATGACAGAACATCCAAATCCTCACAAATAAAAATGGGCCCTCCACAAGGTGCAGTACTGAGTACAACCTTGTTTTACATCTACGTCAATGATCTTCCCTCAGCTGTATCAAGCACAGAATTAAAGACAGCTCTTTTTGCAGATGACATGAACATGTGGACATCTTTCCCACAAATGGTTAAATCCAAAACCTCAATGGAAAAGGCTCTGATCCTATTAGAAAAGTGGACTGACAACAATTTGATGAAAATAAATACTGATAAAACAACATTTCAAATATTTAGCCAAAAATACAAAATCCCTAAACTAAATCTACAATTCAAGAAAACAAACCTCAGACAAACACAAAATGAAATATTTAGGAACAATTTTTGATTCAAAATCATCTTGGAGAAATCATTCTGAAGCAGTAGTATCCTAGTAACACAAAAATTTTCAATCTTAAAGAGATTAGCTGGAGTTAAGCAAGGTAGTAATTGGCAGTTAACACCATGTACAAAACATTCATCAAGCCCATACTCCTCTACAATGCAGAGTTAATAATTACAGCAAATAATTCTAACCTAAATCGTCTAGAAGTATGCCAAAATCAGGCTGTGCGACTAGCAACTGATGCGGCAAAATCAACTCCAATCATGGTAATGCAAGCCTTAACCCAGAACCCTCCGATATAGCTAACTTTAGAGGAGCAGGCACTAATACACCATGAAAATATGCTATGTTTAACAACAACAAAATGTGAAAAAAGATTGTTACAACCAACTGAGTTGAAAACACAAACAAGTTTCCTGTCCAAAGTCATGGAATTAAACAGATTTGCATCTTCCTAAATCTAAAGAAAACATTTTAACCTCTAGAGGGATATCAACGTGAAATCACGTCCATTTAAAATGGCGGATGAGCGATATGGGCGTCCTATGCGTTTAAGCATTTAACCCTTATTTATCCCTTATCCAACTCAACTTATTATAATTTTCCCTTTATGAAACATTTTAGTAAGGTCTATATACTTTATTGGCTTATCTTAATATGTTCGTTCTGCAGTGATTTACCTCAAAACAGGGATAAACACACAAGGGTACCTACATCTTCACATTCGCGAATTCCCTTCTTGCGGCACACGAAACACTTTCGAAATGGGCGGGACTTCTTTGCTGTTGGTGGTATCCGTTTAGGATAATGTTTTCCTTGAAGTCTGAGGGGTGCAGGGGTTTTGGATTTTCAACCCCCAACGTGGTATTGTTCAATTAGGCTGCGAGTTATTTATAGTTGGTAGTCAAGGTCGGTCATTGTCCTGTGTGGGTTTAGAGAGCTGTCCAAATCCCCAAACAATTGTATATGGTTATATCCAGTTGGTGCAAAAACACCTTTTTATACCACTTCACCCTTCAGCTACAAGCAGGAAAGAATACGTATGTATTTCAACAAAGACAGACAAGGACTCTACTCAGTTACGAAACTCGCGTAAGCAAAAGTTGTAATGTTGATCTATTCTGATGACTCAAGAGACCATGCATGCAGTAGCGATTTATTACACAGTATGCTGACGCATTAGTCACACATACAATGGGTGTTTCTTCACTGAATCTTTCCAAGAACTTATATTAGATGCGTTCGACAGAGCAAAGTTGACTTTTCACCACAGTGAAACAAAATTGTGCCATTTCAACGTTTTGTAAATACAACTCAACTTTGCTGATGACGTACATTTTTACTGCAAATAACGAGTTTTATACCAGTTTTTGTTTCATTAAAATAACTTAATATTTACACAAAATACAGCTGTGTATATACGAAGCGCATTTAACAATTTAAATGCTAGCAGTTCTCGGCTCGTGGACGTTTAAATGGCCATCACTCAAGAGGTTAATCAGAGAAAGCCCTCCAACTTTTGAACGAATTAATATTCAGCTAGATTTAGTAGAACCAGTTACAAAATCTGAAACTTCCAAACCCATACTAAAACTGCTAGCATTAGAAGCTGTGAACAATAGATACCCACCAGAAAAATGGCTACAAATTTACACAAATGGATCTACTATTGATAACAACTCAGGATCAGGAATTATGTGTGCTTTATTCTCATTTTATCAACCAGCAGGATACCATACAACATATTTTGATGCAGAAGTAATGGCTATTTATATTTCACTTCAAAACCCTCTATATAGAATACACAGCTAATTTGCAAAATGCTGCCACACTGATATAGCAGCACTATATGCAATAAATTTATGTAAAATGTTGTCAATCCAAATTAAAGAATGTCACAAAATGATCCAACAACTCCAAAACTGCAGAAGAGAATTCAATTACAATGGATACCTGCACATTGTGGAATTGCTGGAAATGAAACTGCTCATTTTCTCACCAAAAAGGTTAATATTTAGTTCAGAATGCAAATAAAAGCTTACCTTTTACATCCATAAAAAGACTAATTAAAAACAAATACAAAATCAAGCAAACTCAAACACTATGTAACAAAGCAAAAGATAAAAAATGGAACATTCTAATTAAAAAACCCAGAAAATATTCCAAAAATCCCTAGAAAAACTGCAGTAGCAAAATTTAGATTACTTACGGAACATGATTATTTGGCCAAACACTTAAACAAAATAGGAATTTACACAAATCCAAATTGTCCTTTATGCAACAAAGAAGAAATGACTGAAGATCCACAAATCTGAAGTTCTACTTATTGGATCCACTACAAAGAAATATTGGAGAGCAAGAGCACTAATGGCTTCATTGCCAAAGCCCAGCATTGATAACAACAAATTGCAACACCAAGAAGTAAACACATGATTGAAATGAAGTTTTACCACAGATTAGCTACATGACAAACAAATGATTAACTTTAAAAATCTGTACATGATCTTTGAGCTTGAATATTCAGTATTTGATGTAGCCTACAGGCACTGCAATTAGAGCTGCTAAATGCCGTTTAGCCGTTTGGAATATGTTCCTGGGGAACTCCCTCCACTCAGTTGGTATGCAAGCCCACAAATCATTGACACTGGTTCCTGGAAGACAGTGACAAACAAGTTGCCGACCAGCCATATCCCAGACATGTTCGATGGGCAATATGTCAGGCAAGCATGCAGGCCAGGGAAGCAATGGCACCCATCATTCTTCGAAGAAGACTTGTATATTCCTTGCAAGAGATGGCCAAGCATTTTCCTTCTGAAATGCGGCATGTGGAGATGCCTACAGCAGGGGAGTACCTCAGGCTCTAAAACCTCCCTCTTGTACTGGTTGCTGTTCAAACTGCCCTCAATTCACACTTATTGCAGTGCTCCTGCATCGAGCTAACACTGTAGATGAAGGTGTATGGTCCATTATGGCCAAGACAAGATGGTGGTCATCCTGTGCCGCAGTCATATAGCATGGTCCAGTACCTGATCTTCACCGGGTATCTGATCTGTCCAATGCTTCCACATATGCATCACTGTCATAGCAGCATGCCCTGTACAAGCTGGAATGTCACAGTATGACAAACCCAATTCTCGGAGACCAATAATTCTGCCCTGTTTGAACTCACTCACATGCTGATATTGCACCCTTTTGATGTCAACGAGGCACTTTGGCACTTACTTTAATGTTTCCACCTTGTTTAACAGATTATATACTTGGTGCAACATTGACCTTGTCAGGCAAACGCAACAGAGCTCTGCTCGGCCTATCCCTCTGCAGTCCTGATCACTCATTGCTTGCATACTGTTCTACACATCCACCAAGTTTAGATTCATTCTAGGAATTCTTTCACTGTGTTGCAATGTTCTTAAAGAAAAGTACTTTTTGTGGGGTGGACTATTTGCGAGATATTTCTCGTTATTTGCCTGAATTTTCCAATACTTATACTTTTCTCAAATGGGAAGTCATTATTAGAGCACGGAAACGCATGTGGTCACATGTGATACAGGTTAGTTGGACACAGAAAGTGAATGACATAACCAGTACTGCAAAGCCATTGTATATACATGCACATCAGCAGATGCCTGCAGCTGTGTACATGCACAAGTAGCAACAATAGAACCCATGTGCACTAAACTTTCAGTTAGTGCACAATAAACCACAAGTTTAGTGCACAATCTTCAGCCCTTTAATTACTACAGAACTTTTTTCTCTTGGCCATGCAAAGAGAATAGAATTTTAAAGCCATCACATAGAGATCAGCTTTAAAATTTTACTATCACTTACTTAACCCTTCCTGGGCGTAATTATTTTCCTAGTTTTCTCAAGTATTTTAAAACAAATATTATTCAAAATAAGGCACATATGAAACTAATTCATTTACTAAATGGCTGAAAATGGATAACCAAGCATACAAATGTTTGTTAAGTTATAACATTGCTTTTTATCACAATTATTTTCTTTTGAGGTTACACTTATTTAAATGAAAAGTGGCATGTGTACCAAAACAACTGAAACTTTAGCATATCTGCAGGGCAGACTGCAGCACCACTTCATAAACAACTTATTGAGTAATGTTGAAGTCTTTCTGTGCATGGTACACTTCAAAGGAGTTATCTGGATGTAAATAGGGCTTCAGATCACATGTTTCACAAAAATATGTTTCTTTTCTAACACCTCTTGCAAGACACACAACACATCTTCCTCTTCCTTTGGATCCCTTTTCTTTCCGATCCATGGAATGGAAAAATCCATCTAGTCTTTGCTGTGGAGGTCTAAATGATAAGTCTTTCTCGCCCAGCAGAATACACTTTTCCTTGTGATAGCATCCTCTCATAAAGCAGGGCTTCTACCAGACACCTTCTGAACTTCATATGTTGCATGGGTTTTCTTCAGTTTTCTTTCTGGATCATGTTGTACATAATATAAGAATTTACAACTGATACCTCTAGAAGCCAGAAAAAACATTTTACTGTGCCATTTCACTGTCCTCTTCATAAAATGAGATGAAGAAATGAAGTGGTTGCTTCTGTCACCTCCTCCCATGTGTTTTGTGTAATCTCCTACACACAGTGGCTTCATGGTAGGTGGCTGATTTGGAAACTTTGACCGGGTATCATGTGAGCTTTGCTTCCTTTACAGAAAGTAGAGAGCATTACAGTTCTTTTATCCTTCCAAGTGATTGCCACTTTTCTTGCTGATGGAAAGGCATTTCAACTTACTTCAATTTTGGTGACTGTGGCTTTTTTTCATAGGCTTCATGGAGTGATAAACTTTGAAAGATACCCTACCCTTGAATGACATGGCACTTTCATCCACTGATAATGTTTACCAGGTGAACAGTGCAATTGACACTTGGAATTTAATTTGTCCACCACAGGTTTGATGGGATACACTTTTTCCTTCTTAGCAGTAATAGTAACCGTTTTTTAGAGAGCACCATATTTTTATGTTTTGGCGGTCATATCGCTCTCTCACAACCCCCAGAATGTCTGGAGGACCACACCTGTCGTTGGTTTACGGGTCTCACCGACCTGACCGGGAGAATTATCAAAATAAATTCACCGACCATACCCTCTGATTACCAATCAGAGGACGTATTACATGCCATGACAGGTCAGCATGTTGGGGTTAAGCTTTTATAGAGAAATTAGAGAAATGGAGAGGTTGGAAAAATAAAGGCTCCCTAGCCCTCGGGAACCCTAATAGCATTGGGGTCAGAAGAGAACAAGAGATGACCAAGGTAAGGTCTGATAGAAAAGTTACAGTGAGGAGCAAAACACCAGTAAGTGGAAGTAATGTTCTGCTCAGCTTGGGTACCTTGTGGTCGCTATTCACATATCCCCTAGACGGACACCCCTGAGGCCACTTATCTATTATTAGCTTCAATTTTTCCTTAATTAAGAAGCACAACCTTATCTGAACACAAAATTTGATCAAAATATTTAGAGCTGTTTCTGAGACATAATATATGCAAGAATTGCTATGTATAAGAGGGAATAAAAAATGTTATTTTTTGTGTAAAATCACATTTTTTCAAGAAAGACACTTACATATACAGGTAAATTTAAAAAGCATAATCTTACAAAATTTTACCCAAATCTTGAGAGCCATTTCTGAGATGCAAGGAATATATGTACAAGAATTGCTTTGTAGAAGAGGGAATAATAATCACGCACACGCGCACCCACACCCCCACCCCCACCCACACACACACCCACACCCACACCCACACACACACACACACACTAAAATTTATAAATACAATCTATAGATGGTAATTCGAAGTTCATGAAATCTGTATTAAAACCATTAATTACTGCAGTGTTCATGGTTTTAATACAGATTTTATACATAAAAGGATAGGGGAATTTAAATATCAAAAAGCTGTCAAAGAAGTTTCAACCCTTAAAAAAATAAAAGATAATTGTATTTTTAAAAAGTTTACTTACCATCCATGGGCTAATAAAAAATTTACAAGGATTTTTAAAGAATATGGAATAAATTTGGTTCCTCAAAATAAATTTAATATACAAAATTTACTTAATTTTTCAAAAAAAGATAAAATACCAAATTATAAAAAATCTGGCATTTATCAATTTAGCTGTTCAGATTGTGATAAAGTTTATATTGGTAAAACTAAACATCATCTAGAAACCAGAATAAAAGAACATTTTAGAAATATTAAATATAAACAAACTGATAAATCAGCTGTGGCAGATCATTTTCGGTCATTTAATCATGAAATTAATCCAGAGGTTAAATTACTAAAACAATTAAGTAATCCGATAGATTTAATGGTTTGGGAAAAAATTTTTATTTTAAAAAACAGGAACCGTGTCATGAACTTCGAATTACCATCTATAGATTGTATTTATAAATTTTTGTTTTCAGAGATTGGTAAACAAAAATTGAACAAGAATAACTGCTTTTCAGAAAAAATAAAAGATTGCAGCCCGGCAACGAGTTTGTCCACATGGCCCCGAGAACGAGCCAGACACAGCCCGAAACCCCTGGGCCAGAAAAAGAACATCAACACCACCAAGACAAGTGAAGTTTCCAGTCTCTAACCTGTTCCCACTTTAGAATCTTGTTGCTTCACTGTTAATAGCTTCAATTTTTCCTTATTTAACTCATTGTACAACTCGCCAAAACTATCAACCACGCATCACAAAATGCCAAAACAATGTACTATTATTTATTAATATCAATGTACTATTATTTATTAATATTGTTGTTGTTAGTAATCTCTTTTTAATTTCTCTATTACGTATAGTAAGTCGGGGAATTGTTGTATTTCACCCAAAAATTCCATGTAGAGATTTCACCGGAAATATGTTTTGAGGTCCCCTGAATAAAAAAATAGAATTTTTACAAAAAGGTCCGCGTGTGTGCGTATGTGTGAACATTGTGAAAAATATTGGAGAGCAAAGGATTAATGACTTCATTGTCAGAAATCCAGCATTAGCTAACAACAACAACTTTTTCCTTCTTTCTTACTTGGGGATTTTCGTCACTGAAATACAAATTCCAGAACAGCAGCAAAAAGTCATCCCTGGAAAACATGTCACCAAAGAACTCCGTTCTATCCAAAGCTTAGAAAAATAGCTTTTTATATCAGGCTTTGGATACAACCCCATATTGATGGTGGTGCTGTTTTTAATGAAATTCTAATGGAATGGGCTGTGCTATGAGACTCGTTTTCTATCTACAAGGTCGTGGTAACGGATGGAATGAATATTCACTTGGGTTTAACTTTAGTCACACATTTTATTTGCACCTTCTTGCTCTCAATTTTTAAATCACATCACAGTAGAAAGTCTTATGTTAATTAATCAACTTCCCTAACGTCGCCAAAATTTAGTTGGTCTCTAAACACTTAGTAAATTCACTTTTACTGTTTCATGACGCATACTCATAAAAATACGTCCATCTACCTCGGAGGTACCCACGCTAGTGAACTATTTCTTGGCGTACTTTTGACGCGACACACCGCCTTTTTTTTTTTCATCAGCGGTATTCATCCGCGCAAATAGTTCTTTCTCGTTAGGGAAGCGATCCCAATTATCGTCTCCTATTTTTATTATGGAACACAAACAATTCTAATATTTATACACATATATTAAAAAACGAATTACACTTTTAACAAACATTTACATGAACGATTTTCTTTTGGGGTCTTCAAATATTCTGTCTCATATGCCCCTTGTTTTGTTTTTCAAGTTGTCACCTATATTTACAATCTTGAAACACAATACAATCCTTCTCCTTGCTCCTCTGATGCAATCACTTTGTACAATATTTTTTTCTTTTCTTTACAGTCTTCTTCGCTGTTTGTCTTTGTCTTTTGTTTTGGCATGACACAGCATGTCTTTATAAATTTCACATATTCAATTACTACACAATATATGTTCAGTTATTATACATCACATATTCAGTTATTATACAATACATATTCAGTTATTATACAATACATATTCAGTTATTGTAACACATATGTTCAGTTATTATAAACACATATTCAGTTATTATACAACATATCCAGTTATTATACAATACATATTCAGTTATTGTACAACACATTCAGTTATTACACAACATATCCAGTTATTATACAATACATATTCAGTTATTGTACAACACATTCAGTTATTACACAACATATCCAGTTATTATACAATACATATTCAGTTATTGTACAACACATATTCAATTCTTATACAACACATACTCAGTTATTGTTCATTTGACATTGACACAAATATAATTTAAGTGTATCATGGTTTATTATGTGGCTTTTGACTTATATTCTTTGTTATGAGGAGAGAAAAACAGGATACAAATTTTGAGCTAATGATTATGATCATATTTACGGCAATATTTTATTCAGTTCTTTGCCTTCTTTGTCTTGTAAGCTTATTATGTATAGGTAGGTCATTGAGTCGGTTCTTAAACTCTGATGTTACTAATGGTATCATTTTATTTTAATTGGGTTCTTATTCATTATTATTTGGTTCAATATTTCTTTGAGCTTAGCATTGGCTATATCCATCTTAATTCATGGGCATTGCTTTTCTGATCATGGTTTTTCTTACTTCACTAATTGTCACCTCTTTGTCTCTTATTTCTATAAGAGAAAACTTCTATACTTATAATTATTCTGCAATTGTATTATTTTTCTTCTCAATTCACCCTCGAGATCTTTGTGTCGTAATATTATATCTTTGTCATCATAATTGATTCCTTTCTATTTTTGTCCCTGACATCCTTATGTCAAAAACACATTATTTTCCGTCGCTATAATTCATTTCTTTGATGACAATCAGTGTCCTCATCTGTCTTTGTTGACAATGCTCTTTGTGGTCGATATAGCCAATGACTATGTTGGTTTTCTTTCTTGTTGTAATTTCTATTCTGAACATAATTTTCTATAAGTAACCCATTAAAAATTGTTATTTTCCATCATCTCTACTATTCCTGCCTCACATATTTGTTGGCAAAGACTATTCGGTCCTTTCTTTGTATGGCTTTAATTTATTTTTATGGTATCTTCCTACCAACTTGCCATTTGCATTCTGTAGCTCATACGTGTGGTCACCCAGCTGTTTTGTTATGACCAGTGGTCCAGTGTACAATAGCTCCATCTTTCCAGACCTTTTCTCAGATGCCTTGGATGCTTTGTGGCTTTTTAAGAGCACCTTTTCTCCAATTTGTGGGGACCATTTCCTGACGAATCTTTTCACCTTGTTCCTCCCTTTTTCAGCCTTTTGCTGTAATCTTCTGAATGCCAATTGACATTTTTCCTTCTCTGACAATTCCCTTTGAGCAGCCATCGTGGTGTCAATGTCAATTGTCAATCTCTTGGGTTTTGTGTTGGTCATCAATTCCATTGGGGCGAACTTGGTCGTGGGGTTCACCGAATGGTTAATCACCTCCTCTATGTACCCGCATTTTTCCGTCCAGGAAGTGTGGTCTCTGTGGCAAAGTAGGCGGAACTATATGCTGATATCCCTCATGGTTCTTTCAGTCGGGTTTCCTTGGGGATAATACGCTGAGGAATAGTACAATTTTATTCCTAATGTTCTTAAGGTGTTCTGGAATAACTTACTCTTATGCATTGTTGCATTGTCCGATAGAATACATTTTATCCTCCCATATTTTGGGATGTAGTCCTTGACGATTTTATCTAGGCAAGTTCTGCTTTTAATGTTCTTAATGGGGTATATTTTAGTGAATTTTGTGAAAACGTCAAACATGACAAAGATGTATCTGTTTCCATCTTTCCCCCTTGGTAGCTCGCCATGTTCGTCAATGCACACCAATGCATTTTCTCGTTCCTCAGGATGGATTGTGGAACGACATCGTATCTTATATTAATTGGCTTGGCCTTCTGACATAGGTTGCATGAGCAAATTAACTTCCCGACTTTCTTGCCAAGATGTTTGATGTACAGTACTTCCTCAATTGTAAGCATTGTTCTCTCAGTGCCAGAGTGAAGCATCGAGTGGTGGAATGCCAAAATGACCCTGTCCTGTAAGGAATTTGGTACCATCATTTTCCACTTCCTTACGTCGCGACCATGTAATTTAAATAGGATGTTCCTAAATTTGCCTATCTTGGCTTCCAACTTTGGTACTATGTCTGGAGCTTTGTCGAATAGCCTCTTCAATTCAGGGTCTTCTTGCTGTAGCTTTGCTATGTTTTTGAAGTCTTGTAAGATTTCGTTGCTTTCTTTACTATTTATCTGCATGATTTTAATTTCATGGTGTGGATTGTATATCGTCTCGGGTATGTGACTCTCCGATCTTAATCTTGACAATAAGTCACTAAAGATGTTCTCCTTGCCCGGGATATGTTTGACCTCTATGTCGTGTGATGTTATTTCGTGTATGTACCTTGAGATTTTGGAGTTGGTTAGCTTGCATTTTTGAATGAAGGACAGGCTTACGTGATCTGTATATATAATTATTTTATAATGGTATATATATTGCCTGAACTTTTGTAACGCAAAATGGATTGCACCTATTTCTAATTCTGTTATGCAGGCATTGGCTTCTATCTTGTTTAGAAATCTAGAAGCTGTGGCAATCATATGTTTGTTGCCATCTGCATCTTCCTGTGCTAATATTGCTCCATATGAGTGTATATTAGAAAAGGTGAATTTGGATCCGGTCGTTCCAGGAGAATACTGTGCTTGAAAAGTTCTTTGATATTCTCAAAGGCCACCTGGTGTTCAGCATTCCATTCCCACTTAGTATCTTTTTTCAATAGTTCTCTAAGGGGTACTAATTCCTTAGCGTAGTTGATCACAAATTTTGACTGGTACTGTAAAATGCCCAGAAACCTTCTCAACTGTTTCAAGTTACGTGGGGGTGGTATATGCTCTATGGCCTTGACCCTCTCCGGATTAGGTTGTATACCATCAGGCGTAATGATGTGGCCTAGAAATTCTGCCTCTTTGACGAAAAATTCACACTTTTCCAAATTTAGGGTCATGTTGCTTTCCTGGAACTTGGACAATACATAATCTATGTGATGTAAGTGTGACTCGGGATTCTTGCTGTATATAAAAAAATCGTCGACATATTGCGTTACAAAAGTCTCGATAGTATCCCCGAAAACTTTGTCTAGAGCCCTCAGTAGTGCACTGCTACTGGTCAATAATCCAAAGGCACATTTTAAAAAATGGTACACCTTTCCTTTGTGCAAGAAGCAGGTATATTTCCTGACATCTGGATGAAGAGGAATTTGCCAGAATGATGCTGTCAAGTCAAGACTTGTAAAATGTTGACCTCCCTTCAATTTTGATATCAGTTGGTCTACCCCCTCAGGCCTGTAATGATCTGGCAAGGTATGTGCATTTATCTTCCTTGCGTCGATGGTCATCCTCAATTTTCCCTCTTTCTTATGGACCCATACCACTGGATTCACATAACATGAGTCCGACGGCTCTATTATTCCGTCCGCTAACATTTTCTGGATCACTCTGTCAGCTTCCTCCCTGATGGAGTTGGGGATGGGCCTGGATTTATGTGACTAGGGGGTGATATCTTTTACTGTAAAAGTATGTACGTACTTATTACACGTACCTGGCTTTTTATTAAAAACTTTCCTGTTTTTAATCAATATTTTTCTAAGTTGGTTCCTTTCCTCTTCAGAGATGCCATGTGCCCCCCAGACCTTCTCATCAATTAGCCGTGACATCGGTTCTTCTCCATCTGTTGGTAGTGGTTCAGGTTGGTAGTTGTTCGAGGTAACATACTCGTCTTCTGTGCAGATCCAATGGCTGCAAACATTAGTTTCCTCCTCGCTCGTCCAACCTGTTTTCTCCTTACTTACCCTTAGGTCTACCAACCTATTCTTGTGGACATTGATGTTCTCCACAAAGAATTGTTCATCCGGATGGATCCCTGTCTGGTCTGGTTCCTCCTGGCATGTTTCTTCCTCCAGGAACTTCGCAGTGCATTCTGAGGTTCCTTCCTTGATAATGAATTCATGTAGGTCATAATTGATCACTGACCTCCAAAGATTAAGCAAATCACTGCCAATGATTAGGGTAGCTGTTAGTCTAGGTATTATACCAGGGCAATAAAATCGAACTTCCAACTTCCGATTTCTATTACCAGCCTTACCTGGTATTTAACATGTTCCTTTTTCTTGCCAATTGCTGTGCTGCAATACACTCCACACACAGGCAAGAATTCAGCATTTCTCTTAGTTATTAATTCCTGGAATAGCTGTTCGTCACATACTGATGTGCTGGCTCCTGTATCAATCATCGCTGGCAATTCGATACCCCATACCTTCAGCCTAATCATTGGTGGATTGTTTATTTCCTTTCTTTCACTTGCCTGTCTTCTCAAGGTACCTACATTATATTGGTCAATATTGCCCCTACTGCCACACAGGTCAACTTCCGGGACACAAAGTTGACTTGTACTTAGTTTTCTTGGGTGTTGGAGGTGATTGTTGTTTCTGTATTCTGCGCAGCATCGGTCCTATCCGGCACATTTTCATTCTGTTCCTGTTGTCTTACGTTGTCGGTGTTCCATTGGTTTCTGCCCCTTTGACGTGAACCCCTATTGTATGACGACCTTTGGCTGTTTAAGTATTCCCTACAGAATCGTATGTGATTCACTTGATGGGTACGGTCTCCTGGTCTCCCCTGATCATATCTATGCGTTCTGTATCTCGATTCACCCCTCGGTATTGTGTCGTGGTACCGCTGTCTTGTGTTCTCCATCCTCTCGCCATGATTGTGCGGTTGTGGGAAATGGTGTGCCCCTCTCCCCCTTTCATGGGTTCTCCTAGTATTTCTATCTTCTCCCTCACTCTGGTTGTTCGTAGCCGTGCTCCGGTTTAAGATGGGTGAGATTGGGTGACTGTTCCTATGTCTATGCTCATTAGGCCGACCATTTTGTGTTTCGAAGGCTGTCAGCAATTCTATCATGTCTGCAAAATCTACTGGCCTCGCAACAATTAACCCTGTTCTCTCGTGTCTGGGAAATGTCTTGTTATGCTGGTAATTAGTTCTGCTTCTGACAAGTTAGGGTCTAATAGCTTTCCTTTGTTGGCCACTTTCATAAAATAATCGACTAGCGATAACCCTTTGGTTGGGTCATATCTACCTGTTGCTAGCTCTACCCTAGTTTGGTTTTGCTTAGCTGGGCCCCAATACCTTGATAAGAATAAATTTCTGAATGAACTATACGACTCATGACCAGCTAGTGTTAACCTGAGCCATTCTAATGCCTTGTTTTTTAAGCTTTTCTTAACTATCATCATCCTAAGCTCATTTGGTATCCTTTTCACTTTAAAATACTCTTCCATTTCTTTAACGAAGAGTTTTGGATCGTCTCCCTTCTCCTCGTCAAATGTAGGTGGTGTGATTTCATGTAATATGCTGTTGGTGTAACATGTGTTGTGTGTGGTGTCATTGTTTGGTTGTGAACCTCTTTCTCTGTATGGTGAGTCAACATTTTGTACATTATTCAAATAACTCTCATCTTGTACATTACTTACATCTAAATCATCTTGCCTTTGTAGTACATTCACAACATCATTTACATTAGCCAAACTTTCTTTCCCTTTTTTCATTTCTTCACAAATTGATTTTAAATCATTCTTTATTTCTAAGTGAACTTTGTTTCATATCATTTATAGCATCCTGTTGCAAATGCACCACATCAGTCATCGTCTTAATTTTAGGAATTACAATTTGTTCTACAGTTTCATTAATAATGTCTTTCTTTACTACCTCAATCTCTTTCCTTAATTCCTCAGTTATTTCTGCTTTTACATTTGTAATCTTACAGTCTACACTTGTATTACAATCTGTTATTTCCTCTCTACATCTAGCAATTTCTCCTTCTAATACAATCTTATTTTCTCTCATTTCTGATTCTATTTTTCCCATCCTATCTCCTATGATTTCTATCCTAGCTTCTAAGGCTTCCTTTGTCTCATTTAAGTTTTTATGTACTAATTTTAAATTAGTTTCCATTACTTTCATATTTTCTTTAGACTCCTGTCTTCCTAATTCTATTTTCTGTTCTAAGTTCTGTCACACTTCCTC
Source organism: Tenodera sinensis (assembly GCA_030765045.1). Taxonomy (NCBI): domain Eukaryota; kingdom Metazoa; phylum Arthropoda; class Insecta; order Mantodea; family Mantidae; genus Tenodera; species Tenodera sinensis. Next base: position 179,641,296 of record CM060964.1, read on the forward strand.
CATTTTCTGACCTAAACTTTGTTCTATGTCCTGCTTTAATTCTACCTTATTTTGTTCCATGTCCTGTTTTAATTCTACCTTATTTTGTTCCACTTTCTGACCTATTTCTTTCATATTCTGTTTTAGTTTTTCAAACATGATCATCATTAACCTTTGGTCTTTGCTTATTGCTAGCTGTTCCTCACTTTGTGGTTCTACCTGATAACTAGGCCTATCTGCCCCTTCCCCCACTCCTGTTTCTATCTCTTTTCGCGACATTTTAGTTTCTTTATTCAATTCACTTAGGGTTAAAAATCCCACTACTTTGCCGCTTCTCAGTAACATAAAAATGAAAATAAACTGTATGTGAAAACAAAAATTTTTGATCCTACTTTTTTTCGTTGCTTCGTCCAGTTATGTACGTCTCCTGGGCAGTTGGCTTTGCTAGATGATCTCCGGTGTTTTCCCGCGTTGATTATCCGTGCATCGGTGTTCTTGTGTATCGTTGATTATCCGTTCATCAGTGTTCTGTTGGCGATATCAAACTATGGTCTTATGGCGTCTTCTTTTCTTTTGGCACGATGATATGGCGTCACTTGATGTTTATTGTGAGTTCAATTCCCGTAATTTGCATTCCATCCAAAATTCGAGCCCCACGTTGGGCGCCATTTTGGTGCTGTTCTAATTCTAATGGAATGGGCTGTGCTATGAAACTCGTTTTCTATCTACAAGGTCATGGTAACGGATGGAATGAATATTCACTTGGGTTTAACTTTAGTCACACATTTTATTTGCACCTTCTTGCTCACAATTTTTAAATCACATCACAGTAGAAAGTCTTATGTTAATTAATCAACTTCCCTAACGTCACCAAAATTTAGTTGAAGGCCTCTAAACACTTAGTAAATTCACTTTTACTGTTTCATGACGCATACTCATAAAAATACGTCCATCTACCTCGGAGGTACCCATGCTAGTGAACTATTTCTTGGCGTCCTTTTGACGCGACACACCGCCTTTTTTTTTTCATCTGCGGTATTCATCCGCGCAAATAGTTCTTTCTCGTTAGGGAAGCGATCCCAATTATCGTCTCCTATTTTTATTATGGAACACAAACAATTCTAATATTTATACACATATATTAAAAAACGAATTACACTTTTAACAAACATTTACACGAACGATTTTCTTTTGGGGTCTTCGAATATTCTGTCTCAATGGTTACCCCCAAAAATGCTTTTATGTCTACTACTGAAGGGTGGGACCAAGCAGAAAAATGAAATCTTTTTTGTGGTGGAGCACATTGCACTTCTCTTTAATACCTGTGACTGCAACAATGGTTCCTTGTTCACATTATAAATGGGAATGTCCTTTGGTGGTCCCACATCATGATTGTCATGGAAGTCCTCCATATTTTTGAACCAGCAGTCACTGGCAGTGGTGCATTCATGCACTCGGGCTTGTCATTGCTGCTGCTGCCAGATACATCACTGTTGCGCGCACTTGCAAGGCTTTCGTTTTCGTTGCTTTCTCATGCACTGAGGTCACTCATCTGTTTCGCTGAGCACAGATTCTATACAAGCCATTATTTCATCTTCCCCCATACAGTCTCTTATGTGTCATGATCCAAATTCAACCACAAGCAAAATAATGAAATGAACAGGAAAAATTACCCACTCGGGGCGTAATATTCGGTAGCAACAAACAAAACAAGCACAGGTGTGCGCTTACATTCGTCTAGTGACATCTGTTGACCATTTACATGAAGTAAAGGCTGGCTATGATAGCTTATGTGAACGTATAGCAAGAATTTGTGTGGAACTGATGCTTAACTATCTGTTGTGAATATATGCACATTTCGTCCAGGAAGGGTTAAAGTCTACTGCATTTCCATATTCCCCTTACACCTATAAGAAAATTAACAATTAGATAATTTCTGCAGATGTTTATCTCAATTAATATGAAGTAGAGAAGTAAGCTTTTGTAAGAATAGTTTGTACAAGAGTAGAGAAAGTCACGTGAGTGCAACACATCAGAACTGAATTGAATTATGTTTAAATTTTATCATAAAGAGGATACGGTTTATATCATTTTGTATTCAGATAGCATTTGGTTGCCAATTGTCTCCAATTTAGAGGTCTGCACAGGTTCGGGCCAATCCCTCGGATCTAGGCCCGGCCTAATTTGAAAAATGTGTGTCGACTCGAAAATCAAGAGATACAAAATTGATTATATATTTTGGTCACCAATGTTGAAATTCTTAGAATAGCACAATCATCGCAGCATTTCTTTACTAGGAATTCTATATGATTATTCTGCTGAAATTTTCAAACAACAACAACAACAACAACAACAATAATAATAATAATAATAATAATAATAATAATAATAATAATAATAATAATAATAATAATAATAATAATAATAATAATAATAATAATAATAATACCAAAAACAAAATACACAATCAGGCTGGGCTCGGGGCCCGGAGCTATAACTTCTTGAGCTCTGGCTCGGTTGAGGCTGGGTTGTGCCAGGCTGAACCTAAGAATGTTGGTCCGTGCAGACCTCTACTCCAATTGCTCAACTTGGTGGTACTGCATCATTTGTATACTGCTTATAGGGACATCATACATTTGCTAGTGTGGTAGTAGTAAAAACAAAGCATAGACAATGACTAATGTGAGAACAGTTTTATAAAACTGACTGCTCAAATTAATAAAATGGAATTAAGACAAGATAAGGAATTACTACTGGAGCTCTGTCAACCTCCAGCACAGCAGCCCAAAAGGCTTACTGTGCAACCCTATCGGAAAGGATGCTTTCATTGTTTCCCAAAATATGTTTCATGAACAAGTTGCAAAATCTTGGTTCCAATAACAGTGTCCCCTCCTTTATCTTCTCTGGTTATATATAGTGCAAGTCTCTTTCTTGCCTTAACCCTTTCACTGCTATCACATTGGTGATATACACATAGTTCCTGTGCTGAATTTTTTTGCCAACAATTTCAATGTCATATTTCTAAATAAGTTCTATATTTAAGAACAAGGTAATAACACTTCATGCAATAACCTTACCTTTTCTGGTGTATATCCATTCCATTCAGCAGAATATGTGAGGAATATTTTATCCTTTGTTTTATAATTATTTGCTTCACGCCACTGATTAGAATGTATAATGCACTGATACGAATAAGGTAGACTTCCCTTATAGTCTTTCTTACAAAGAAATTTGAAATGAACTATCACAGTTTCTTGTAGAAAACTATTACAAAATACACAAGAGTACTGTTTTTGTTTTCACCCCTTAACTCTAATAGTGAAGGAGCGTGTGGTACCTCTCAAAACAGGGAACAACGCACAATGCCACATTACACTGGAAGCACATATACCTGGATTCCCTCCTCTTGTAGCACTGAACTTATGCCGAAGGTGATCTATAATCATTTTTAGTTTATATAATCGGTCACCCGCCGATTGTGTATTGTTGTCGCAGAAATGAAGGGTGTGAAGTAACAACAAATACCTGTCCCGTGACATGTAATTGCGGAACTGAGGAGTTTCAATCAGAGGATCAGTAGACCAATACTCTTCCCTAGAAAGTTTTTTTTACTCTTGGCATGAGCATTGTCAGTGCTAAGAACACATACATTTCATCCACATTAGTGTCATGCCACTTTTGAAGACGAGAGGATGGGGAGGGTGGAACCACATTTGTCATAAACGAGTAGAAACTGTTTGTCTCCTCCACTATGTTCTGCATTACATCTACACTAAAAAAATGACAGAAATAGTCTGATGCCTCCGAAGCACTACTCAAAGTCCCAGCTGTGATTCCTGCAACACTGTCATCAAATGGATGGATTCGCAGCACATACGCATCGTCTTTCCACCGAAACAAAGGAGTTTGCACCCGTGGTCTTTTACAAGAATGTGATGGACCTGTAATATCACGAACTAGTTCTTGTTGGGTTTCACGTTCACCTTCACTTCCGGATTCACTAGACGGGAAATCAAACTCTTCATCTGATTCTAAAGTTGTAAAAATATCTAAAAGTTCCTGTCGGTAAACATGTGCCCGGCACGGAATGACGCCATCTTAGCCCAACTGGCAGTGGCGTGCGGTAATTTCCCGCAGCTAACATGTGACTTGTGCACAGTTTACTATAAAACCCTGCAGATGTCATACAACACCAGAGACTGCAGGGCAACTAGTGTCAGCGTATAGCCAAGAGATGGCAGAAGAAGTCAGTGCACGTGGGCCCGCTTTAATGTAAGTGACTCGAAAGTTACGGCCATTAGAAAATGGCGTAATGCCCAACCGAGTATACTCGTCTTTAGCAAGACAGCAGCAACATTTTAACACCGAGTTAACTCGCTCTTAGCAGTGAAAGGGTTAAAGTCAGAGAATATTAAAGGCAGTTTCCTTGTCCTCTTTGGACATTCTACATATGGGTTCATTCTTGTAGAGTCCATGTTTCCTGAAGTAACCATGTTCAGAAATTAAAGCAACTACTTTTCTTATTCCTGTTCTATTCAATCTTAGGAGTTGTGAGAAAAGTGTTGTATGAACCTAGGACCAGTTTCCTGGCCTGTCGTTGTCCAGGATAGGTTTGTCACCTAAATTAGTGTTTTTCCCTAATCCACATTTTTACTGAGGCTTTGGCAATATATGTACTGATTTCAACCACAGGTTTAGGGACAACTAAACTCGGTACCCTTTTCTGCCAGCTGATCAGCATTTTCATTTCCATAGATGACCTAATTCTCTGGCATCCACTGCATTTCAATGAAAGTGAAACATGACAACATTTAATGATTAATCCTTAAAAGGGTTACCTTCTTTTCATCACTACTCCATTTCAACTCTTCTGCCATGACGTCAACAATTCCAGGCAGAGCTTCCTGTGCTGCCTGGACATTAAGGAATGACAATCTTAATCTTCTTGCAATCACATCAATTGCAGAACAAGCATATTCCTTGCAGGCATAACGTATCTGCAAACATGCACATTAAGTTATTTACCCGTTACAACAATAAGTTAATAAGCTTCAAGATCCACAAACTTACAGTACTTACAAAAGTTAAAAAAATTTTGTTTTTAGATTCTGCAATACAAATGAATGTTAAAGTTTAACTTTTAAGATGGCAACATTTGTTCTGCCTGTTTCAGCATTACTCTGATCACGAACATTTAAAAAAAAAATGTTGTCATACAACTTCTTTAATAGTATATATCAATTTCTATGATTTATATGACAGCATGCATCTCACATTTGCAGGATTCCTGATGATCAGTACAGTGAAATCATGATTTTATGTTTCACATATTTTGTGTTTATATACTAGAGGCCAACTTTGAATACATAAAAAACAATGCAATTTCTCTGAATTTTCCAAGTGTCCCCTTTAACTTATGTTTGAATATCTACTTTTAAAAAATAATTTTAATATTCATATTTTGTTTCTAAACCATTTTCATACCATTCTCATATCATAAGAACTTTTATTTTGATGTTCATGCATTACAGCACTGCACGTTTCTTATTTTCAAACATCTACAAAATGTGTCACAGATTATACTTCGGATGCAAACAATTTAAATTTTGAGAAACTCATAAAAAGATATATTTAATAAACCCATATTTAAACATATTTCATTAGCTTGATAACCAAGTTTTACTGTAAGATTTGGTTGCTCGGTTTTACTTAAGTTTTTGTTCCCATTGTTTCAGAGCTTAATTATTATGAATTAATTTACTAGAAAATGTAAGATTTTGGCCCATCTGTTTTTTTTCCCTTTCTTTCTTCTCAATAAGATATAATCCACTGCTAAGGTAAATTCACTGGATAATTGAATGAATAGAGGCTCATAAGGTTTAAATAAGATACAAGTAAAAGCAATGGTTTTAATTTTAACAAAGCAAAGAACAACTATAACCTTAAGTATAATAAATGCTTTATTTATTGGTTGCTAGAGGCCTGAAAAACCCATAGGTTTATTTAAACGTTACAGTTTAGTATTTATTTTCCATAATACTATACTAAAATCTTACAATTTTTCATTCATTACTTCAAGTTGCTATTCTATTCCTAAGTCCACCATGCATTTTAACACACTGGTTATAAACATAGTTTACAAACACACACACCTACGTAATATCCTGACTAGGACATCTAACATTACACTTTACTCGATTGTTTGCTGCAGCAACAACCTTATGTTTATTTCTTTAGCTGCAAGAATGACTAACTGGCAGTTATGTGCTGCACAGGTCAACCAGACCCTGAGTGCCTACTCTTGTTACATATTGATGTTTTTCAGTCGTGCAATTCTGCTTTGCCACTGCAAGTAGTATGTTACTACTTCTCACAAACAGGAGTATTATCTAAAAAATCCCAAGGATTTGGAACAAGTGCTTGTGATGATGCCTTATCCGTGGATGCAGCCTCGGTTCAATTCCAGGCAACTGCATGTGGGATTTGTGGTGGACAAAACAGCACAGGGGCAGGTTTCCTCCGGTTCTCAGGTTTCCCCCTGCCATCTCATTCCACCAGTCCTCCATCTTCATACCATATATCACCAGTTTAACAGCATGTATCACATGCTTGCAGTGCTGCATGTAGTGAAAGTGGGGCCCCCAGGGGGGAAGACAACTTGTATAAATCAAGACGATTCAAATTCTGAAGATATACTGAAAAGGAGATCTCTAGAATCAGAAGCTGATCGTGAAGAAGAGGATGAAAGCAACCTATGTTACTATTATTATTATTATTATTATTATTATTATTATTATTATTATTATTATTAATAATAATAATAATTACTAATATTATTACTATTATTGTTGTAAGTACCTGGGCAACTGAGCTTCGCTTGGCTTTTCTTTTCTCTTCCTTTTCTTTAATTGTGCTTTTTTTGGGGAGAAGATACTTATTTAGATAAACTTGAAAAGCAACATGTTAACTAAATATAAATTTCCATCCTAATTGTTGCAGCTGTTTCCATGACGAGACCTTTAATATCCTGGCTTGTTTTTTTGAAAATGACGCACTAACAGAGAAATTAGGGCCAAAATAAGGTTTTGACAAATTGTGACCGTTACACGTAGACTAAGATAGCATGTGGAACATTTATGGGACGAAGACATAAGAACCATGTTTCTCCCTCCTAACGTGACTTCAGTATATCAGCCAATGGACCAAGGAATTTTAGCAGTACTGAAGAAGAGACACAGACACAAACTTCTTCCATCTCTTGTTTTGGTCATGGAGAATGGATGTCACGTAATCATGGGACAAACTAAAAGAAATAGATATGCTTGACATAATAGTCTGGATATCCGAATCTTGGAATGAAATCAAGCAAATAAGCCTAGTTCGCTTCTGGAGAAAGCTGCTGGACCATTCAGGAAATGAATGACAAGAAAGCAGGATCAAGTTAGAAAATTGTGAAAAAGCAGACTTAATGAAGAAAATTCCAGGTCATAAAGACGTTACCAATGCTGATGTTGGAGAATGGATGGGGCAAGACGAAAACTGAACTTTTAGGAGATTCTGAAATAATTGCACTAATGGAAGAGAACAAAGACAAATGAAGAAGAGATGGAAGGCAAAGGAAAAAATAAAAAGATCGCTTACAGTGAAGGACTTAAGGCTGCTGAAGCAATGCTCTGTTACCTGGAGGAACAAGGTGCATCCACTGTGGACATTTTATTTCTCTGTCACATATGTGATGAAGCTGCATGGAGACAAAATGCATGTGAGAGGCAAACTAGCATCACAAGATTTTTTTCTACAAGAAATTAGCAATTTCTTCTATATTCTATGTAAGTACATATGTATTTTTAAATTTACTTTTACAGTAATAATTTTTAGGATCTGTTATACTTCTCTGCTTTGTATATTGTGCTAAAACATGCATTTATGTAATCTGCTGTATTATGTTACAAGCTGTGAATAATAGACCACTTTTTTCATAAAGCTAGGCATTTCAGTAGCTCAACGGCCTCTCAGTCCACACTAGGTTGAGTTATCAGGATTCCACTGTAGAGTGCAGTCTAAACAGACAACAGTGTAGTATGCTGTTGACAACTCGTAATCTATTCTAAGGTTACAGGATATAGCAGAAGGTTGCAGCTTCTATTCGTATGTTGTTCGCCATGCATAATTAAAGGAGAAACAAAGCTCAGTCATGGAAAACATCATTTATTGCTAAAACATGCATAAAATAGTGCTAATAACTAAATAATGAAAAATATTTAATTAAATATGTTTATTCTAAAATTATGCATTTTTATGTGAAATAAAATTTTGTGTTTGTGATAGTGTCATCATATTCAATATTTATACTTGGCTTAACACTTGTAACTTCAAGTGGCAAAAACATTTATTTACCTAAAAATCTGTTCCCTACTCATCACTGTGTACATATTCATGATAAGTATTAACTGTTGTGGTGCTGACTTTTTAATAATATTTTATTTTGAGTTGAGCTATGAGATTCTTTTTCTATCCCAGGTTGTGGTATGGGTGAAATGAACGAACACAGGATGTAACTTTTACCATATCACTTTTATTTGCACTTTTTTTGTCGAATGTTACACTTGTTACAATTAAATTAACTTTTGTTGCACCTGAATATATTTCCTTGATAGCCTTTCCACGTTATCAGTTATTTTAGACTGGTTTTAGCATCCGTATCTACGCGTGTCACAAAACGTGTCTTTCCTTTCCGGACTCCAAGACGCTACTAAGAAAAAAGTTGGTGCCTCTTTACATAAGGCGTTTGTAATCATAATCCCTGTAATGTTAGGGAAGCGATCATTATCCATCCTCCCTACACTTTTAACACTAAATATATATGGTTCTTATATTTATACATATTAAATTTGAACATGTAGCTTAGCATTTATGACATTTTTAAACAATTACCTCTTTTTTAACAATTAAGACAATGGCAATACATTTTCAGTACTCAACAAATCCTTACCAACATGGAAAATAAACTATATTTACAAAAAATATTTACATAAATGCCTTCTTTTCGGGGTCTAACCATATATTCTGTCTCACATGCCCCTTGTTTTGTTTTTCAAGTTGTCACATATAAACACAGTCTTGAAACACAATACAACACGTCTCCCTATTCCTTTGATACAGGTTTTTTACTTTGTACACTAACCTTTTTTCTTTACAGTCTTCTTTGCTGCATACTTTTGTCTTTTGTTTTGGTATGTCACAGCGGGCCTTTATAATTTTAACATATTTAATTATTACACAACACAATACCATGAATATTCCTAAGCTTTTACATTTGATATTGACACAAATATTATTTAAGTGTATCATGATTTATTATGTGCCCTTTGACTTATGTTCTTTGTTATGAAGAGAGAAAAACAGGATACAAATCTTGAGCTAACAATTATGATCACACTTATGGCAATTTTATTCAGTTCTTGGCCTTCTTTGTCTTGTAAGCTTATTATGTGTAGGCAGGTCGTTGATTCAGTTCTTTAACTCTGGTGTTACTAATGATACTATTATGACATTGGGTTCTTATTCACTATTGTTTAGTTCGTCAACATTTCTTTAAGCTCAACATTGGCCATATCCATCTTAATCTGTGGGCATTGTTTTTCTCTGAGTATGGTTTTTCTCTCTTTACTAATTGTTATCTCTTTGTCTTTTATCTCTATAAGAGAGAATTTCTATACTTATAATTATTCTGCAACTATATTATTTTTCTTCTTAATTCACCCTCGATACCCTTGTGTCAAAAATATTTTCTCTTTGTAACCACAATTGATTCCTTCTTACTTTGTCCCTGACATGCTTATGTCAAAAACAAATTTTCTTCATCGCTATAATTCATTTCTTTAATGACAATCAGTATTCTCATCTGTCTTTGTTGGCAATGCTCTTGGTGGTCATTCTAGCCAATGACTATGTTGATTTCCTTTCCTGTTGTATCTTCCAACCTGTATACATATTTTTTATAAGAAACCCATTAAATCTTATTGTTATTCCTCATTTCTATTGTTCCTACCTCACATATTTGTTGGCAAAGACTATTTGGTCCTTTCTTTATATGGTTTTAATTTGTTTTTATGGTATCTTCCTACCAACTTGCATTTAAATTCTGTAGCTCATATTGTGGTCGCTCAGCTGTTTCATTATAACCAGCGGTCCAGTGTACAGTAGTTCCATTTTCCCAAATCTTTTTTCAGATGCCTTGTGCCTTATTAGGAGCACCTTTTCTACGATTTGTCGGGACCATTTCCTGATGTACCTTTTCATTTTATTTCTTCCTTTTTTCAGCTTTTTGCTGCAGTCTCCTGAATGCCAGTTGATTTCTCCTTTTCTGTTAATTCCCTTTGGGCAGCCATCGTGGTGTCGATGTCAATTGTCAATCGCTTAAGTTTTGTGTTGATCGTGGTAATTTTCCTAGGTGTTGGTGATTGTTCTTTCTGTAATCTGTGCAGCATCTGCCCTATTTGGTGCGTTTTCATCTACTTCCCGCTGTCTTATGTTGTCAGTGTTCCATTGGTTTCTGCCCCTTTGGTGTGAACCCCTATTGTATGACGGTTTTTGGCTCTTCAAGTATTCTCGACAGAATCGTGTGTTATTCACTTGATGGGTAGTCTCCTGGTCTCCCACGATCATACCTATGTGTTTGGAATCTCGATTCACCCCTTGATATCGTGTCATGGTACCGCTGCGCCGTGTTCTCCACCCTTTTGCCATGATTGTGTGGTTGTGGGAAATGGTGCGCCCCTCTTCCCCTGTCATGGGTGCTCCTAGTGTTTCTATCTTCCCTCTCGCTCTGATTGTTTGTGGTCGTGCTTCTGTTTAAGATCGGTGAGTTTGGGTGACCATTTCTATGTCTTTGCTCATTAGGTCGGCCATTCTGTGTTTCGAAGGCTGTTAGCAGTTCTATCATGTCAGCAAAATCTACTGGCCTCGCAACAATTAACTCTGTTCTCACTGTGTCTGGGAAGTGTCTTGTTATGCTGGTGATTAACTCTACTTCCGACAGGTTAGGGTCTAATAACTTCCCTTTGTTGACTATTTTCATAAAATAGTAGACTAGCGATAACCCTTTTGCCGGATCATATCTCCTCTACCCTTGTCTGGTTCTGCTTAGTTGGGCTCCAATACGTTGATAGGAATAGATTGCTAAATGAGCTATACCTTTCATGACCAGCTAGTGTTAACCTTAGCCATTCTAATTCTTTGTTTTTCAAGCTTTTCTTGACTATCATCCTAAGCTCATTTGGTATCCTTTTTACTTTAAAATACTCTTCCGTCTCTTTAACGAATAATTTTGGATTGTCTCCCTTCTCCTCATCAAATGTAGGTGGTGTGATTTCGAGTAGTATGCTGTTGGTATAGCATGTGTTGTGTGTTGTGTTATTATTTAATTGTGAACCTCTATCTCTATATGGTGACACAAAAACATAAATGAAACAAAGGAAGCTTTAGAAGCTAGGATAGAAATCATAAGAGATAGGATGGGAAAATTAGAAATGGAAATGAAAGAAAACAAGATTGTATTAGAGGGAGAAATTGGTAGATGTAGGGATGAAATAACAGAGTGTAAGTCAAGTGTAGACTGTAAGATTACAAATGTAAAAGTAGAAATAACCGAGGAATTAAGGAAAGAAATTGAAGTAGTGAAGAAAGGAATTATTAGAGAAACTGTAGAACAAATTGTCATTCCTAAAATTACAAGACTGTGGCTGATGTAGTACAATCACAACAAGATGCTGTGAATGATATAAAATAAAGTCACTTAGAAATGAAGAATGATTTAAAATCAATTTGTGAAGAAATGAGAAAAGGAAAAGAAAGTTTGGCTAATGTAAATGGTGTTGTGAATGCACTACAAAGGCAAAATGATTTAAACATAAGTGATGTTCAAGATGAAAGTTATTTGAATAATGTACAAAATGATGAGCAACGAAAGTTAATTCAATTGTAACGAGTGTAATATTCGACAAAAAAAGAGCAAATAAAAGTGATATGGTAAAAGTTACATCCTGTGTTCCTTCATTTCACCCGTACCATGACCTGGGATAGAAAAAGAATCTCATAGCTCAACTCAAAGTGAAATATTAAAAAGTCAGCACCAAATGGCGCCCAACTTGGGGCACGAATAGAAGGGTGAATAAAAGACGATGGAAAATGAACTTATGCAAAATACCAAGTGATGCCAGTCTGTGCGCGAAAACGAATGAAGACGCCGTTAAACAATCCATCGAACTTAAAGACGACAGGAGGTGTTATTAAGCTCAAATCAACATGGGAAGTGCCGAGGAACGATTATTCATCAACATGGGAAACATCAAGGGACGCCTTGCAAAACCAATTGCCGAGGGAATGGACGTAAAGAAATAAACCAAAGGAAAAAAGTAGGACCAAAACTTTTTATTTAAAATTTACTTAATTTTTATATGTTACTAAGAAGTGGCAAGAAAGTAGGACTTTTAAGCCCAAATGAACTGAATCAAAAAACAAAATGTCACAAAAAGGAAAAGAAGTAGGAACAGGAATGGGGGAAGGGACAGATAAGCCTAGTTATCAGATAGAAACAAAGTGAGAAAGAAGTAGCAGTAATAGGAAAATGACCAAACATTACTAATGATCATGTTTGGGAAATTAGAACAGAGTGTAGGTCAGAAAATGGAACAGAATAAGAAGGAATTAAGGCAGGATTTAGAATAGAGTGTAGGTCAGAAAATGGAAGAGAATAAGAAAGAGATAGGTCAGAAAATGGAGGAAGTGAGACAGGACTTAGAGCAGAAAATAGAATTAGGAAGGCAGAACTTAGAACATCGAGGAAATGCAATCGGTATTACCTAATATATATATACCTAATATATTTCCTTCATAGCCTTTCCACGTTATCAGTTATTTTAGACTGGTTTTAGCGTCCGTATCTACGTGTGTCATAAAACGTGTCTTTCCTTTCCGGACTCCAAGACACAACTAAGAAAAAAATTGGCGCGTCTTTACATAATGTGTTTGTATTCATATGTGTATGCACTTATTTTCCCGCGAAGTACACTTTAAAATCCTCCTACACGCTAAATAGTTCCTGTAATGTTAGGGAAGCGATCTTTATCCATCCTCCCTACACTTTTAACATTAAATATATATGATTCTTATATTCATACATATTAAATTTGAACATGTAACTTAACATTTACAACATTTTTAAACAATTACTTCTTTTTTAACAATTAAGACAATGGCAATACATTTTCAGTACTCAACAAATCCTTACCAACATGGAAAATGAACTATATTTACACCAAATATTTACATAAATGCCTTCTTTTCAGGGTCTAACCATATATTCTGTCTCAGTTGCATTCTTTTCAGCTTCTCAAATACAGGTGGAAGTGAAATAATCCGCCAAACTTCAACAGTGGGTTCCTCATATTGTGAATAACAAAAGACTCTTATACCAAAAGGCTGAAAAGTTTATAGTTTTCTGGAAAAAAAAAAACTTTTATTGAAATAGATTATCATCACCTGGCTGAATTATTACTGATTTGAGGTTCATAATTTATGGCTGAATTCATAGAAAATTGAATGAACAGCATTTTCCTTTGCTGCATTTCAGTAGTTTCAACGGTTTTCGTGTAAATTAAATTTTAAAAATCCACAATTTGTTGCTCTTTTAATTCTGTTAGAACTGGCAACATCGGATCAGCTGTGTTTATTTCTTTTGACATTGGTGTGGATCGCGCAAATGAACTGCATGCAATTGTTTTTTGTCAAAGTCACCAGTTAAGACAAAGACATGGGGAAAAACAAAACAAAAACCGGATGACACAAGATCTATTACACAATGGTGTGTTTTACAAGTTCCAAATATCTGGACATATTAATTTACGGGGAAACGCAGTGCAATTCGCAATCTGCTTAATGACTTTGTGCTGAAAGATTTTGTAATAGGGTCGTGCCAAACAGAGATACATTTGTTGCAGTTTGCCAGTGGGTGTGTGATATAGGTAGTGTAATTCCAAGCTGCCGTAATCGGGATGACAACGACCTGACGCAGTCATAAACATGGAAGAAATGCTAAATTTGGTGGACGAAAATCCTGAAAGTAGCAGTCACGATATCGCTTGTGAGGTGGGCGTGTGACACTGGACTGTCCTTAGAACTTTCAAAGAACAACTATTGTGCCCACATCACATCCAGTGAGTGCAATGTTCATCACCAAATGACTTTCACCTGCGTGTTAGGTTTTCCGAGTGACTCCATCAGTTTGCACAAAATGCAGATTTTGTAACAAATGTGTTGGTAACGGACGAGGCCTGTTTTATGCTAAGTGGCGTCACAAACTTCCACAACACACACATGTGGGCAGTAGAGAACCCTAGAACTACACAGCTGCAGAATTTTCAACATAGGTTCTTGATTAACGTTTGCGCCAGCATAATTGGAGATTGTCTTATTGGACCATGCATCCTTCCACCACACTTGAATGGTATAGCGTATCAGCAGTTTTTAAAGTACCAATTGCCTAATCTGTTGGAGGACGTCCCATTAGAGGTAAGGAGGAAAATATGGTTCCTTCATGGTGGTGCACCACCCCACATCACTCCTGCAGTCCGTCGGCAACCTATGAAGACCTTCCCGAACCGCTGGATTGGTCAATTTGGACCTGTGGCTTGGCCTGCCAGATCGCCAGACTTGAATCCCCAAGATTTTTATTTCTGGGGTGATATGAAAAATAAAGTGTACAGGGGTGAAATAGCAAATGCGAACGAGCTGCATCAGTGCATTTTCTTAGCAGCTGAGGAAATTAGAAACAATCCAGGTCTCTTCACTAGTGTGTGTCAAAATTGGCTAAAGAGGTGTGAAGCCTGTGTACAAGCCAATGCTGGACATATGGAGCACTTCCTCTAAACACTTATTTCAAATTTAGAGCCTGTAGGCAAGGTCAGATATTTTAAATTAATTGCACTGCTTTCCCATACCTGTCAATGCTAATAAATGTTAGCAAACAAAATAATGGTCAGTTTTTATTTCTAAAGCTACCAAATAATGGCTAGTCCGTGAACGTGGAATTCATTAAACACGAAAAACAGTTAATTTTGTTTACCTCTAAGCTTCTTGAAATAATTCACACATACTCACGCTCACAAATCTTATCAGAAATGTTAATATTGCAAATTTCGCTAACTTGAGTTTTTCGGCGCTCATAAGCTGCTTGTTAAATAACGGAGTAACTGTTGGGGAAAGTGCTTTGTAAACTTCTGCATCATGTTCTACAAATACATTCATGTTATGTAAATTCCATTTTTAGACCATTAATTAGATGCACCTGCTGGCGTAAAGCGCTTTAATTCCATTTAAAAATGGGTATTTTGAAAATTAAATAGAATCATACATTTCCCGACTGCCCAAACCTGAAAACATTTGCACGTAAATTTTGTTTAAGCATATTGCAGTGGAGAGTAAATTTGCATTCTAATTATGCTTCACTAAGGATTTAGCAAGTATTAGGATAGGTGTAGGGCATTTGTACCTGGCCGTCTATACGAAACAGCGATACAGGCACATGCGCAAGTCTGTTGCTGGTTGGCTAGCCAAAGCGATAGATGGGTTATTGCCAACCGAAGATAGATGGTAAATGCAACACAGAATAACAGTATTAATAATGTAAGAGGTGTTTCACACATGAGTAACATAACTTATGAAATGCTGCAATAGTTGCAGTGCCACATATGTACATCTGACAGACAATATTAAAAGTGTACCTACATGTGTTCACCACAAGTGCCGGTGTTGGAGGCAAAATTGTGAAAATGAATGTCCTGTTCGGTCTCTGCCATTCAGTAAATAAACTTCGTAGGTATAAGTTGAATTCAACTCGTTAATAATGTTGATCTCGCATCATTGTGCCATGACATATGCAGTTCCTATACAAGAAAGCTTATCAAGAACGCACATGTTATGTCCGGATTAAGGGAAAATTTCACCAGTTTATTTAACTACAGCATATTGACGTTCTTAACGTTAACAACAAATACTTGAGTACCACCACGTGGGAGTACTGCTGGCAGCAATGTTGCTGCAAACTGGGTGCTTGCACAGTAAGTAGATTTGGACATGTATGCATTTTATTTCAAGTGAATTTATGTCTTTCTGGCTGTTTAGAGCGTATTTAAAGTTAGTATTTATGTTTCCATGATATTTGTGATTTCCTAAAGGATGCAATACTGCAACTGATATCGAAAGTTAGTAAAAATGTTTTCTGGACGTAAAGTAAGGAACAGCCCAACCATAGAACACCTAGCCCAACAACATTTAATTAATTAAAACATGCGCTTGTTAGCTTATCGTGGCGTAAGCCTCTCAAATTGAACAGGAAACAATTCAGGCATTTAAGCATTTCAAATAAAATCTTGTAAATACATGGAAATGTAGAATTCGAAGTCAGTTTGTTTACAGTGCAATGAACAATAACCTAATATTTTCAAGGAATTTTCTGGGTCTCGTGCCCAGGAGCAAAACATCTGAATTTGATTCATGGCCAATGTTACTTAAACGCTTTTTATCGAGCGTTAGAACAGTTCATTGAGCTGCTAGTAGAAACAAATTACTTTATCAACAAGTGATGTGACATTGCCACATACTCTCATCTTTAAACCCAAATATCTAGTTAAAGGTGCATTTAATTTTAAAAAATGTATCATAATTTTTTGTTCATTTACATCCATTCTCTCGAATCCCTTAACAAGTTTTATGCTCAGTCACAAAGAGTACCCCAAGCGTATAAAAAACAAGATAAGGCTATCCAAAAAACTATCAGAGAAACTAGTAAGCCAAAAGGTATACGAAATGATATTTTTATTCAGGATTTTAATGAAACAGAACTGGATTTAGCAATAGAACAATTACAGAACAAAAAATCTCCTGGACCTGACAAGATCCATCCAGAGTTTATTAAACACCTTGGCAGGAAAGGAAAAGAAATCCTACTTAAACTGTATAACACGTGTTGGAGAATGACTGTACCTTCCGACTGGAAAAAAGCCATTATCATCCCGATTTTAAAGAAAAACAAACCCTCAAACAATATTAATAGTTTCAGACCAATATCTTTGACCAGTGTTATTGCAAAAGTGATGGAAAGAATGGTGGCATCTAGACTTAACTGGTTCCTAGAATATTACAACTTAATTAATAGTTCACAGACCGGCTTCAGACAGAATCATAGTACAAGTGAAAATGTACTCCTACTAAGCCAAGACATCAAGGAAGCTTTCAATAGAAAGGAGGATACCTTGGCAGTATTCATTGATTTTAAATCAGCATATGACTCAGTCTGGAGAAATAAATTAGTTGAGAAGTTGCAATCAATAGGTGTGAAAAGTAACATGCTTAAGTGGATAACTCAGTTTATTTCACAAAGATTTTGTGCCACAAAATATAATACATACATTTCCAAATATAAACAAACACACCGAGGACTTCCACAAGGTGCTGTTCTGAGCACAACACTCTTTAACATATATATAAATGACCTTCCATCAATAATAAAAACTTTAGAAACCAAAATTGCTCTATTTGCTGACGATGTAGTCATTTGGACTTCAGGCTCTTCAAAAAAACTTGAATTAATTAAAGACAGAATAGAAACAGCCCTAAACAAAGTACATGAATGGAGCTCCAAAAACCTCATGACTATCAATGTGGAAAAAACAAATTATGAATTATTTACACTAAAATACAAACCAGTTAATATTAGCATAAATTATAATGGTAAACCACTCAAAGCAGTTGATGATGCCAAATACTTAGGCATCACTTTCGACAGAAAGCTAAGTTGGAAAAAACATATAACAAACATCTCAGAAAAGGTTGAAAAGAAATTGCAAATCCTGAAAAGGTTAGCTGGTGCTAAATGGGGCTGCTCAAGGAGAGTCCTTAACACAACATACAAAATGTATATTAAACCAAACCTCTTGTACTGTTCTGAAGCTTTAATAACAGCAGCAAATGCTAACATCAATAAACTTGAACAAATACAAAATCAGGCTCTTCGCCTAATCACTGGAGCAGTTAAATCCACACCTATTGATGCCATGCTTGCCTTAACACGGACCCCATCAATAACAACAAAAATAGAAGAACAAGCATTGCTCCAACACGAGAAAATGTTACGACTGCCAAACTCTAAATGGACAAAAGAGAACCTCCCCGCTTCAATCCTTAAAACTCATAGTAGTTTCCTAGAAAAGGTAACACAGATTAAATCCAAATTGAACATTCCTAACACCAGAGAAAATCTACTTATTAGAGAAAATCCATTGGAATTATTGCAACCTACCTTCAATTTGGAATTAATAGAGGAAATAAGTAAATCAGACACACCAAAAGAAATACAAAAACTTCTAGCTCTGGAAACAATCAATACTAGGTATCCCACAGAAGAATGGCTGCACATATATACTGATGGATCCTCGAAGGAAAACCTTACTGGAGCTGGAGTTACATGTTCACATTTTTCCTTTTATCATTCTGTTGGCAGAGACACAACAAATTATGATGGAGAAATAGAGGCTATATACATTGCTCTCCGACAATTATTAAATCTTCCCTTAAATAAATTTAACAAGGCAGTAATTCTTTCGGATTCTAAAGCTGCAATTCAGGGAATATGTTCAAATACTACAAAGAAGTCAACAAAAATTAGAGAATGCTACAAAATGTTAACACAACTCCAAAAAGTTAATAAGACTGTTCATCTCCAATGGATTCCAGCACACTGTGGAGTCATGGGGAACGAAGCTGCAGACTCACTTGCAAAGAAAGCCACAACAATAACACAAAAGTCTAAATTCAATTTCTCATATTCCTCAATAAAACGCTTGATCATTAAAAATTTTTGTCATTCATACCTACAAGAAATAGAAACAAATGCCAAAGATAAAAAATGGATTACACTACTTTCCAATCCAGATATAATCCCCCAGAGACCAAGGAAAACAGCTGTTGCAGCCTTCCGACTGTTGACAAATCATGACTGCTTGGCAAGTCATCTCTACAGAATAGGTATCTCAGCCTCACCGATATGTGTCCTGTGTAACGATCCAGCAGAAATGAATGAAGAACACTTGAAGACCTGTGAAGCATTAAGATCAGAAGAAACTACAGTTCAAAAGTATTGGAAAGCACGAATGCTAATGGCTTCATTGCCAAATGCAAGGCACTAGAAAACAACAACAACAACATCCATTCTCTCACCTCGTTCAGTCCGACAGATTATTTTACTTCCACCTGTATATATAAAGGGCTTGGGGAAAGAAGGATCTAACACTCTCTTATATGACAAATGAAATAATGAAGTTCAAAAGCATATTAATAGTTTTATCTACTCTTCAGAGTTAATAAAGATGGTGCTAACAGCAGTACATATAAATGTATGAAATACACAACTTGTTTTTTCTGCTGACCTATGGTGGTAAATCTTTGAAGGAAAAGGGTGATAACCTACATCAAGATGGAGAATCAAAGTGATGAAATGTGTGATGCACAAAGTGATTTTGATTCAATTGGTAGTGTAAATGATCCAGATTATGTTGTTAATGAATCTGATAGTGGAAAGGACTCACCTGAGTTATGTATAATAAAACAATTTTAATTAAATTACTTCTGTGGTTTAAAATCATCTTCCATCAGGAACTTTCCATTCTGGTTATAGGGATATAACAGTTTCTTTATAGATGATTTAAAAATGCATCTATTTTATTTCTAAATTTCATTGCCAGAACTATGTTTAAATAGTTGTTGACAGGAATGTTGTTTATAAGATGTTATTTTCTTCATATTTTATGAACTGGTCTACTTTTGAGGTTAATTTACTATCATTTTCTTTTCCTCTTTGCAGGCTCTTAATTTTTTAAGAAGTTCCGATCAAAAGCCCTACCAAAGCTCCAGTAGGTTGTAAACAGAAGCGTAATTTTGAAAATTGGCAGAAGAATAAACCAAAAAGAAGAAAAATAAAGGACAGTAATATGTAACATCTCAGAAAAAAGTAGTGCTAACTAGACAAATAGCATATCGTCGTTGCCTAACAAATACTGGGAAGAAGTAAGCGGTGATGCAGAGCACATATTTAATTCTTTCTGGGATTTGGAAGACCATGTATCTCAAAATACAAACCTGATTCAGTCTATAAAATTATTCAACAAAAGCACTCAAGAAGAAACGTTAGTTTTGAATATTATGTTAAAGTGAATGGAAGTGAAAATCTGTAAAATCATGTTCCTTGCATTGCATGGACTTCAAAAACTTCAGAAAACGCATTGAAAACATCCAGAAATAAATTAAACGTGGCAATGATGTTACCAAGTCTGATGGAAGAGGAAAACATAAGAACCACCCACATGCATTCTCCAGAAATATTGGAATCAGCTACAAAATTTATCAATTCAATTCCAAAATGTCAGCCATTACAGTCTAAATCAGAATCCATATCAACAGCATCTAGATTATGACCTTCTTATAAATTTTTTGTATAAGAAGTTTCTCTCATGGTGTAAAGCTGAAAATAAAGAACCAATTAGCTTAGACAGATTCAGAGGACTGTTTTGTGAAGAATTTTGTACTGGATTTGTGATCCCAAAATCTGACACTTGTGCAGAATGTGATTACCTGTCATAATAGAAAGTTTTATAAGTTGCAGGTGATGAAATTAACACACAAGATTTGGAAACCAGGAAGGGTCCACATCAAAGAAAAACTACAGCAGCACAAGAAAAATTGCTCTATCAAAACTGACAGAAAGCCATCCATAAAAATGCCAAGTTTTATCTGTTGGTTTACAGCAAGTACTACCCATACCCAAGCTCACTGCTGGGCCTACTTTTTACAGAAGAAAGTTATGGACTTTCAATTCTGATATTCATAATTGTGGGACTGACACTGGTTTTATGTTTCTATGCAATGAGAACATTATGAAACAAAATAAAGTCACCGACCATTTTGATAACTCTCCCGGTCAGGTCGGTGAGACCCGTAAACCAACGACAGGTGTGATCCTCCAGACATTCTGGGGGTTGTGAGAGAGCAATGTGACCGCCAAAACATAAAAATATGGTGCTCTCTAAAAAGCAGTTACTGCTATTGCTCTCTTCAATATCATCAGTGAAAAATATTGGAGAGCAAGAGGATTAATGACTTCATTGTCAGAAATCCAGCATTAGCTAACAACAACAACAACATTATGAAACATGGGGCATTGATATTGTAAGCTGTCCTCTGAAATACCTGCAGGACAACAGTGTTGAAGCAGAAGAATTTCATATTTTTAGTGAGAGCTACAAAGGACACAACAAGAATTGGACCATGATAGCCCTTTATGCCTCTCTTGCTCAGTCCGAAAAATTTCAATACGTGCATCATCTCTTCCTTTTTGTAGGCCATACAAGGTGTCAAGTGACAGGGATTTCTGATGAATAGATTGCATTACGAATGCAGGAAAAAAGAAAATTTCATGTCACTCAAATGCAGCAGTCAGACTTCAAGGATATTGAAGTTCTGTTATCATCTGTGAGCAAGAAGTCAGTCACCAACAAAAAAAAAAAGAAATTCCTCCAATTTTCTGAAGTATTTGTGTTTCAGAATGTCATCAGACAAGCCTACTGTCGATGATCAAGTTGAAGTAGTTGACAATGAGGATGACTATTCCAAAATCAATATAACATGTGCACTTGAAGGGTGAAAGTATTGTAATACTGTACAGAAAATTCCTTAGTAAATATAATTTATCTGAAACTTGATTGTGCAATGAAGTCTGGGGAAAAAAGGAGCTAACCATTTTTCACTCCATCTCTTTTAAAGATAGATTTCCTTGCCTAAAACCAATAATTAATATTCACATCCATCTTTCAGAAATCTAGATAACTGAACGGAGAACTCAACAGAATTTTGAGTATATTAAATTTATTTGATTTGTAGTTTTTCAAATTTTAAATACCTTTCTCTCAAAAGTAACTTACAGTGCGTTAGCTCCTTTCCCCAAGCCCTTCATATTATCATTAATTATATTTGTTATTTACTTACTCCCTTTTAACATTAATCTAGGAATGTGTTTATTTTGTGGCTCGTTATTTAATGTTAAATCAGATGCATCTATAACTTGTATTTTATATTTAGAGAAATATTTTAATTCTTGCTGTTTATTTATAACGTTTCTCTTCTATGCATTTATTGATATTTGTTAATTGTGTAAACATTCTGATGTATGAGAGGTAGAACTGGAACTTAAAAATTCAATGCCACAACTGGGATTTGAACCACAGACCTTCCGCTTAAGTTCCAGTTCTACCTCTCAAAGTTTGCCCACACACGGCTTGCGTGTTTAATTTTTTAAGTTCTAGTTCTACCTCTCAAACTTTGCCCACACACGGCTTGTGTGTTTAAAAACACCAACAGTAAGTTTGTTGGCATAAATAAATAATAATTCTGATGTATTACATATTTCACGTGATGAATACAGTATGAAAGAATAATACATTATTTATTTATGAGAACAAACCTATTGCTGGTATTTTTTAAACACACAAGCCATGTGTAGGCAATGTTTGAGAGGTACAATCAGAACTGAAATATTCAATGCCACAGCCGAGATTTGAGCGCACTGAGCTCAGTGGTTAGAACAGTTACACGTGAAGTGGAAGGTCTGTAGTTCAAATCCTGGCTGTGGCATTGAATTTTTCTGTTCCGATTCGACCTCTCAACCATAAAACAATTTTTCCTGTATGCAATCACATTTAGTATTCCTGAATTTTACACATTTTTAAACATCTACCACTTAAGGGTAAACAAGAGTTTCTCCTGTATTCCACAAGTAGAAGAGAATCCTATTGTTATCCCTTTCATGCCTGGTGTGTCTTATAAGATACGTAGGCTTTTTTTCCTATTTGTACTAGTTTTAACTTTTTTTTCTGCTATATTCTTGTTATACTGTCTGTCACCAATTAAAAATACATATTTGAAGAAAAGAAGCAAAATCCATGCAACCGCAGTCAAATGATACGTCATCATCCACACGTGCCATCAAACCGATTATTTTACGTGGGCCCTCCCCGTCGTTTACCACAGGCACATTTGACTGCGGTTGCTGAGACTTGAACTCACGACCTCAGGCTTTGAGTGCATGGCCAGTGCACTACGTGTTGCCTTAATGATCATGGCTAACCAAGCCAGCAGGCTGATGGTCTCCCAGACCGCCTAATCTAAACCGGTTTCCAATTAGAGGAAGAAGGGCATATGTAGCAAAATAATTCAGGCATGAAAGGGTTATACATGCAGAAATGGCCATGAATTTAGGTCTTATGTTCTCGTCTACCACAATAATACTCACCAAGATGGAAATTTTGGTGATGGCATTAGCAATAGTTTAAGGAAAAGAAACTTTTAGGCCACAAAAAATGAACTGGTGAATTTACTGGAGTGAACAATCACATTCCTGTTGATGTTAATACATATAAGAAAAAGTAGAGAAGAAAATGACAGCTTTGTAAAGAGAGAATTTCCAAGTACTGAACGGATGCTCTATTGCTTTAGAGAATAACATGAAAAAAAGATTTAAAGCTTTCACGGCACACATTATTTATTAATAAATAATAAATAAAAGTAATAAATAAAAGACATGAAAAACGTTCTGGTGTGCTCAATAGTTTATTCTAGTCTTAATGGTTTTCTAATGCTTTGGGCTTCTATTGCAAGTCTACCTCCAAGTTAAGCTCAAATTTGATGGTTCCTAAACAAATGTGAAATGCACATATCTTTAGACCAGTATTTCCACAAAATGTCAGGCAATTGCTGGACATTTACTGGAAAATCATTGGGAAAGAAATGTAGGGGCATAGAAAAGCTATGGTAAGATGCCTTAATCCTTTTCCCTCCAGCATAAATGCAATGTTTGTTTTGCAGACACAATGCAGGTAGCTATTTTACTAAGTAAACCCATATGCACTAGTGAGTTTATTTCTTATGTAAATTCATTTAATAATGATACCACCAATAATAATCTTCACTGCATACCTCAGCATCAATGTATGGAAATTCTGGATGAATCTTCTTTCCAATAATAGGCCAGCGTTTTCCTGTAAGGGAGGCCAATTTGGCAACATTGAAAGCTCTGTCTCCATAACTATTTGCTAAATGCTGAGCTACTTGAACCTCCAAACCAAAATCTTGTACTAGGCGAATGTACATTGTAGGTGTCCAACTATGTGCACCTTCCAATAGCAAACCAGCTGTTTGAGATTTCTCGTGTGTTGGATTCAAATTACATGCTGGAGAAAAGGAGAAAACAATATTAACATTCACATTCAGCAATTATATTAATACATTGCTAGTGATGCATTTTTATGAAAATCAAGCAGCTAATGCTAATGATTACCTAGAATATAAAGAATAGCTAGTGAGATCATGGAACCTGAGTCAAGTTTAGTAATAGTATTTGATGCTTGGAAGGTTGAATCAGGCTTGAAAAATTCAATGACACGAATCAAACCACCAATCTTCTGTTTTTCTTACCACTTACCACAGTATAAGTAAATGTGAGAGGAGTAATAATCATGTTACCTTTGCACGGAGGATGGTAATAAGAAACGAAATAAAATTGTACAAACTTAACATGATTATGGGGCAAATGTAGCAGAAATTATGTGCCCACGAATTTAATACGATTCATGTCATTTTAAGCCAACCAGCTTACTGTTTTTCTTTTTAAACACACACAAGTCGTGTGTGGGCAATATTTGAGAGGTAGAATCAAGACTGAAAAATTCAATGCCATAGCCGGTATTTGAACCACAGATCCTCTGCATCACCTGCTCTAGCCAGTGAGCTACCATGGCCAGTATGACATTAAATTCCCCAACCGATTTGTATTTTCCCGGTAGACTACTAGGGAATCTCACATCTGAGAAAAGTAACCCAAGGGTGACATGATTACAAGTACTTTATGTCCCGGGTTTAAATAACCTACAGATGATAAATATTTTATGCCAACCAACTTACTGCTGTTTTTTTTAAACACACAAACTGTGTAAACTGTAGAATGAAGTATCTTCCGGGCTGTTAACACAAGCTGTGTGTGGGCAATGAATTCTTCAGTCCTGATTCTATCTCTTAAACATTGCTCTGAAAATATAACTATTTAACCATTCTCACTGTTTTCCATGTTATCAATTCCATTAAAAAACAATGAACTTTCCATTAAAAAATACAAGTTTGTTGAAAATCATGTTTGCTTACATTTTTTAATGTCCTATATCACCTACTTTAATAAGGTCCTCCTTTGCCTTTGTACCTGTGAGTCATTTATCAATTCCTGTTTTTGTTTTACACATATTTGTGGTGGAAGTCTCAGGTGAGTCACGATTTATATAAATTCTTAAAACACTGTTCTTATTCTACTATTACTGCATAGGCTAAAGAAGTAGTTGAATCACACTTGAAAATACATCAGCATGAGTAGGATTTGAACCACAACAGGTGTTAACTACTGTGACTCATTTTAATAAGCTTTTTACTTTCTCTACTGGTAAATGGAGAATTATTGTATTCCACCCAAAAATTTGATGTCGAGATTTCACCGGAAATATATGTTTTGAGACCCCCTGAATCCAAAAAAAAAAAAAGCGCTTTTAGAAAAAGGTCTGTGTCTGTGTCTGTGTGTGTGTGTGTGTGTGCGTGCATGTGTGTGGACAGCACAACTCAAAAACGAAAAGTCAGTTAAAAACCAAAGTTGGTATTTAAGTTTAATGTCTTTCAAGGATGCGACATGAAGATTTTGAAGGAAATAGCCCCACCCTAAACTACCCTTTACATGGAAAATTTTGATTTTCTTGAAAATGGCTCTAACGATTTTGATTAAAATATCATATGTTTGAGATATTTTTATGACAAATGAAATGTATATCTTGAATTTTCTGGCTATAGCCCCTTTAGTCGTATTTACTCTGGACGACTTTTGCATAACTGGTAAACCATTAGAGATACACCAAATTATACTATACAAAAAATGTAGATCTTGCTAAAATACACAATTTATGTCTCAATAAATTTTCTTGTAAGGTGAACCATTTCGGAAATATTCCTTGTTATGTGTGCGAGTTTTGGAAAACTTAAAAAATTTCGTGAAACGGAACATCGTCGTTCATTTTTTTATGTTAAGTGTGCAAAGAGAACGGAATCTCAAAGCTTTAAAAGATTTGACTATCGCATAAAGCCTACTGTATTCTAACATTCCCCTTGCACCTACAAGGAAATAAGCAATAAGATTGCTTGTACAAATGCTTATCTCTACTAACAAGAAGAAGATGTAGGAATAAGAGTTTGTAAGAATGGTGAGTACAAGAGTAGAGAAAGTCATGTGAGTGCAACACCTCAGATTTTTTAAACTAAATTTAGTATTTGGCTGGAGATAGAACTACTTTCCTAAAATAGCATTCTAGTATGTTTAATGAAGAAGAAATGTTCATTGTCTGAATTTCAAATGGAGCTAGTAATTATGATGGAAACAAAAACTATCAAGCACATGTACTATGACTGATAAAAAGTTTAATAATTACACACTTACAATAACAAATCACCTTTGAAGCTACAATAGCTATCAATTTAGATCCCCTCAGAGACTTGCAATAGAAAATAACTCAGTGAAACAGTGTCAGTACAGAAAGCTGAAGGTCACTGACTTAAAGCTCACATATGGTACTAAATTCAAGTATCTGTCAAATTTTCCATTATGCACTGAATTTATTTACTGCCATACAAACACTTTTTATTACTGATATAGTATCTCCACATCCCATTTTCTTTTGCTGAATTAGCATACTACTAGTTACATAGAACTTTACTAACTTTACCTTTAATTGCAGCATCTATTGTATGTTCTGCCATTGCTCTGTATGTTGTCCATTTTCCACCAGCAATTGTAACAAGATTACTGTCACTTACATGCACAATGTGGTTTCTTGCTAATGACTGTGTATCTGCTTTGTTTGGATCCGACACCAGAGGTCTTATTCCACTCCAAGCTGATAATACATCACCTCTTCTCACTGTAACAATTTTAGTAACAATTGTGAAGTGGACATTAAGCATTCAAATGCTATCTTTGTAATTATGTTTTTAAACATGTATGATTGCTAACAATAAATTAGTTTCAAAATGCTAATACCTAATCAATTGGTATTTAACCATGGGCACCTCATGTATTTCAGCATGGAAAGAATCCAATCATTGAGCTTAACAAAAAACAGTTTAAAATGAGATTCTGATTGTCAAAGCTTGCAGTTGAGGAAGAGGTGGTTTGTGGGTTTAAAGGCGCTCAACTTTGTGGTCATCAGTGCCCTTAAAAAATTCATGGCAATAGCCAGATATAAATTTGAATCAAAAATAAAATTACTAGTAACAAAGAAAATATACACAAACGTAAAAAACAGTGGCAATAGCCAGATATAAAACAAGGTGATAAATATGTCAAAAAGCATAAAAAGAGATATCTAAAATTTTAAATCTTCAAATTGATAATACACTCTGCTAAAAAGTTAAAAACTATCAAACACTGTTTTGTCGTCCATTAAGACCTCTGCAAGTCTGGCAGGCAGCTGCAGAGAATCTCGAAAGTGCACTAGAGAGGAACACACTAGCAGCACGTGACGGACTAACAAAAGGTTGTCACACAGCGGACATAGAGGGGCAGGGTCCCTTTTAAATAGGAAACCATGCAAAAAATTGCAGTGGCCTATTTCCAACTGAGTCAAGCTAACCTCCTCGTGGCGAGATATGTGACAGGAAGTTATCCAGTTTACCGGAAGTTCTTCACTTCTCTAAGCTTATTACCGCAGAAAACTGACCACTCTTTGTGCCAGGACAACAGCACAGCTCTCCATACTTCAAGCCTAGTCTTCTGACGTAACACGTAAGATGGTTGGCATAGTTGGCCATGACACTGTGGATTAATGAATTTTTAGAGCTACATATTTTCTCCATTTGTAAGTGTTTCTGATTATATTTAAACAACTTTCATACTGTGACATATTCAGAAGATGACGTACTAAGGCTGGAATTATTAGGAACAGATCAACTGCAATATTTTAGAAGATTTAAATGAGTTTTTATACAGGTGTTTCACTGGCTTGATTTAGGTTATTTATGCTACATAGCAACCATCATCAGCAGAGAAATAAAATTTTGTATTATGCTAGTGACTAATACAGCTCCATCTACATCTTCATGTAAGCTAGTGGAATTAGCAACGTGCAAATTATGCAATAAAGAATTTATAAAGCGTGGCACCAACATACACATAACCAGAGCCCATCATCGTCACAAGAATCTAGTACCAATATTAATTTGCTTGCCGATAGTACTCTTAATTCCACTGCATCACCAAATGCACTGAACTCCCAATTTGCACAAACAGATTATAGCTCAGACTCTTGTTAAGTGTCCTCACTGTGGCTGTTTCTTTTCTAATCCACACGGAGTAAAAGTTCATATCTCAAAAGCTCACCCTGACAAACACTATGAGATATTAATAGCTCGCCACGATAAATCAAACAGTGTTTATGACAAATCAAAAACAATTTCTGAGAATCAATCCTCAACTCATAATAGCTCAAAAAATGAATGTCTGCATCTTCCATCCGAATATAAACAGAAAATGGCCAAGTGGTGCAATAAGTTTGGTATGGATTTAGAAGATGCTGAATTTGATGATGTTGGAAAATGGATTGAATATCTGGCCACAGCTATCGATTTACTATCTGGACCTAAACATCCAGCTCGAAAGTACTATCAACACAGGAAATCCAATAATTTGGATAATCAAAGAAAGTACAAAATGTATTTAAATCCAGAATGGGCTACAAAACGGGATAGAAAGAAACGCAAAGAAAAATATAATTACCAGCTAATGCAATATAATTATTATAATCAAAGAAGAAAGGCTGTGCATTCCATTTTAAAACCCAACAACGTAACATGTTCAATTTCACCATTAGAAATATTTAATTAGTTTTCTGAAAACTATGGAAAATCAAACCACATGATTCACACAAAATATGGTTCCTTTCTTTCCGAAGTCGAAAGAGCAGAAATAGACGCCATGTCTACTAATGCTATAAGCAGTAGTGAAATTCAATCAGCCCTTCATAACATTGCAATAGATACATCACCTGGTTCGGATCACGTGATTGTCAGAGCTGTTAACGATGCAAATGCAGTAGAAATAATCGCAGCTATCGCTACATGTATGCTAAAAACAGGATTTGTCCCCTCAAGCATGATACATGCTAGGACCATTCTAATTCACAAAGGGGGAGACACTGAAGACATCACAAACTGGCAACCAGTGACGTTATGCTCTGTTATAAGAAGACTAATAGAGAGAGCAGTGGACAAACATATCCGTGAAATTGTAAGCTTCAATCCCAACCAAAGGGGCTTCACCAACATCCCAGGTACCCACATTAATACTGCCTTACCAGATTCCCTGTTTCTGGAAGCTAAAGCGAAGAGATCAGACCTGGCTATAGTATTTTTGGATGTGAGAAAAGCATTTGACAATGTGGGACACAATCATCTAAGAAACACTTTAAAAGCTTTACCTATTCCTTCCAACCTCACCGATCTTGTAATTAACCTGCAGATAGGAAATATAACAGAAGTGCAGTCAAACAGAGGTAAAACCAAACCCATTACGTTAACTATAACTAGAGGAGAATTACAAGGTTCTCCATTATCTTTAAAACTGTTCAATCTTTCAATACATCACATTTTAAATGAAGTAAGTGAACAAAGTATGGCCTCAAAATACGGATTTCAGCTAAGCCCTAATCAAGATTATTTAACAGTAATGGGCTTCGCAGATGACATAGTTTTAACAGGTAAAGACAAAGCTTCTACTTTAAGTCTTGCATCTTACGCAATTCAGCAATTTAACCAAATTGGTCTTAACATCAATATAAATAAATGTAAGGGAATAAATATCACCAAAGGGAACCTATCAGAAGAGAATTTTCACATTCACCGGAAAATAAAATTTCATGCCTCCAAAATGGCGATTTTATTCGATACCTGGGTGTCAATTTCAGTAAGAAGATTAATTTTGACTCTTCCATAGGAAGATGTTAAAATTAGAATGGGTTCTCTAGTTGCCATCTTTGCTGCCACATCTACTGTTTCATTCCCCTGCAAACCTATGTGACCAGGAATCCAGGCACACACCACATCAACGCCAGAAGCGTATAAAACATGGAGAGCATCCTGGATACGTTGTACAGCTCACAAAGGCTCTGAAGTGCACTAAGGGAATCGCTCCAAATCAGACAGTCTACTAATTTACGATGACGCACATACAAAACAGCTCGGTAAATTGCACACAGCTCTGCAGTAAAAATGGAAGCGCTATTTGGAAAACCAAAAGTATGTGGTTCAGTTCCATAAACATAAGCACATCCAACACCACTGTTGCTCTTTGTCCCATCAGTGTAGATATACAGTCAGTGTAGACTGACAAAAATTCTAAAAAAACATGTGCAGATACTTGAAATAGGCATCATGGACTTCCGGTGTACGGTCATCCCAAGATCTACATGGGGCATGCCAGGTAACCAAGGGAAGTAGAGCAAGCATCCTAGGCATTTCAATTCCAAGCTTCCTTAGAAGCTCCTGGAAATGAAAACCCACTGGCTTAGGACTAAGTGTGCTTTTCCTATATTGTTCTCTTAGTGTGGTGATGAAAAAAAGAGGCGAATGTTGGATGTTTAGACATACATCTCAGTGCACAACCATAATTTGCCAAGAGAATCTCACGCTGATATTGCAGAGGGGGTTCTGTGGACTCGGCGTAGAGGCTCATGACAGGACTTGTTGGAAAAGCTCCTATTGCCATGTGGATGCCCTTATTATGGATCGCATCTAGTCTTCTCAGCACATTGTCGTGCTGACGAATAAGCAATACACCCATAGTCTAGTTTGGATCGGATGAGTGCACGATACATTCGCAACAAAATTGTCTGATCTGCTCCACACAATTTGCCATTTAATAATCAAATGATATTTAGGGAACGGTCACATCGAGCTATTAGTTGTGCAATATGCGAAGACCAACTAAGCTCTCTGTCCAAGATAAACCCAAGGAAGTGTGTCTCATCTGTGAAGGAAAGTAAATCTGGACCGAAACGGAGCAAAGGTGGTAATTGTCTCCTATGGTGCCAGAAATTAATACAGATTGACTTCACAGTTGAGAAACGGAAGCCGATTTTTGAGCTCCATTCTCCAAGATTGTCCAAACATTGCTGCAGGTGCCATTGTAAGAATGCCGTGCAATGAGAAGTGCAATAGACAGCAAAGTCATCTACGAATAGGCATGACGAAACTCCAAATTAATGATGACGATAAATAATAATAATAATAATAATAATAATAATAATAATAATAATAATAATAATAATAATAATAATAATAATAATAATTATAATTATAATAATAATAACAACGGCGCTGTCAATTGCCAGGATCTCATCAGTGTCACCGGTGTGCTGAAATTTTGTCCCGCAGGAGTTATTTTACATGCCAGTAGATCTACTGACATGGAGCTGTTGTTTTTAAGCACACTTAAAAACCATTGGTCTGGGCCAGATTTGAATCTGCGACCTTGGGATCAGTAGGCCAGTGTCTAACCAACTGAACCACCCAGACTGACAATGAAACTCCAGGTGGAACACATTTCCAGATGGAGTTAATTGCTATAGCAAAGAGCGTGAGACTTAGTACTGAACCCTGAGGCACAGAATACACAGTATACAGAAAGGAAAGCTTGAGTCGGCTCCTTTGATCAGCATGCACCCGTTGCGTTGCACACTTTGCCATACTGAAACCAAGTTAACTAAGCGATTGCTACTTCCTGCCAGGGCTTAAAACAAGCAGTTTTAATAAACGGAACTCTTAATCTAGCCGGCTAAATGAAAATTTTTACAAAAAGCAGCACTAATGAAACCGAACATATGGTTAACTCAGACTAATACAATCTAGTTTCCCTCCAATGAAGAAGTTTACTCAAAATGAGCCGGAATGATACATAATTCATATTGGGAACTGAAGATATTCATACGTTTACAAAAGGTGCTCTGTTCTGCTGTACCAGTTCGTTTGCCTTTGTGGTTTACCAGGAGAAATACGAACTGGTTTGAGAATTTAATGCCATTCTGGCACTTTGTCACAATAGCTCAGTGGTAGAGCAGCCGCCCGGTAAGCGGAAGGTCTGTGGTTCAAATCCCAGTTGTGGCATTGAATTTTTAAGTTCCAGTTTTACCTCTCATGTGACCAAAGGTTCGTTCTTATCGAGCAAAAGCTCAAGCTCTGGTTGTCGTGTTCTAATACCATGTATGTTCCATTGTAGGATAGCCATATTGATATTTGTATGGGACAGGTATTCTAAGGTAACTCTGCATTACTTTGAAGTAGGTGGTTGTCGAACTAATGTAGCCCTTTTCTTCTCTCTTGGGCTGACAATCTTCTTGGACACTTTTTCATGCCTCTTTTCCCCTGGGGCTCTCTCAGTGTGGGCAAATTCCTCTAGCTCCATGCCCTATGCTGAGGACATACGTGTTCCCATATTGAGTTTTGCTTTGAGAGCTTCGAACGAATTCGACACGGAGACTGGTGAAGATGACAGTCGCCAGTCTGTATCCATCCCAGAGGAATCCTCAGAAGAGGATCTTCGTGGGGTTGAATGCTGTTCTTCTTTCCCTTTGGTTTACTGGGAACAGTCACGTTTTCTTCTTTGAGGAAGTCAGATCTTACGGTTTCTTGAATTTCTTCGGCAAAGCTTCATAAATAATGGGTTTATTCTTGCTATTGTTGTAGACTGGCAATTTAGACAGTGATCTTGTAGAGGTGTTCTTTTCCTTTATGGACTTGGTAGGAGATGTAGATTTACCTGTAGTTGTTGAGGGCTTTGGAACTGTTCTTGCTACGAGAATTTGTTCTGAAATTGCTGCCCCGATTTGTTCGTTGGTTTGTGTAGCAATTTCTCGTTTTAGTACTGGCCTAGCTGCAATTGAGCTATAGGTGCCAGACTTTGGAAGAGGGGGTTGTCGGATATGCACGAGTTTACGGGCTTCTGAGAAGGACACCTTCTCTTTGACTTGGATCTCCCGGATTGCCCTTTCCTCCATAAAATGAGGGCATTCTCGGGAACTAGCTGGATGTTCACCACTGCAGTTGACACAACTGGGAGGCAATGAACATAGTTTGTCATGCACAATGTCTCTGCAGTGGACGCAGCTAACCTTTCTGTTACATAGTTCACTTGTGTGTCCAAAATGGTGACAAAGCACCTGATCGGGTTGGAGACGTATGGTCTTACCTCTATCGCTTCATGTCCTGCCTTAACCCTTTGAGGGAGATCTGCTCAATCAAAGGTCAGGAACAGGGTACGAGTATCTTTCAATTCACCTCCTACTTTGCGTTTAGCCCGATAAACACAGGTAACACCTTATTCTTCTAGATTTTCCTTAATCTCCTCAATGCTTAGTCCATCTAATACGCAAGTATTAACCACACCGTGTGGGGAGTTCAATGTTTTCTGCAGGTCAACAGTACTGGATAGCTGGCTAACATATTTGCCTTTTGTATCGTTGCTGCCTGGTGTGCTGTATGAGCTTCAACCAGGAGTGCGCCATTGCGAGATCTAGTGCACGACTTCACTGGACCAGCTATCTTATCTAGGCCCTTCTGGATTATAAATGGGCTCACCGATAGAAATTTCTTATCTGCCTCAGTTCTAGCTATTACTAAGTAGCAAGGACCACTCGGCTCTGCTACTTCCTTTACACTGACTTTTGTACTTTGTTTTGTTTTGGGTTTTTGAAGAACTCATGGCAATGATATCCTCCACCATTGCAAATGTCTTCGATGGCATGCTCACATCCTGTGCGCCACCCCAGCTTAGGTGAGAGTCCTGACCTGGACCTTGCTCACCCTAGGGTCTCACCTCCCAGTATATAGACAGAGGGACCCAATCGCCTTCAGGAGTGCATCAGCTCATGCAAAGGCCCCTCCCCGGGACTGAGCTTTATCAGCGGATATGAACACAGATCCTACATGATAATCAGGGGCTGGGAATTACGCGGTAACCCAGTCACCCCTTGCGTCTCCCCATCCACCTACAACCCACACGTAGGTTATCCATCAGACTGTGTACAGGGAGGTATTAAGTGGGAGGTCAAACACAATAGTGGACCAAAGTTAATTGGGCATTTAGCATGTGCCCTCTCACCCCTTAGAGGAACCCAATCGAGAATATGGCTCAGGGCACCAGGTATGCCAAACCCATACCTACTGTAATAGGACCCCCTGGGGGGTTGTAGTTGAGGAACTGGAACAAGATTGCATCCATGGGTAAGAACACAATACCAGATGAAATCGTGCATTGAACCCAATTCTACTTATACTACATTTCTTTGCAACCGGTAGTTTCCAGATGGTAATTGGGGATATATTTAATGTGAATAATGGAAGTGCAAGTAGAACCATATATAGCTTTCTCCTTACAAGGAAATGCAAACACTAGATTAAAGAATAGTTTAACTCTAAAAATAAAGATTGACATTGATATGCACATTTTTGGGGGTACAGAAATAGTATATGAATGTAGACTTCTGAGAAGGAAGATGTTATAAGCAATTCAGCTCTTTTGGTACAATTTGATTTACCTTCAACATCTGGATTCAGATAATTCTTCACTTCCTGAAGAATGAACATAATTTCATCCTCTGTAGGTTTTGGACTGTGTGTCACCTTACAAGGTAAGTCGGTTGTTCCAGCAATTGTATGATTTAGCCATGGCAAGAAGAAAATTACTCTACCGTCTGAAGTTGCAGGATCCAGGAGACCCATCTGATCTGGACTGTAACAAGCAAAGCTTATATAACTGGGTATACAATGGCAGATTATTTGTAATAAAATTAGAACTCCTGGCTGTATTGTACATTAAATATAACCTTGTAGTTCAGTACTTCAATGGCTGCAAATGCTGTGAATAGAAAAGAGTAATGTAAAATGATGATTACACTTTGTACATTGACCGTAAAAGATACATAAATCAAATATGAATGCTATACACAAAGTTCATCAATTCAGAGAATTTTGGTCCAATTCGTTTCCTGAGGCTTTTAACGTGAATCCCCTATAAAATGTAATTATGAGAAATATTTGATTAAAAAATGTGTACTGCATTAGATGGCTTGGTAACATGGTCAACTCAACACATACTTAATTCAAGCGCTCCTGCATGCAGCTAGCTACCAACAGAGAGGACAAACTGCCTGTATTGCCAACACTTAACCATTTGCCAATTTCCTTGGCAAACAAATAATTTATTTTATTGCAGTAACTTACACCATATCTTGGAAATATATGTCTTAAAGATTCAAGAGCAAGTGAAGCAGGAGTATGCAAATTATGTGGGGGTCAAGAGAGGTAGTACATTATTTAGTAGAATGCAAGTAACTCAATCAATGTATGGAACAGGTATGGAAAGCCAAATGGGAAAAACGAAAGGTAAAACTGTGGCAGTAAAAATGTTAACAGGAGAACAAGAAAAAAAGAACAGTGGAATAGGATAATTTTTAGGAAACATTAAGAAAAATCTCATGTGTTGCACTCACATGACTCTCTAGTCTTGTGCTAACCATTCTTACAAACTCTTATTCCTGTATCTTCATGTTAGTTGAGATAAACATTTGTACAAATTATCTAATTGCTTATTTCCTTGTAGGTGCAAGGGGAATACAAGAATATAGTATGCTTTAAGTGATAGTCAAATCTTTTAAAGCTTTGAGATTCTGTTCTTGTTGTATGACTAAGATATATAAAACAACTATATGCACTCGTTCTTAATAAGAGCTATAGGCTTTAAGTGTGCAGTAAACACACCATACTCATAACACTGGAAAAATGTTTCTGGCACACTACCTATCTCTTGATATGATCCCTTGTAAGTCAAAATTATTTGCTACTGCACTGCAGGTTACTTTTACATTATCGATTACACTGTACCACACTGAAATTTGCACCTGACCAAAAAAAGGCAATTCTAATAGATTTTTAAGCACGAATTTCAGAACTGAAATCCGTTTTGTGACATCACCTAATGTTTTTTAGATATTCCCCTTTTTGTGATTTGCAAAAATCCGCTGCGCTATGCTGCTCTCACCACCGCAACCCTTATCGGTCGGCTCATCCTCTCAACATCTCTTGTCATATTGCAGGCGAGGTAACTTCAGCATTTTCACAAGGGGCTTAAAATATGACTTCTTTGAAAGGTCTTAAGAGGGACAGCAGAAGGCATCTATCCATGAAGATGCTGGAGCAAGAATGGCATCATGCTAATTGCCTTTGGCGAACATTACTTTTTGCACTAAACACAAATCTTTTCACTACTCAACCACTCTCCGTCTTTAAACGAAAGCTGACTATTCTTCACCACCTTCCTCATCCTCTATGGCTAGAAGAATTCCTTACCATGTTCTCCACTGTGCGTCATAAAGCTGTGTGTCATGTTTGGAACGAGCAGTAGTTGTATACAAGTATCTGTCTCAGCACTGTGCGTGAATGTTGTGTTCTTTGGATTGATATGTTTTTGTGAACTATGTTAAAAAAAGTTATAAGCTTCAGACTCCTTTTAACTGCATTTTCTTGCATACTACAGACACTGACAGCAGTTGTTTATTTATATACAGATGTTATTGTTTTGAAATGTCTCACAAGTGTTTAAATTCTGCAAACCTATTTTGTTATATCTGTGGCAAATTTATGACAAAATCTCAGCGAAAATCTTTAACTCCTAAGGTGAGAAAGGCTTACGAGTTATATTTTGGGTGTAAAGCTGGGGATGAAGGGAAGTGGTGGACACCAAGTACATGTTGCACTAGATGTTTGCAATACCTACAGGGGTGGTTAAATGGCACTCATAAATGAATGCCATTTGCTATACCAGTCATTTTGAAGAGAACCAAGGGATCATATTACAGATTGTTACTTCTGTTTAACAAAAGTACCTGGCTTCTCTTCAAAGTCGAAACATGTCATAGAGTATCCAAATATTCCTTCGGCTATAAGGCCTGTACTTCATGACGTTAGATGATGTACCTTCAAATAATTCTTCTGAAGAACCTGGCCCTTCAGTATACAATACCGGTGATCCAGATTTCCAGTTACCAGAACCTCAATCTAAACCTAATTTGATTTCCCAAGCCAAGCTGAATGATCTAGTAAGGGATCTTAATTTAACAAAAACTCAGTTGGAACTTTTAAGCTCATGACTGCAAAACTGGAACTTCCTTCAGTCTGGAGTAAATGTAACAGCATTCAGAAAAAGTGAACACTTTGGCATTTTTTTCACAGAAAAATGAACTTGTTTATTGTAATGATGTTAATGGGCTCATGGAACAACTGAGTGACAGTTACAAGCCATCCAAATTGCGTCTTTTCATTGATTCGTCGGTTAAGGCAGTTTTATTACATAATGGTAACTCTTAACCTTCCGTCCCTATACCTCATGCTGTCCAGATGAAAGAAACATATGAAAATTTGAAGATAGTTTTGAAAGCTATAAACCATGCAAAGTATGAATGGCAAATCTGTGGAGATTTAAAGATCATAGGGTTACTCCTGGGAATGCAGAGTGGTTTCACCTAGTTTTGTTTTATATGTGAGTGGGAGTCAGGCTAAAGAAAAACATTATGAAGTAACTGAGTGGCCTGTAAGGAGTGCTTTAATACTGGGCGAAAAGAGTGTTAAGTATGAAGCATTAGTTAACAAAGACAAAATTTTGCTACCGCTGCTTCACATTAAGTTAGACTAAATGAAAAGTTTTGTAAAGGCTTTGAACAGAGAGAGCAGGGGTTTTCGGTATTAAAAAAAAAAGTTTCCAAGAATAAGCAAAGCAAAATTAAAAGAAGGTATTTTTATTGGCCCACAAATACGCAAATTGATGGAAGACAGACATTTTGAAGAACTACTTTCTGAAAATGAGAAAACAGCATGGGTGGGATTCAAGACTGTGCAAAAATTTCCTGGCAAATACAAAAGCTGATAACTACAAGAAAATTATCAAGAACATGCTAAAGGCATAAAAAATTTAGGGTGCAATATGTCCTTAAAAATACATTTTCTGCACTTGCACTTGGGCTTGGACTTCTTCCCTCCCAACCTGGGGGCTGTGAGTGATGAGCACGGAGAATGGTTTCATCAGGATATAAGTGCCATGGTGAAGCGATACAGCAGAAAGTAGTCACCTAATATGTTAGCTGACTATTGTTGGCAGCTCATAAGGGAGGTTCCTGATGTCAGCTACAAGCGGAAGTCTTCTCGAAAGTTTTTTTTAAAAAAAGTTAGTAAAATTAATAATATTTTTAAGTTTTTACATGACAGTTACCTAAATATGAATTGTTATTTCTCTTTAACCATAATTTATGGATTCTGCATAACTTTCTTGTCATAATGTTGAGGTATATGAAATTATTTCACCTCAGGATTGATTACAATAGTTTTTCATCTATTGTATGCATTATTTTTTAAAAACATTGAAATCAATTTCTCCAAAAAATGGTACATGATAGAGAATTTTGGATTTCAGATTTGAACTCAGCATAGCTAATACGTACAAAGTCACCTATTTTCGTTTGACTGCAAAACAAAGGTTGAAATTTGTTGTTCAGTGTTATAATATCCTGCAGCCAAACTTCATCAGCAAACAAGTAAGGTGGATTTGGCACAATACCATTATAATTTGAAATTGATTTCAAGTGCAAATCATTGCCTAAATGAAAAATTTTATCAACATGCAAATTCCAAGCATTAACACTTATCACAGTTGATAAATATAACACTATTACTCAATTACTTGTACACTGAGTATTTTTAATGTCACCAATAGACATGAAGAGCAATAGAGAGCGGACATACAAAGTGCAGGCTCCGCAATGGGTATAACAGTTGAAAATTATTGTGCTTGAATTGGTT
Source organism: Tenodera sinensis (assembly GCA_030765045.1). Taxonomy (NCBI): domain Eukaryota; kingdom Metazoa; phylum Arthropoda; class Insecta; order Mantodea; family Mantidae; genus Tenodera; species Tenodera sinensis. Next base: position 179,680,362 of record CM060964.1, read on the forward strand.
CATTTAATGAAGTAAAATGGAGAAAAACTGGGGGGGGGGAGTTTTATTGGCTTGGATATGGACTGCTTTAATTTTAATGTTTCTGTTGGTTATTGGTGGAGTTGAATATAATCCTGGGCCAGAGATGAGATATGTAATGGAAATGTTGAGAGGTATAGTGGAAGATATGGTCCAAGTGAAGTAAATGAAAAAAAGAATAGAAGAAAGATTGGTTAAGAATATGCAAGAAATTAAGGAGGAAATGGGTAACGTTGGTAGAGAGGTGGATGAGGTGGAAAAATTGGATCGAAAACTGATATATTTAGAAAATGTAGAAGAGAAGAACAGACAGAGCAATATAATTATATTCGGATATGATGAGAGGAAAAAGGAGCTGGCAGCAGGTAGATGATCTTTTTAGAGAGAAATTGAAGATTGAATTAGTAGGATGGGTAGTTGACTCATTTAGAATAAGAAGGGGGCCAAAACCAAGACCTCTATTAGTAAAGCTGGCAACAGTCAACTTTAAATGGAGAATTTTAAATAGTGCCATCAAAATTAGGAGGGTTGAAAATTTTTATTGAAAATTATTACGGCAGAAAGGAAAGAGAATTTAGAAATATACTAATATGAGAGATGAAGCTGGCTAAAAGCACAAGGAAAGAAGGCTTATGTTAAGGCCTCTCATTATGGATAGATGGAATTAGGCTGGAAATTCGTCAGCAGAATACCACACCCGAGGCACACGTGAAAGAAAATGGAGAGAGAAGATCAAGTTGCAGTGGTAGCAGGGAGAGAGGGGAGTCAATTCAGCGTGATACAGTGAGAGATGACGTTAGGAGTGACGGTAGTAGAGAGGAGGGGAAGTGTGGCACATGAACAAGTTCAAGATGAACTGAAACAGCTGAGATGTACAGTGAGGTCACTGCAGAAGCGTGTTTCCTTGTCAAAACAGATGAGAGAAGAATCGAGAAAGATGGCAGTGGATGCAGCAGCTGGATTGGATGTTTGGTGCCAGGATAATTTAAGTGTAGTGCCAACACAGAGTGGCAGTATTATACAGGTGGAAAGTGCTATGGGCAGTGAGGAGGAAAAAAGATGGACTCGTAGGTCGAAGTTAGACCAATACCGGTTCGAAAGAAAAGGCTCAGTATAGGGAAGGTCTCTGGTGGTGTTATTTTGGAATGTGGAAGGTATATGGGATAAGATGAGGAGTGGTGAGGTTAAATATTTCTTAAATATGGCAGATATATTCATAGTAGTAGAGACCTGGATTAGCGAACTTGTGAACGTTGAAATGGAAGATTATGATTATTATGGTCAGGAGGTGGTAAGAACGAGACAGTTTGGGAGATCATCAGGGGGAATAGGAGTGTTTATAAAGAAAGAGAGGCTTCCAGGATAAAGTGCTAGAGGAGCTATGTGATGATAAAGTAAAATGGATAATAGCAAAGGATGTCTTTGAAAAAGCTGATAAGGTGGCTATAGGCATTGTGTATAACCCACCAAGTGCATTGTGAATTTTATGATCATAAACTATTCTTTAAAGTGAGCCAAGATTTGGAGGTTTTACATAATAGTCATCCGGGGATAAAATAATTGTGGTAGGGGATTTTAATGCAAGAACAGGGGATGAACAACCACAAGTTAGAACAGAGGCAAATGAGGATAGAGGGCAAGAGAGGGGAGAAAAAGTAGGGATAAAATGATTAATAAGGAAGGTAGAAAGCTAATACAGTTCAGAGAAGAGAATGGTCTGGATATATCTAATGGGGTTAAAGGGAAGGATAAGATCGGCAAAATTAAATTCCTAAATAGTAAGTAACAGGCAGAGTATTGTGGATTATTTACTGTATTCGTCGGATATAGAGGATGCACTAATGGATTTTGAAGTGATACAGAGTGCATTTACGAGCTATCACTTCCCATTGAAGGCTACTTTTAGAATTAAGGGAGGGGTGGAGGATGTTCAGCCTGTGGAAGGGGGAAAATAATAAATGTATTGAAGTGGAGAAGAGAGGAGGAGGGGTTATATCTGGGAAGATTAAACGTACTGCTAGATAGGTGTATGTAGGATATATATGAATTGTTACAAATGAGTAAATCTGATGATGCAATTGAGAAAGTTTAAAAGTTAAAAAGGCAGGGTACAGAATGAAACAAAGGAATATGTATCAAGGTAAGAGAGAGGGATGGTTTGATGATGAATGTAAAGGGGCCAAGAGGAGGGTGGAACACAAACTAAGTAAGTGGAAAATACAAGAGAGTCATGAGACAAGGGAAAATTTTACAATAACGAAATGGAGTTATAAATGCATAATTGAAATAAAAAGAAGGAATGAGGGGAGAGAATAAGCAAAAAGTTAATCAAAACAGCTAATAAAAAGGACAATGATAGAGTTTGGCAAATAATTAGAGGAATGTAGATAAATATTAAAAAGCAAAATGTTATAAGACCGGAAAAATGGTGTAGTTACTTTAAAAATCTTCCAAGTACAGAAGATAAAGTAGTGAACCTGAATTTGGGGATGGTAAATGTAGGCTACATAGATAGGATAGACAAAGAGATAACTGTACATAAAGTGTGGGAAGAAACAAAAAGATTAAAAAATAAGAAAGCAATAGGAATTGATGGTATCCCAGGGGAATCCTGGAAAGCATGGGTAGAGGAAAGAGAAAGAAAGGAGATGTTAGTAAAGATGATGAATAGTATATTTGAAGGAGGAAGTGTACCATATAGTTGGAGGACAAGTATAATTGTACCAATTTATAAAGGAAAAGGGAGGATTAATGACCCAGTTAACTACAGGGGGATTAGTTTATTGTCAGTATTAGGAAAGATCCATGTAGGAATTTTAGCAAGAAGATTACAATGCTGGGCAGAGGAAGAAAATAAGTTATCAGAATTTCAGGCAGGGATTAGAAAAGGAAAGAGAACAGTGACTAATATTTTTGTAATTAAATCAATTGTGGACAAATATGAGTATTAAAAGAGGGAAAGTTTATATGGCATTTATCGATTTAGAGAAAACTTGTGATACCATAGATAGTCAAAGGTAATGGTTTTTAAAAGAGGAAATAAATTGAAGAGGGAGGAAAAGTGGAATGTGGGAGAGGAGGAGCTGCAAGTGGAGAGGAAATTCAACTATTTAGGAGTGAGATTGAGTAGTAATGGGAGATGGAATCATCAAAAGGTTAATGCGCTAAAGGTTTTTGGAAAGAGGTAAGGAATAGGGTGCTTTTTTTTTTCTTTTTGGATTCAGGGGGTCTCAAAACATTTCTGGTGAAATCTCGACATCAAATTTTTGGGTGGAATACAGTACTTCCTCTACTTTACTAAACGTAGTAGAGTAAGTAAAATGGATCAAGAAAGGAAGGAAGAAAAGATCAGAAAGAGATGAGGGTGAAGGAGGAGGGGGGGGGGGGGGGGGGGAGAGTCACCGATTTAGAAGGATAAGAGACTTCAAGGGCTCCACAGCTCTGCAAAAGGCCTGGGAGCCAAGCATGCTGGGGAATGTGGAGATACATATTAGACAAATTTGTACATAGGATAAGGTAAAATTAACACATTTGTATGTAATCGAAAGCTTCTACCTGTTTGATACAAATAAATATTGCATCATATATCACGGGAAATATATCATACATTATACCATAAAAGGACATTCATACTGGGCTGCCACAGGACATGCTGCCACACTTGTTTCTATGGTGTTATCCTTCTTTCCTCAACAAAATTGATAATTTTGATAAATTTATTGTATGTGTAGCAGGTTGGCAATTTGCAATGTTTTTTAGACAGTTCCAAGGGGACTTAAAGAAGCAGTGTTTTGGAAGGATCACTGATTATTTTTTCAGAAAAGAACTGCTCGTTTCAGAACAGAGAAAGTATAATGCTGGGATAGGAAAAATAATATACTTCAGTTAAAATTGCTGACTAGGATGATTACTAGCTAGTTTCACTTACTAGGTTATGTTACTCTGTACAACTGTTTTGATGGCAACTGCTGCCATCGTTTGCTGTGACCTACTGACATCAACGTATATACAAGAATAGCATGATTTTACCATAGTTTTCTGTAAATACTGCATTAAAATGCACCATATTTGACAGACCTAATTATTTAGTACACTAAACTATGTTTCAGACAACAGAATCATCAATAATCTGAAAACCTCTAAGTAACCCCACAGCGCAACAGTTCTTTCTAAGGTAAGGCCTGCACCCAGCCTCTGCATCCATCACCTCTGACCATCATAGGCATCGTGAGTGTGGTGTTCTACTAGAGGCTGGGACATGGTCAGTGCTCTGTTCCCTCTCAGCCAGTATAGTATATTCTAGAATTGGAGCAACATCACCCTGTGTGTTGGTAGCAGCAGTGAGTCAGGCGCTTATGGTGAACCTGGCAAACTTCTGTTGTGCAGGGCTGCCCAACTTGGTGTTTGGTTGCTCTTGGCAGGGTAATAGATAGGAGCTGATTTATGTTTTGAGTAAAAGGTACCGAGTTTTACTGGCTTGTCAAATTGATACTTATGCAAGTAAAGGAAACACAAAGATGCAGAATTCGCTTGAAATAAAATAGAACTGACCAGTAGAAAACAAATACACTGGCAGAGGGCAGTGTAAAAGTTAAAAAGCAGAGAAACTATGTTATACTTTGACATCTAATTCTTGTATGACAAAGTTGTTGTTTTCTAATGCCTTGCATCAGGCAATGAAGCCATTAGCATTCGTGCTTTCCAATACTTTTGAACTGTAGTTTCTTCTGATCTTAATGCTTCACAGGTCTTCAAGTGGTCTTCGTTCATTTCTGCTGGATTGTTACACAGGACACATATTGGTGAAGCTGAGATACCTATTCTGTAGAGATGACTTGCTAAGCAGTCGTGATTTGTCAGTAGTTAGAAGGCTGCAACCGCTGTTTTCCTTGGTCTCTGGGGGATTATATCTGGGTTGGAAAGTAGTGTAATCCATTTTTTATCTTTGGCATTTGTTTCTATTTCTTGTAGGTATGAATGAGAAAATTTTTTAATGATCAAGCGTTTTATTGAGGAATATGAGAAAATGAATTTAGACTTTTGTTTTATTGTTGTGCCTTTCTTTGTAAGTGAGTCTGCAGTTTCATTCCCCATGACTCCACAGTGTGCTGGAATCCATTGGCGATGAACAGTCTTATTAACTTTTTGGAGTTGTGTTAACATTTTGTAGCATTCTCTAATTTCTGTTGACTTCTTTGTAGTATGTGAACATATTCCCTGAATTGCAGCTTTAGAATCTGAAAGAATTACTGCCTTGTTAAATTTATTTAAGGGAAGATTTAATAATTGTCGGAGAGCAATGTGTATATATATATGACAAAGTAATTCACTTCAATTTTTCCATAATTCACTACATTTTAGTTACACGAATTAAAATAGTTTCATGTGTTTTTCATATACATTGTTCCACATGTTTTCCTTTCTTACCTTAATACTGTTTATTTCAACACGGTTTATAATACATGGGAGTATGTCTAAGCAAGGATCAACTAAATGCATAATAGGACACCTCGGTGAGTTTTAATATCTTGCATGTATATAATGAAATTCCAACAGCTTTTCCATAATTGTTATGCCTCTTTTGCCCCATAGTGATTTATTATATTCTGCATTTGTAACATTTTTTTTTCATTTATTATAGTGGGTGTTAAAACATTTGTCTACATACATGTAGGTGATGAGGTAAACGAACAAAAACATGGTTGATAATATACATCTTGGATGACATCGTGGTTTACACAATACTTGCAAGGCTCCTGCTTGGACATCCTTGAAAATATTGCTGGTGTCACAGGCCCTAATACACAGCCCTGATTGCCCAAAGTTGAGGACAGAACTGTCACTGTCACAGCCAATAATATGCAATGAATGTTTGGCTGTAGTCAATCAGAGGTAGTATAATTCATTATCCACGTGGAGTGCACTTAGCCTGATAAGATACCTGCCAAACCAGTTGGAGCTGGTGCCGCTTACCAGTTGTAACACCTCTGTGTGATGTTCTAATTCTAGGGTATACTATACATGCAGTCTTAAACAACCAGGTACCACTACTTCTCATTCCAGCAGTTCCTCAATTGGACCCTCAGGAACCTAACAAGGCTGAGTGCACCTCAAACCAGGTCTCCCAGCAAGAGAAAATTCCCATGTCAGTACTGGGAATCGAACCTGGGTCTCCTGCTCTCTAATAAGCAAATGTATCTAAATTCCTTTTCTACTTCAGGATTATGCATATTGAATATTCAACTGTTTGAAATGCCAAAAGTACATTTTAAATTCTGAATTTTGATTTTCAAAGTGTCTTTCTGAAATATTGGAAGAATTCCTTGGTCATGGCTGCATGAATGGTTACCCTTCTTTAATAGCTGAATGTAATATATGCTGTCATTAGTCTCCTAGGCTGGTTCACAATAGCCAAGAATAGTAGTCAGTACAACAGCAAAGCCAAAATACATTACAGTGTGAGCATTCACAACAGGAAGCTTTCCCTAGGCTTAGCATCAGGAAAGAAAACTTATTCAAGTTCTTTCTCATTTTCATTCCTGAACACAGTAAATTAGGTCCATATTGTACATAAGAATTGTGCGTTTTCTTCACTGTAGAAGTGATTGAAGACAGCTATGACATGAAACAGCCACCAGAGCTCTACAGTTATAAGTTGAGAAAATGAAACTGCAAGAAATAGCAAATGTGTATCCTGACTACAGACCCTGACTCCCTCAGATCCATTGTGTGTTGGTTGTTCTAATGCAAGTGTCACCTGTAGTTTGTTTATATGTAACTCAAAACTGGCTAATGCTTAAAAAACAATAGGAACATCTGTGCAGAACAACAAAAAACAGTAAAAATTAACGAAGTACATCAAACAACTTTAAAGTATACTATTAATAAGGGAATGAAGTTTGTTACAATAAAAGGAATTGGAAACAATACTGGACCTGCAATTAGAAAATTTTTACTCTAACAAATTTTTATATGGGCTCACCTGCATTATTTTGGCTGCATTGAAAGCACCTGAAAAAATAGTATTGGTTCATTACAAACAAATGATATCCTACTGTGAAAAATGAATTTTTCACTTTGCTATTGATATGATCATTAATATGTATTTCTATTCTCATTACTGGGATACTATGAACCAAAATGTTGTCTGCTATTTTGCTTCCTGTTCTTGCTTAAGTCTTCTCTTCAGATTATTTTGAACCAGCATTTAGCTCACAGATGACTTCAGTAACCAGTAGGCCTCTCTCCATCATTCAGCATGGGCATGAAAAATACTTCTCAGTTAACTCCTTTTTGTCTTTGTTGCTCTTGTGCAATGATATAAAATCAGATGTGCTGCTGCAGGAAATCAGTGGCATGTTCATGTTGCAAACACTTTCATATTGTTTTGCTTTCTTGTTATAAACTACACTGTAGCATTTAACACTCATTGCTATGCAACCCTGTCCAATTAATTTCTTGAAGCACCATGCTGCACCTTGTTGTTGGTTATAACTTCACTACATGATACATGAAATCATTAAGAATGTAATGAGGCCAAGAAAACATTACTTACCTGTAGTATCCTGGCAGAACAATGTGTACTCCAGAGCTAGGAGAGCAAATATTCTTTAAAGTTGGATTGTCCATTTTACGAATTGAATCTGTCATGGGTCCAGTAGCATTAATAATGCATTTTGCCTTCATATCCCATTCCTTTCCAGTCAGTTCATCTCTTAAACTAGCCCCACAAAGCACCTCCTTTCCCCTGGCATCTGCTTCTTTCAGCAGCTTAGTTACTTTCACATGATTTGCGATTGTTGCTCCATGACGAGTAGCTGTCATAGCTACAGCAAGGCACATTCGGGCATCATCCATCTGACCTGAATTGAACAATTATTCTCATTTTAAAACTGACTAAACACACAATAACTTTTGCTCTAGGAAACTATAATGATCTTCATAATGAATACAGTCCTACAGTAAATAAAGCATTATCAATGGGACAGATGGTAACATAGAAATGTTTAAAAGTGGAAGAAGAAAACACCAATTAAAAATGTGTGAAGATTGTTTGAAAAATATGGAATTTTAGAAAGTAAATAATCTGAGAAATAGCAACAAGCTATACGGACAAAAAACATTAACTTATATACCAAGAATTAAAAAGTATTTTAAAATATTGAAAACAAATGCATAAACCAGCTGATGTACATAATTTAATAATGAAATAAACACACAAGTTAAGGTATTAAAACACTTAGAAACACCTAAACACTTAACGGATAGATAATTTATGAAGTCTGAAATGAATTTGTTTAGCTTTCAGTAGATGCCTCTAATACCATAAATGATTGATCACCTAGCAGTGATAGCCATAAAGATGTAAAGTAAAAGAGTAAACAACATTGATGTTAAAATGAGAATTTACAAAACACATCCTGCACTAATTGGCATTAGAGAAGATATGTGAAGCTTTATAAGCAATTTCTTTAATACAGATTACATATATGAAGACTTTGCTTCATGTTTACAAGCTTTACTTCCTATTTATTATTGAAACACCAGCTACTTGGTATAAATCTGATCATGCAATTGGTATTTGTTCAAATTTAATATTCCATAGAACAAGCTAGGCCAGTTTATAAATAGACTTAAGATTTATATCTTCAAGAATCAGACAGAGCAATTAAAACAAAAATCAATTTCCTAATTTGCCAATTGACATGAGACCCAGGGTGAGCAAAAAGTCTCTCTCTATACCTATTTTCTATCTGTATTTTTACTTTCTTATGCTGTATGTCAGTGGTGTATGCTGGGATTGTGACTTGACTATCACTAGGCCTACCAGACCCAGAAAATAAGGGGCTGTTGATTAACCTTCCATTAGGTAGTGTCCTAGTAGAACACCGTTGGTTGTGCAGGGCCTAAGTAGGCCCATGCTATATTTTTCTGCTTATATTTATTTTTTTTAAACTTCATATTTCCTTCATTCCCATGTTTAACCTCATTTAGCTTAAATATACAGAGCTTTTATTAGCATTATCTTACTAGATAGGTCAAAGATAGCTACAATTTAGTATAAATAGAGTATACATTATAATTTGTGCTAAACTACATGGAAAGATAAATTACGATCTTCAGGTACACAAATTTTAATTTGCAATGTACGTGAAGTGGAATGTGAGAAAAAAGTGGGTAAAGCTTTAAGAAAAACAAAGAATTGTATGGTTTCATTAATAAAATTCACAGATTGGGGAAGTAAAAGAACTGCATCAATCAATTTATTCAATACACTTCTATTTTCTTTAATCTTTTCATTATGCAAACGGTCAACTATTTTTTTTTCTGATAGTTCAATAAATGGTCTGTTCGTTGAGTGTTGAAAGTTTTTTAACGCTGTAAAAGATTTTATATGCGTTGATCTCTCATGTTTATCCAAAGCTGCAATTAAATATGCTAAATTTGCAAAACTTGTCATATTCCAGGGCATTTTCTCAGTTGCAAACAAGCATGGACAGCAATAAAGTTTAGTTAATTTGCATGAACCAGTCAGTCACACATATCTGTTATAATCGTTTATATTAAACTACCTTTTGTAAGCATTCTTATTTCTTTACTTCTGAGCCTGGCACAGAAGTTGGTAACAGTGGTAGGTCTCAGTGGCAGTTAATCAGGTGAAGCAGGTGAAGAGGTTTTCATCTGAAAATAGCAGTATTCTATTTTTGTTAATGTTGGCATTATTACTGTCATTCTAACAGTTTAGTCACAAATTTCAACTGCTAGGAGCCGTAGCAGGGTCAGTGACCAACCCTTCTTTTGTTTGGAACTTACAGGCTGGCAGCCGACAGGGAAAATTGGTGGGAACGCACCCTCAGATCGGTTCCAAGGACAAGTGCAACAGTCAGGATTATGGAAGAAACTGCTGCACTAAACAGCTTGGTTGCCATGGCAACATGACGTCACGAAACAACGTACTACGGGGAAATAACACAGGTATGCACATGTTTCAGGCAAACAAGAAATATTTTCAATTGGGTAGAGGCACAGAACACAGTAGAGGGGATGGTTTCTGTTTTCGTGCGCTTAGAAGATAGTATTCGTTTACCTCAAGGAAGAGCTGGTGGTAAACTTAAAATGTGGTGTTTTAGATAACTGTGAATGGTAGGTATAATTTATAAGTTTGCTAGACTCCAGTGCTTTTAATATTTAAATTACGGAATGTAACTGTTTTGTTATGAATCCAGTGAACCATATAGTTTGCAATTTGCTAGAAATCCCATTTTCCAGGTGGAAAGATGAAGACAAGAAGGATGTTTTAAACTTTGGGCGGCCAGTTGATATCATTGATGTAGCCCTTAAAAGAGAGGATAAGAAAATAAGGAAGACTTATAACATTAAATTCAAAAGCTCTTGGCTCGATAACTATTTTTGGTTATGCAGTAGCCGTAGTTTGCAATCGATATTCTGTTGGCCTTGTTTACTTTTTACCAACAAAAGTAACGTGTGGGACAAAGAGAGATTCACAGATTTCATTAATATAACCCGTTCCCTTCACAAGCACAATGATTCGGCGGGGCATATTACAACTAAACACTTTTGAAAAAAAAAAAAAAAAAAATAGAAACACAATGGCTGACGCTCTTCAGGAAAACAGCAGACTTTTTCATGTGCGTTTCAATGGAAATGTAACATTAAATAGGCTTTTCCTGTAGTTGATCATTAAACCAACATTGTATTTAGCTAAACAAGAGCTTGCATTCTGAGGTCATGATGAGAGTGCGCTTTCGCGAAGTCTGGGAAATTTCAAGGAGTTTGTGTACTGAAACTCCATTAGAAATCCAAAACCACTATAATAAAATTAAAAGTATATTCAGTGGTGATTCTAAATCTATACAAAATGAGGTGACTGGATGTATTTTGGAATACTTACAAACCTGAAATTAATGTCTCAGACTTTTTTTTTCTGTTGAAGTTGACGACACTACAGATATTTGTCAATAGTCTCAGTGCTCTATTATTGTAAGATACGTGAATACAGAGAGCACATTGGTTGAAAGATTTTTTGAATTTCATGATGTGAGTGTTAACAGGTCCGCAGAAACATTGTTCCTTTTGCTGCATGGTGTTCTTAAATAATTTAATTATGAACGTAAATTAGTTGCACAATGTTACGATGGAGCGAGTGCTATGTCAGGACATTTGAATGGACTTCAAAAAAGAATAAAGAACACTGCTCCTCAGGTAGTTTTTGTACATTGTTTGGGTCAACGTTTAAATTTGATTTTAAAACAAAAATGTATATATTTGCATCCGCCATGTTTATTTCTCTCATTTACTACGCGAACTGTCATATGTATTGGACCAAATGAATCATAGTGTGACAGTTTCTTTTGTGTATAGCTCCATTGGATACAAAAAGTTCGGTAAAAAATGTTGGACCGTGGTACACCCGCTTTGCATTGTATTTTCAGCATGCTTAAGTGAACTTCTTCACCTATTTTGTAAGGCACGAGCCGCCACTGGTAGGTCTGTGTGTAGAAGTGCCCTATACTGGGAATCAAGGACAGAACAGTATGAATGTTCACTGCTGCACCATCTGTCTGTTAGACATGCTTGAAGTGAGGTCAGCAAGTTTGTGCACGTCCGACAGCACTATGGAGGCCAGGAAAGAGAAACAGTGAAGTGTAATGGAAACTGTGCAAAAATTTAAGCGTGCCATCAGGTCCAAATGCCCAGGACTGTTGATGGATGCATCATCCTGTTGCATGATAATGTCCACCCTCATATTGCCAAGGTTGTTACGACTATGCTGCCAAAGTTCTACTGGGGAGCTATTACATATCCTCTATACAGTCCAGATCTCTCCCCATGTGATTTACACATCTTTGGAGCTCTCAAAGACATTTGTGGCTATCATTTTGCTTTAGTCAAAGAGGTGCACACCCAGGTACAATCATGGTTCTGTAGACAACCATGAACATTTTTCTATGAAGGCACTGACCACCTTTGTTACAGTGGGATAAATCTATAAATAGTCATGGCAATTACTTTTGATATAATTAACAGTCAACTTGCTGTTTTTCCATCTGTCTCATCTTCATTTGACTGACCCTCATATTTCTTATTCTTAACACAAGTTTCTACCAGCCTTACATTGTTTCTGCCATCTCTCTATTTGTTGACTATCTAAAGCTACATAGAAGTGAATGTTGCCATTAGTGCTGTAGCAAATAAAACAATTTTCTATGTTAATTAAAACACACATATTCCACGATTCACATGCATATGAAGAAAATGGAAGCAGCAGGATGGCAGGTGGGGGTGTCAGGAGCATCCTGGAAAAGCAGTTGCCAACTTTGACACACAAAGTAATCACACACACAAAACACAGAATGTTAAACTGCTCCTTCCAACACTCCCCCACAATTTAACATTCCTGTTCAAATGCAACAACTACAATCACTTAAAACTGGAACCAGTCCTATACTTTGTTCAGTGTTTTGAGACGGTGGAAGGTTATATCTTCCCCTTCCACTGTCTCAAAAGACTCTGAACAAAGTATAATTGAAATCCAAGATTAACCGACTCCCACATAAACTTTTGGTCAATATACCAACTATCTGTTTCTTTGACTAAATGGACTGAACATTAATTATACCTTCATTGTGCAAATAGTTCACAAAATATTTTACATCAATATGTTTGTTGGCTTTTTCAACAATTTAATACTGGATTGGTTTCTTCCTATACCAATGTGGGAATTTCAACAATTATATCTACATGTTACAATTTTCTTCATCCAGGTTAATTCTGTTGCATAGCTACATGATGCAACATACTCAGCTTCTGTAGTAAAGTGTGCTAGTATGGATTGCCTTCAGTCATCCAAGAAACTACTACCTACCACTTTAAATAAATTTTCTGTAGTAGATTTTCTGCCTAAGTCTCCTGCCCAATCTGAATCTGTTATCCAACAATTTGCAATGCATTCCTGTAATTTTTTTGGAAACAGTAAACCAGATGTGCAGTGCTTTTAATGTATATGAGAATTCTTCTCAAACATTTCCATTGCTATCCAATTACATTTGTTTGATACTTACTATAGAAATTGACTACTGCGCTAATGTCTGTAGATGTTGTTACATAACACAAAACATTCTAACTCTTGGTAAGATTTTACATTTACATTACATGTTCTGACAGTTCTTTAGGTAGGTTAATTTCCAAAGGTGTTACAGGTTTGCACTCTTATTTGAAAATCTTCAAGAAGGTTCTCATTTTTTTTTTTTAATCTTATTAACATCCTCCAACGTAGTGTCATATTGGATGATGAATGAAATGATGCTCAAATGAGCCTGAGGTCCATAGAGCTTTAAGTTACCTGACATTTGTCTTCTCAGGATAATGGAAAACCTCAGAAAAAACCTTATCCGGGTAACTTGCCCTAAGCGAGATTTGAACTTGCGAGCTCTTGGACGTGACGCAGAAACACTACCACCATGCTACAGAGGTGGGCAGGAGGTTCATTGGATAAGTATTCTGATCTAACACAGTGTCTCCTTCTGTCCAAGAAACATGAATTCTGAGAAGTTCTGCAGCTTTCCTAAGTCTTTTACTTTAAACTCTTGACATTATATGCTTTACACTTATTAAAATTTAATTTAATCTTCAGTTTTACTGGCAGCACCATTATGTCAACAAAAGAACATAAACAGTTACTTAGCATTCTGTACACACACACTGATCATTCTATGACTGTTGAAAGCGTAGGTTTTTCATAAATAGATCAAATGTATGCTATTTACATTCTAGGTGCCTGCTTCAAGCTATAAAGAGCTTTGTTTAGCTTACAAACAAATAATGAACCATCTGATAAACACAGTTGTTTCATATAGATTTCATTTACTTCCCCATGTAAAAAAAAAGCATTTCTCACATCTGTTTGCTCACTGACCAACTGCTTTGCATTCACTAGACATTAAAATTCTGAATATAACTATCCTGGCCACGGGGACATGTTTCACGATAATCAAAACCCTTTCTTTAACTACAACTATTTAAGACAAGTCTTGCTTTGCATTTTGTTTTGTTATTTGGTTCTGCCTTAATTTTGAACACCCCCTGGGGGTAAATCTGTTAATGAGCAGGTATTGTTTTTCTTTAAGAGTTTAATTCATTTACTGTATCTTAACAACCACAAATGTTAATCTACTCTGTCCTTGATGTTCTCATATACATTTGGTACATCATGGACATATGATTTGTAATTAAGCAAAGCACTTCTGCACATAACACGAAGAAGATATAGGAATAAGAGTTTATAAGAATGGTTAGTACAAGAGTAGAGAAAGTCATGTGAGTGCAACACATCAGATTGTTTTATTTGCAACACATGTTTCACATACTTTGTTCTTTAGTAATCTACTGGTATTTATTCCTAACACCATGTCTTCAGCTAATGATTCAAGTTTTTGTAACCTTTCTTTTTGTATATGACAACCTCTCATGCATATCCTAGTTTCAGCTTCAAATAGTTTAGCTATATTATTAATGATAGGCATGAAACTCACTTTGTAAAGCTTGTCCTCTCGATAAGCTACAGCCACAAAGACATTTATTCTTGGCAATGATTGCTTTACCATTATTGAAAGAAACGTCAAATCTTGTTATATCTGGTTTTCTAACCAAGACTAGATTTAATTCTAGCTCTGGAACAATCATAAAATCTTTTACAGTGATCCTTATACTTTTGTGTTTTTAGGTACTGACCTGACTTTTGCTACTTTTAGGAGAAATGGTTTATGTGTTTTGATATTATACTGTTCCTTGTGTCTGAATCTAGATACCAATGAAGTTGGAGCTCTCCTTCACCGTCATCTAGTGTTGCTGAAAAGGAAAATATGGCTGGTTCTAGGAAAGTCCCTCCTGTTGCATTGGCTTCTCTGAGGTTTCTGGAACTGTTAAAATTCCATTCCTGCTTCCTGCAGCCTGCCTGCTTATATCCTTGTCTTCTGCAGTTATGGCAAAAACATGGGAAGTTTCTTTGTGCTGTCCTGTTGCTCTGACATTTGACCATTGTTCACTAAAGGGCTTTGTTGGTGTTCCTGTCACTTTTGCTGTACTCTGGTAGTTCTTATAATTCCAGTTACTCTTTCTGTGAGATTAGTGGTAAATGTGATGTTAGATTTAAAGCTTTCACGGCGCACGTTATTTATTACAGTTTCACGGGCGATCAGCCGTGTGAGGTTTAAAAACATTGAGCTTTCGGCCATTGTAAACTCCATGGCCTTCGTCAGAATGAAAATGACCATTAGCTTTCCGCTCCCCATATATATACAATGTTAGGTGGGAGGGGGTTGCGTTGCCCTGGCCAATGAGCGGGTGATGATTTGTGATTGGGCCTGCTGTTTCGGGCTATGTTTGTCACCGGCCACAGTGTTTTCTTGAGGGTCAGTACTTGGTCCAGAATCACTATAGTTGCTGTTGTGAATGTGTTTCATGGCTATTGTCCACGATTTTCATTTTCATTCTGACGAAGGCCATGGAGTTTACAATGGTCGAAAGCTCAATGTTTTTAAACCTCACACGGCTGATCGCCCGTGAAACTGTAATAAATGTGATGTTGATTCAATTTCTCTGGTGTGCTCCCTCTTGGAAATTTAAGCGCTTCTTTGTCTAACGATTTTCATTGTTATTAGCTTTTCCTCTCCAATGGAGTGTTTCTACTGTTTTGTACTCATCAGAGGGAGACTGCAAAGATTTAGAATTGCTTCTCTTTTTTCTAGTTTTCTGCCAGCATTTTTGAATTCTTGTAGAAGTTTGTCAAATTTGAGAAAGTAATTTTCTAATGTATCTGTTTTGGAATTAAACTTAAGTTCACCTAACTTATATTTGATTTGGTCTTACATGGCCATAAATTGCTGCTCAAAACTTAACTGCAGGGTCTTCCACATGTTGAATGCCCTCTCTTTTCCTTATATGTATTCTAAGTATGAATCAGCTATTTCTTGTATGATATCTCCCTAGCAGTCTGTATTTCTTGTGTAATTCTGCATTCCAGTTACATTGCTCTCTTTGTTGTTCTTTGGTGTCTGTAACCTCAACAACTTGTGTTTCTTCCTGTGCAAATACCAGTGATCTTTATCATACACTAGAATTTCCATTCTGAATTTCCTGTTTGCATAGTTTCAGCTGTCAAACGTAGGGAGTTTGTATTTTTCTTCTTTTGAAGTCATTTTTTGTTCGTTATGTACAAACGTTGAACTTCAGCGTAACAAGTATGTGCAGAAAGTTCCTCCTCTTTGGAATCTGATTGTCTTTGATACCCTGGGCCCATAACCTGTTCTAAAGTAAGAACAAATTAGAAACTAAAAACTTCACTTATCTTAGTAATGTTGCACATTCTTTTTGCACAAAAAGAACATGCAACATTACTAAGATAAGTGAAGTTTTTAGTTTCTAATTTGTTCTTACTTTAGAATCTTGTTGCTTCACTGTTAATAGCTTCAATTTTCCCTATTTACCATAACCTGTTGTTTGATTCATTAATAACTGCACAAACTAAGGATGTAGCATATTTATTGAATTATAGCACAAGGTTATACACACACATATGAAGACAGCAGCCCAGGAGAGGGGGGGGGGGGGGGGTTGGGAGCAGGATCAGGAGCATGCTGAGAAATACAGTTGTCAACTTTCAGCACACAAAATAATCACATTTATCACACAAAATGTCCAATTGCTCCTTCTAAAACCTACAAGAAGTTCAAAACAAAGAAATCACCTGACAATTTAATGCTCTTTGGAATATCATAAAGCAGGATGTCTGCAAAAGGCTTTGCTTACCAAATGATGAGTAGAATAGCACTGTGCATTGCAACTACAATGGCACAAATTCTAGTCAGGGAGAGCCCATTCATAAGAGCCAGAAGGGCTCTGCCCCAAAAAATTGCAGGCTATTACTATATTTAATAAATACAGCTTATAATACACATACATTTTGGTTTATCAGATCTGTCCTGGATGGATGAAGTAAACAAGTTTCCTCTATCATGCTGCCACAGGTCATTCACAACTAGTGGGAAAACCCATTTCTACTTCATTCTTTCATGGGGCAAAGTTTGTTTACAAGGGCTTAACAGTTTCTTCCCTTAGGAGATGGTTGTCCTCCATGGACCAGCTCTCTTCTCTGTTTATTTACATCTTCTCAGGGGCCTGCCCTTGTATCTTTCTTTACCCTTCATTTGGATTGTCTTCAAAACTCAGATCTCTGAAAACACATGTACCTGACTTACAGTCACTAGAGCAAAATAATATGAAGACAAAATGGCATTTTCCAATTCACTTCCATTCTTTAAAGGATTGTGTATACGCCTGGAAACATTGTCAATTCCAAGAAAAAAGAAAAAAATATGGCGGCGCCGTGGCCGAGCGGTTAGCGCGCTCGCCTACCACCTAGGCGGCCCGGGTTCGATCTCAGGGACCCGCATGTGGTATTCGTGGTGGACGAAGCGGCGTCTGGGCGGGTTTTCTCCGGGTTCTCCGGTTTCCCCCGCCATCCCATTCCACCGGTGCTCCATCTTCATTCCATGTATCATCAGTGTCACCGCCTGTGGTGCCGCAGTAGTAAAAGCGAGCGTTAAACACTACACAAACAAAAGAAAAAATACGAAGTGGCTTTGGCCCACATAATTGCAAGTACTAAGCTGCTTCTTCTAGAATATGTCAAAGTAATTAAGAATGAAGAAAAGACATTTAAAGACCATGTATCTGTCAATTTATGGTTTGTTCTGTCTTTATTGCTCGGTTTCATGTTTTATTTTCTCAGTTTTTGCTCATAGAAAGTGGATTTGGTTAAGATTTCTGTGCAGTAAAACTTCTACATGCAAAATGTGCCCATATATATTGCAAAATAAACTTTAAATACAAATAGGTAACTGATCACTTCATTACATTTTCCTTGTATAACTAGAAATTCCACAATTAGAATTGGTGGCTTACAACTGCATTTAAAAAAAGTTAGATGCAGTTGTTTCCATGATCCAATACAATAATTTTACACCTATTTTCCAACATTTACTTTTCTATACTGCTTAAGCAAATTCCTGGGCTTGTAGGTCATGGTCTACTGGACTCCTTCTTCCCAATCATTTTGTCTATGCCTACAGTGGCAATAAGGTGGTTGAAGTGTTCTATAGTCTCTCCGAGCATAAAGCAGGTATGCACATAAACATTGCAATTGTATCACTCTGCAAACAAGCATGTGTTTTTCTCTGCACACAGCTGTTTACATCTGACTTATTGCAAACGTCAAATCTTTCACTGTAGCAGTGTGAGGTTAGAATTGCACTCAGCTCACATTTATTAGTAAACTACATTAACTAATTAAAGAAATTCGTTAAGAAAAGTTATGAAATGTAATTTTGTGAGTAAAAACTTACATCAACCTCAGTCATCAGATGGGGGTGCGGCACCTCAGATCTCACATAACGTCCCCACACCCACATAGCTTCCCGATCAAATATCACATTGTCTTTCTTTTTGTAAACTGAAACCCAATGTCTTTCAGCAAAGTATGGAAAGTGGTTTACCTAAAATTTGGAAGATCTGGCTCAATGTTCATTATCTATTATAGGAAGCCCGTTGTTTAAAAAGAAACTATGCATTTTAAGGCAAATAACACTTAACAGTGATCCACTTTGCCTAAAACACTAAATGGTCCTTCCCTTTCCTTTTTAGGGACTTTTACAGTTCCTGTTTGTTTCATTTCCGTTCTCACATTTGAAACAGTGTACACAGAAATACCAGTTGCTTCAGACGTCAATTTGGCTACGTCTTTCACGGTCAGAGTGTCATAACGTTGAAAGAAAAAGTTCAAACACACATAATACAGTAGTCTTTTCACCACTTCTTAGAGGCTTTCTGCTTGTATGTTTCCTTAACTAGTCTGAGAAACTGAACACTCCACCACACTAACTGCACGTGCATTACTAGTAATACAAATGTCAGAGCATCACTTCATTACAGTAGCAACGCAATTGGAGAATTACCGAGTACCATGTGATAATAAATGGAAGTAAAATATTTATGCGCATGTTGAATTACGGTATTTATTCACTCCGTTCATTACTTGAAAGTATTAAATAAGCGATACTATACGCAATGTAGTAAAGAACTATTTCCAATCACGCTTCACCATTTCACGCGCGGTGAAAGTTGTGCTACAGCATAATGTTGACATCCGTACCCACTTTAAGGCCGGATAGGGTATAGCAGAAGCGTCAACGGTGACTGTTGCTGGAGCTAGCTGGAAGCTGTATTTATAGCAGCAGCAGATGAAATGCAGTGATTGGTTCGGGCAGACAGTGGGCTGGATGCTTCACTTTGGCTTTCATTGGTGCTGTTTGCCACATTCTGTTTAGTTTTATACCTTTTTTCTTCCTATTGATATTATGATGTTTATGAATTTCAATGGCTTTGCGGTATAAATGTGTATGATAGTGGGAAGTTGATGACACATTCGTGTTCCTATAATGGATAATAAAATCTGCTTCCTCGAGTACAGTATGTTTTGCAATTGCAGATGTCAGTTTTTCCAGGTGACCATTTCTTTTGTGTTTATTTATGTCTATGTTCATACTTCTTTGGATGGTTCCTATGTACACTTCAACGCATGAACACTGTATCTTGTATATCTCTACCGTACACAGAGGATCTTTAGAATCTTTGGCTGAATGGAGCATATTACAGATATGTTTGGTTGGTATGTACACAGCATCAACTTGTAGCATTTGAGACTGACATGGTCTGTGACTTATTTGATGTGTGGAAGAAATGCTTTGCAACAAATAAACCAATGAACCAACCAACCTGTTGTATATGTGGAATATATATTGTATACTGGTAGCTTATTTTAGCATAAAATATGTAACTATTGTTAACTATGAAAATCATTTGGTATTAAGAACTGTAAGAAACTTGTATTTCAAATGGCGACAGTCAGTTGAAGCGATATTTGTTCAATTGTGAAACAGAAAGGATGTTCGAAGAGCAAGCAAATGATTACTGTGTGGAAAGGACAAGCAAACAAATTGTCAGCATACGGACAAAGGGCAAGTAGCCCCATTTGCAAGGAGTGTACAAGCTCCAGATTATTGGACTTAAAAGTAAATATTCATGTTGAAGCTGTTGACATTTTCCGGAATTTCTCTTAGGAAGCAGCACTCTTATAATTTCTTGTTCTGAGTAGTATTTGCTTGAACTGCTTTGTCTAAATAATGAAGATCCTGGTGTAGATGTTATGGTTCAAGATTCATGTAGCCCAGTCCACCAGTGTCTTGATAGAGCATTTTTGCCTTGGATGATGGTTAGAATTCTTGTGAAGGTAGCAATCCGTGTGAGTGGATTTGTGATACACTGTATGCCCCAAGGTGTCATTCTTCTTCCTGTTCACCATGACATCCAGAGAAGATAATTTCCCATCCTGTTCTTTCTCCATGGCAAACAATGTGATGACTGATACTGTTCAGATAGTTAAGAAATTCTGCCAGAGCAGTTTCTCCATGGTTCCAGATGATGCAAGTAGCATCCACATAGCACCACCAGACCAAAGACTTGTAAGGTTCAAGTCAGGTTCTGTGGCCTCAAAGAATATCATGTAACTGGGCTGAGTAACTTCCTATTGTGACCTTGTCTGTCTGTTCATAGGGTTCCTGATTCCACTAGAAATATGTAGTAGTAAAAACATGATGGAAGAGAGCCACTATATCTTAAGGAAAAATCTTCTTGAGCTGCATTATCGTATCACTGACTGGGATCATAGTGAGTATCAACATGTCAACTTAATAAGTATGTCATTAGGTTCAAGTATTTGGAGTATCTGGATGAAATGAGAGGAGTCTTTGATGTATGTGTCCATCTTGCTCATGTGAACTTACAGAATTTGTGCGAGATATTTGTCTATTGTATAAGTCAGTGACCCAATAGCGAAAAGACAACTGGCCTTATGAAATGCCTGGTTTATGAATCTTTGGTAGTCTATAAAATCTTGCCAGCAAAGCCTCTTGTCTTGTTCAGGGTCAGTTGATTGCTAGCTGAGATGAACCCTTGATAAGTTGATTGGTTTTTAGAAGAAGTGGGTTGTCAGGTTTTTGGAAAGCTTCTTGTAAGTAGCAGGATCTAGTAATTCTGACTTTCTGTTCATATCACATTTCTTCAGTACTACGGTAATGTTACCTTTATCTGCTGATAATCACACTTTCAGCAGATAAAGGAAATGCTATTGTAGTACTGATTGGTCTGATATAATTATGGAAACTATTAATTAAGAATCTTTTGAAAAAAGCCCAGGACTTAAGTACTTATGATTGTGAGTCATCATTTGGGCGAATCTCTCAAATACAAGATTCCCTTGTGATCTACCGGGAAAATGCACATCAGATGAAGAATTTAAGGCTGTGTCAGCATGTTGCCAAGGTAACTTAGCGGTTAACAGCAGCCACATGTAGAGTGGAAGATCTGTGATTCAAATTCCGGCTATGGCATTGAATTTTTCATTTCTGATTCTACCTTACAAACATTACCTATACACAGTTTGAGTTTGTTAGAACAATCAATTATCATTGATTGACCAGATATATGGATACACTGTTTCATGAAGTCTAATGAACACCATTACAGATCACATATTTTACTTACCGAATCAAATTCTTATGTGCTGTATAGAAGATGTTTTACTATATACTTATACAATCTATCATTAAATAGTTGAACATTTGTTGCAGTCATTTTGGAGGGAACTGAACATTTTTATGCCTACTATACCTTCCTCGGTCTTGCTTTAGGTTGCAGTTTAAACAAAGTGCAAAATTGTATTCTTCCATGGGCACCTATGATTGACAGAAACATGACAACTTACCATGTGCATTATGTAAACTGTCATCATGTGAGTAGCTTTTGCTTACAGCCAAGAAGGAAGTAAAGGAGTGGATATATTCTTCACTCTTACATAAAACAAAGAATAACAGAAGTATGGCATTGGTTACTTCTCACATCACTTTGTAAATGTTTAAAAAAATTCATTTTTGTGATACATCACAACAAATGCCATTCCGAACAAACTATGTTCCATTCCCTCATTTCCTTCTATGGCTGCATGCACATGCATTTCATATTGTAGTCAAATGTGCTAATATGCATTTGCATATTAATGTATTCAATTTATTTTTACTAGAAGATTATCAATCCATTTTGTAAACAATTCTTGTAGTTATTATTATTTT
The DNA here is from genome assembly GCA_030765045.1 of Tenodera sinensis. Taxonomy (NCBI): domain Eukaryota; kingdom Metazoa; phylum Arthropoda; class Insecta; order Mantodea; family Mantidae; genus Tenodera; species Tenodera sinensis. The sequence goes on from CM060964.1 coordinate 179,702,642, forward strand.
ATTTATACCAACAAACTTACTGTTGGTGTTTTTAAACACACTAGCCATGTGTGGGCAAAGTTTAAGTTCTACCTCTTAATTCTTTTAGTTATTTTGAATTTAATGTAATTTTTCACATTAGTTAACAGACCATATTTTCATTTGTGCCTGCTGGCATGGGAGTTGTGTGGTTCAATCAACCAATGAAGTGTTACTCAAACACATGCTGTTGTTTAAATTGCTACCAAAAGTAAGGCTGGGGAAGGTATACCATGTAATACTTTGAGGTCTACAATCTGTGGTGCAGCAAATGACTATTCCCATTATTCCTACTATATACATTATGTTTATGTACATCCCCCCCTCATATCATAGGTATGTAAATTCTTTTATTGGACTAACATGTCATACAGATATAAATTGACAGCAACAGGAATTTCTAATTCTATAAATAAAGCTACCAGTGTTTGAATTTATTTGATGTCATAATTCATATCTTTTTTCGAATCCTTAATACCTCTGTTATTCTTGGGTTACTGTCCCATACTATTCCACAGCTAAATATTGATTGAAATAATGAAATCTTTTGGCATGGCAGTTTTAAGTAGCTAAGAGAAATACCATACATAACTTAGTTTATACGTTTTCCAAGGGACCAAAGAAAAAAAAAAAAAAAACAAGTTTTAAAAAAATGCATAAATGAAAGTCAGCAAATAAAAATTGGCAAATTTACACAGCATAGGGGTTACAGTTAAGAAGTGAACAACAAGAAATAATAGAAGTGTTTAACTATAATCAGCAATATGAAACAATACAAACAGAAGAGAAATGTGCCCAAATAAAAATAAATATGAAGAAAGTTGAGTCACTTTATGAAGTAGTCCGTTATCTTGGCTTGCTTTTGTTGGCCGCAGCATGAACAGTACAATTTGGCCAGTACTTCCTCAGAAATGTTATGGCATCTTACAAAATGTTAATATTTTCCACCCTGAATGTGGGTGTACTTATTTGTTGAAACACCTAACACACACACTGCCTCAGCTGCAATTGTAGATGGAGCAATCCCTATAATCTTCACAAAAGTTAAAGGCATATAGAAGCGGGCTGTTCTGCAGACTCCAGCGAATCCTAACCTTACCCCTCCTACCAGCGCTGCCAAATATGGTACATGCATCTCACATGTCTGAACTGAGAACATTATCTTCATTAATTATGCTCGGATAAATATTTGAAAATGACATGTGCCAGTCTTATAATAAAGAATTTTATTTTCTGATCATGATCATACAAAAATCCTGTCTCTACGATACTTAGAATGCAAGCAATGCACATTTTATCTTCACATGGTTATGGTTACCCAATATCTACTCAACACAGATAAGCCTGGAAAACAACACCATTCCTTCCTCACAATACTTATCTCAAGCATAAATAAATACTGCACCTACTATGAAAATAGAAGTTGCGCAGTTTGAAACAGACTGTTGAGACAGAATATTATAAGACTCCAAAAGAAAATCATTTATGTAGATATTTACTGAAAATGTAATTTATTTTTGGTGTTGATACGAGTTAGTTGAGCAACGAAAACGTGTTGCTATTGTTCATTGTTACAAAAAATTAAGTTTGTTTAAACATGTCATAAATGTTAAGCTCCATATTTAAATTTAATATATATGTATAAATAAAAGAATTATATGTGTTCAATATTAAAAGCGAAGGGAGAATAGCTAAAGATCGCTTCCCTAACAATACGGGAACCATTTGATGAACACATACGCGGATGTACACAATAGAAAGGTAACATCATGTGGCGCTGGAATTTGTTAATAGCGTCTGTGTGTTTGATATGAGAAGACGTGTTTTTATAACGTGCGTGGATGTGAGTAGAAAATTCACTAAACTTTCATGAATCTTTTGTTCTAAAGTTGTTAAAAAACTGGAAAGACTATCAATATAATATAAATTGGTGCGACGAACGTGTAAAGACGAGAAAAAGTGTTAATAAAGTAATATATTATAGTGAAGTAACATCGAGTGTTTATTCATTCCATCTCGTACCACGCCCTGAGAGAAATAATCGTCTCATTGCTCAATCTGAAGCAATATTCAAATAAAAACAGCACCAAACGTGGAGCACAAATTTCGGGTGGAATGAAAATCTATGGGAAATGAACTTACGCGAAATACCAAGTGACGCCAAATCTTCGCACCAAAAAGGAAGAAGACGCCATTAGACAATCCTTTGAAATTTACGACTTCGGAGACATCACCAAGTTGGAAATCAACGAGGGAAGTGCCTAAAAACGCTGATGAACGGATAATCAACGTGGGGAACATCAGAGATCGTCTAGCGAAGTCAACCGCCCAGGGGATGCACATAACGAGATAAATCAAGGAGAAAAAAGTAGGACGAAAAATTATTATTTTTACATTCATTTTATTTTTATGTTACTGCGAAGTGGCAGAATAGTAGGACTTTTAAACCCAAGTAAACTGAATCAAAAAACGAGAATGTCGCGAAAAGAGAGAGCGGTAGGAACAGGAATAGGGGAAGGGGCAGATAGGCCTAGTTATCAGATAGAAGCAGAAAGTGAGGAAGAGATAGTAATAGGAAAAGAGCAAAGGTTACTTATCATGTTTGAAAGACTAGAACAGAAAATGGAACAAAATAAGGTAGAATTAAGACAGGACATAGAACAAAGTTTAGATCAGAAAATGGAACAGAATAAGGAAGAAATAGGTCAGAAAATGGAGGAAGTGAGAAAGGACTTACAACAGAAAATAGAATTAGGAAGACAGAACTTAGAGCAGAAAATAGAACTTAATAGGAAAGAATTAGAGCTAGATTTGGGAAAGAGAATAGAATTAGGAAGACAGGAATGTAAAGAAAATATGAAAGTAATGGAAACTAATTTAAAATTAGTACATAAAAACATAAATCATAGGAGATAGGATGGGAAAAATAGAATCGGAAATGAAAGAAAATAAGATTGTATTAGAAGGAGAAATTGGTAGATGTAGAGATGAAATAATAGAATGTAATGCAAGTGTAGACTGTAAGATTACAAATGTAAAAGTAGAAATAACTGAGGAATTAAGGAAATAAATTGAGGTAGTAAAGAAAGGAATTATTAATGAAACTGTAGAACAAATTGTCATTCCTAAAATTAAGACTATGGCTGATGTAGTACAATCACAACAACATGCTATGAATGATATGAAACAAAGTCACTTAGAAATAAAGAATGATTTAAAATCAATTTGTGAAGAAATGAGAAAAGGAAAAGAAAGTTTGGATAATGTAAATGATGTTGTGAATGCACTACAAAGGCAAAATGATGATTTAGATGTAAGTAATGTTCAAGATGAAAGTTATTTGAATAACGTACAAAACGTTGACTCACCATATAGAGAAAGAGGTTCACAATTAAACAATGACAACACACAACACATGCTACACCAACAGCATACTACATGAAATCACACCACCTACATTTGACGAGGAGAAGGGAGACGATCCAAAACTCTTTGTTAAAGAGATGGAAGAGTATTTTAAAGTGAAAAGGATACCAAATAAGCTTAGGATGATGATAGTCAAGAAAAGCTTAAAAAACAAAGCGTTAAAATGGCTAAGGTTAACACTAGCTGGTCATGAATCGTATAGCTCATTCAGAAATCTATTCCTATCAAGGTATTGGGGCCCAGCTAAGCAGAACCAGACAAGGGTAGAGTTAGCGACAGGAAGATATGATCCGACCAAAGAGTTATCGCTAGTCGATTATTTTATGAAAGTAGCCAACAAAGGGAAACTATTAGACCCTAACCTGTCGGAAGCAGAGTTAATTACCAGCATAACAAGACATTTCCCAGACACAGTAAGAACAGGGTTAATTGTTGCGAGGCCAGTAGATTTTGCAGACATGATAGAATTACTAACAGCCTTCAAAACACAAAATGGTCAGCCTAATGAGCATAGACATAGGAACGGTCACCCAAACTCACCTATCTTAAACAGAAGCACGACTACAAACAACCAGAATGAGAGAGAAGATAGAAATACTAGGAGCACCCATGACAGGGGGAGAGGGGCACACCATTTCCCACAGCGACAAAATCATAGCAAAAGGATGGAGAACACGAGACAGCGGTACCATGACACGATACCAAGGGGTGAATCGAGATACCAAACATATAAGTATGATCATGGGAGACCAGGAGACCGTACCCATCAAGTGAATCACATACGATTCTGTAGAGAATACTTGAACAACCGAAGACCGCCATGCAACAGGTGTTCACACTACAGGGGCAGAAACCAATGGAACACTGGCAACATAAGACAGCAGGAAGTAGATGAAAATGTGCCAAATAGGGCGGATGTTGCACAGAATACAGAAATAACAACCACCACTAACACCCAGGGAAATTACCATGACTAAGTTCGCCCTAATCAAGTTGATAACCAACACAAATCCTAAGCAATTCACATCGACACATGATGGCCACACAAAGGGAAAATGGAACTACTGTACACTGAACCGCTGGTCATAACAAAACAGCTGGGCGACCATACATATGAGCTACAGAATACAAATGGCAAGTTGGTAGGAAGATATCATAAAAACAAATTAAAACCATACAAAGAAAGGACCAAATAGTCTTTGCCAACAAACATGTAAGGCAGGAACAGTATACAGACAAAAACAGACAAAAATAAAAAGGAATCAATTGTGGTGACAAAGAGAAAATATTTTTGACACAAGGGTGTCGAGGGTGAATTAAGAAGAGAAATAATATAGTTGCAGAATAATTATAAATATAGAAGTTTTCTCTTAAGAGATAAAGAGGTGACAATTAGTGAAGTAAGAAAAACCATAGTCAGAAAAGAAATGCCCATGAATTAAGATGGATATAGCCAATGTTAAGCTTAAAGAAATGTCAAACTAAACAATAGTGAATAAGAACCCAATGTCACAATAGTATCATTAGTAACATCAGAGTTTAAGAATTGACTCAACGACCTGCCCATACATAATAAGCTTGCAAGACAAAGAAGACAAAGAACTGAATAAAATTGCCATAAATATGATCATAATCATTAGCTCAAGATTTGTATCCTGTTTTTCTCTCCTCTAAACAAAGAACATAAGTCAAAAGGCACATAATAAACCATGATACACTTAAATAACATTTGTGTAGATGTCAAATGTAAAAACTTAGGAATATTCTTGGTGTTGTGTTGTGCAGTAACTGAATATGTAAAAATTATAAAGACATGCTGTGTCATGCCAAAGCAAAAGACAAAGTATACAGCGAAGAAGACTGTTAAAAAATAAATTTAAAAAAAAAAGGTATTGTACAAAGTAAAAAGATTGTATCAGAGGAATACGGAGAAGTGTTGTAATGTGTTTCAAGATTGTAAATGTGGGTGACAACTTGAAAAACAAAACAAGGGGCATGTGAGACAATATTGTAAGACCCCAAAAGAAAATCATTTATGTAAATATTTATTGAAAATGTAATTTATTTTTGGTGTTGATACGAGTTAGTTGAGCAACGAAAACGTGTTGCTATTGTTCATTGTTACAAAAAATTAAGTTTGTTTAAAGACGTCATAAATGTTAAGTTCCATATTTAAATTTAATATATATGTATAAATAAAAGAATTATATGTGTTCAATATTAAAAGCAAAGGGAGAATAGCTAAAGATCGCTTCCCTAACAATACGGGAACTATTTTATGAACGCATACGCGGATGTACACAATAGAAAGGTAACATCAAGTGGCGCTGGAATTTGTTAATAGCGTCTGTGTGTTTGATATGAGAAGACGTGTTTTTATAATGTGCGTGGATTTGAGTAGAAAATTGACTAAACTTTCATGAAGATTTTGTTCTAAAGTTGTTAAAAAAACTGGAAAGACTATCAATATAATATAAATTGGTGCGAAGAAAGTGTAAAGACGAGAGAAAGTGTTAATAAAGTAATATGTTATAGTGAAGTAACCGAGTATTTATTCATTCCATCTCGTACCACGCCCTGAGAGAAATAATTGTCTCATTGCTCAATCTGAAGCAATATTCTAATAAAAAACAGCACCACTGTGTTAATGTTCAGTTTGTTTCCAGAGCAGTGGTGTGTTATTTTGTTGAAGTGAATGGCACTGTTAAGTCGTGTGTCGAACTCGAGCTGAAATATTGTTAACATTACATTAAATTATTATTATACATATATCTTTTCTCCAGTGTTAGAGATCTGAGTGCATGAACAGGTCACTCAAAGCTGGGACAAGTGATTTTTTTGATCAACAAACATGAAGTGGTTGATTCTCAGGGTAGAAGTTTATACGAAAGCTCCCCAATCCAGAATATAGGGCAACTGTAGATTTTTCAAAAACCCAGCGATTAACTGTGGAAGCTTGTGGTACATACTATGCAGTCAATTGTTAACTTAAGGAATGAAAGTGAATGAATTAAGTGCCTTCAAAGACGAAGAGGAAACTGTGCTTGTTGCTGTTCCACTGCTGTGACGTGTGTCAAGGTAAGATTTTAATGTTTTAGGAATATTTTATGTGTTGTTTATTTACAGGAAAAATAGGCAGAACCTCTGCTGGCATTTAAAACGTGCTCTTACGTACAGCACCTCTGCTGGTACACGCACTATGCTTGGCAACAGCGCTCCGCTTGAGCATTGGCCAGCATTCGCATGCCTTTAACTTTTGCGAGTAGTAAAATTTCTTAGCAATTTCTGTGCATTTCATGCTGACACTTTCCTTCAGTACATTCAAAATGTGTAATTTTTCAGCAATCATAATGCACTTCCCTTTCCTTTCATCCATGTTCACTAACAAGGTTAATCACAACTGAAGCACAGAGCACATATGACTGAAGCAGGTCTGGCTTGGTATTTCACAACTTTGTTAAAAAAAAAAAAAAATAGCTTCAAGGTCACTCTCACTTCTGCACTGAGGGATGTTTTCCGAGAAATGTACTACCTGACAAACCCATTAGGTGCATCGGAAAGAATGTGAAACTGCCCAGTTGTTTATGCAAGGTTATCACACATACACGACAAGACAATGTATGTACACTCTGTTCAGATACAGATCTGACTTTGCCAGACAGTACAGTGCGAGTCGTAAATTTCAGCTTTGAATATTTCCTGAGACCTTAAAGAAGGAAACATCATAAATGTATAAATGGTGCATTTTGCTCTCGGGGACATATGCTATGATCATATGAATGAAAGTCATATAAACTAAATAATTTGCTGTAACATGCTATAGGATTTTACAGGGACCACTGAAAAAAAAAAGTATAAGTCTGAAATGCATAAAAGAAGTTTTACTGTAATTGCATCAAAATACATACGTGGTTCCAGGATGCCTACTGCTTGTTTTCATTTACAAACTGTGTTAGCAATTTTAAGGCTTTATTCACATTAAGGAGGGATGCATCATCTGCATAAACAACTGTATGGCAGGGATAACATTTTGATACATAATTTATCATTAAAAAATCTGATGTGTTGCACTCACATGACTTTCTCTACTCTTGTACTAACTCTTATTCCTATATCTTCTTCGTGTTAGTTGAGATAAACATTTGTACAAATTATCTTATTGCTTACTTCCTAGTAGGGGCAAGGGGAACGTTAGAATACACTAGGCTTTGTGCGATAGTCAAATGTTTTAAAGCTTTGAGATTCTGTTGTCTTTGCACACTTAACATATAAAAAAATGAACGATGAATCATTTCACGAAAGTTATGTTTTCTGAAACTCACACACATAAGGAATATCTCTGAAATGGTTCACTTTACAAGAAAATTCATTTAGACATAAATTGTGTATTTTAGCAATATCTACATTTTTTGTATTACTATACCATTTTATGCAGCTAAAAGATTAGTCAACTCTGAATTCAAAAAAATTATTGCAGAATATTACGATGAAAAATCAAAGAATAAAAGATGGGAACTGCCAAACATTCAAACAGTAATTCCTGAGTATCCTTGAAAAACAGCAGTTGCAACCTTCAGGTTGATTACAGGACATGATTGTCTGGCAAAACATTTAAACAGAATTGGGATATATTCTTCACCACTCTGTCCTCTATGTGATCTGCAAGAGGAAATGGATTGAGACCACCTTCAAATATGCCCGGCCACTTCTAGTGCCCCATCCATCAGTGAAAAATATTGGAGAGCAAGAGGATTAATGACTTCATTGTCAGAAATCCAGCATTAGCTAACAACATTTTTTGTATAGTATGATTTGGTCCATCTCTAATGGTTTACCAGTTATGCAAAGTCATCCACAGGAAATACGACTACAGGGGCTATAGCCAGAAAATTCAAGATACACATTTCATAAAAATATATCAAGCATATGACATTTTAATCAAAATCGTTAGAGCCATTTTCAAGAAAATCAAAATTTTCGAAAAATGTTCCATGTAAAGGGTAGTTTAGGGTGGGGCTACTTTCTTCAAAATCTTCATATCGCATCCTTGAAAGACATTAAACTTAAATACCAACTTTGGTTTTTAATGGACTTTTCGTTTTTGAGTTATGCTGTCCACCCACACCCACAGACGTTTTTCTAAAAATGCTTTTTTTTTTTGGATTCAGGGGTTCTCAAAACATGTATTTCTGGTGAAATCTCGACATCGAATTTTTGGGTGGAATACAATACTTCCCCTACTTACCAGTAGAGAAAGTAAAAAAGCAGGGACTCCAATTACTGAACCCTGTGGAATCTCCAATTTTTTACCCCAGTATTGCTCAATTGCTTTCCTCCAATGTTACTAGCTGTGTGTGGTCCTGTGTATGATTTAAGTATATTTACATCTGTTTTTCCTTTGATCCAATATTTTTCCAGCATTTTTCACAAAATCATGTACACAATTGAACACTTTACTTGGGTGACAAAGTGTGCCTTGAGCCAAGCAACCTTCACAAGCTTGATCAATTTTTCTACCAATGCATGAACTGTTGGTTTTGCTCTATGACATCCAAATTGATTACTACAGAAAAAGTTTTGCTTTTCAAAAAAATCTTGCAATCAGATTTTAACAGACATTTCATAATTTTTGCCATTTTAGAAATTATTGAAATAGGTAGCTGGCTTTTTTTGTAGCTACTTAAACAATACCCCTACTACCAAAAAAGAGACAAGCAGTGGAATATTGTGGGAGTAAAGAGTCATGTAAAATCTGTTCTCAAATGTTGAAGAAATGAAACTAGAAGACGAAAACTGAAATTCTTAAATTATAATAGCAGAAACTTAAAACACATTTCACAATGTATAGGATTTATGATCTACCAAGAAACATACCCGACCGCTCTCTTATTATTACAACTAAACTCAATTAAAATTTGAGATTAATGGTCACTCCAAAAGATGGGGGATACCAAAATGTATATTCTGCTGGGAAAATTTGAGGATTTTATAGTCATATCAATGCAACACTTCAGATGTTTCAGACAGCATTAGATAAAAGCTAGCATGTGCAGTATGATTTAGCAGAATAATGAGAAAGGAACACATTCATTGACACTGACTGTGGGAAGTTGGGAAATGGAATATAGGAATGAAGTATGCTGCATCATAAGGGTGCACATATCTGGTGTAAATGGAAGAATTCTATGACTGTTGATATGCTGAACTGTCTTGATGTACCTGCCATTTCACTGTGGTATTACTGTTTCAAATACCACAGAGAATTATGGATAACCTTATTAACGTCTCAGTAGGTCAACTTTAGTTCTTATGAGTATGCTACGGTTAATTACGATAATTTTGGTATCACAAACTTTAATTTTCTGTTATGCTTTACGATGAGTTTGCCTATAGTGATTAATATTTAACAACTGTTCTTGGAGATGCAGCTGTCCAAATTGTAAACACATACCATCATAATATACAATAGCACCACATAGCCTGTCTCCCTGCAACATTGGAAATAGCTCCAAAGCACTCTTTCTGGACAACACATAGGAACTTTTCACTGTTTTCGAGCCTGCCACTATATCATACATTTTTATGCCAAACCAATAGTAAGGTACTTGCCACCACCTGCAACAAGCATAGAAAACTAAGATCAGTGGAGGAAAAGAAAGAGCTCATAAATGGGTCCTATGAGTACTTTACTTTCTACTTTACTCTACTCTACTTTACACGCAAACACATACAATTAAAATAAAAATTGTGTAATAACAGAAAAGAAAGTTGTATTTTCTAAACATTTATCTTTCCTAATTTCTTATTAGGCAGGTGGTATACAGCAGAGAGTAACTAGGTTAGTCCTTTTTAATTAAAAGTAGAAACTGGGTCAATAACACATGTTCCGGGAAATTTAAAAAGCGAGTGTCCTATTGTGTTATTAACCAACTCAATTTCCACTTTTAATTTCATTTCGACAACACTGTCATTAACTTCCAGTACTTGAAGAAAGCTCCTTCTGTTCAGTAATCTGTTATAAGGACAGAAGTGACATCAAATAATGAACAAGTGAGTTACAATATAATATAAAGAGGTATTTTTAGTACACAAATGTTTGGTATGCATCATTTGTGATAAGTATTATACTCTGGTGTAACATCTGTAGTTATAAGACACATCAAAGTGTCAGATGCTTTAAAAAACAACAGTTAAACTTTCTTTCCGGGGCATCTGAAAAAATGAAAACGCAAATCTTATATATTTAAACGAGCAATTCTTGTATATACATATATAAATATTGCCGCCCATCGCATTATTGTCGGCACTACCGCAAAGGAGCTGAAGGGAAGAGACGGAGAATGGCCGCATTGTTGGGGCGCTTGCCGAAAGAGAGAAAGGGATAGAGACTTCTGGAATTTTCTGCTTTGTATTTCACCGCAATAATAACTGAACTTTCCAGAATGGTGCCTGGGAGATATAAATAGCGGTGAAGTGTGAGAAGGGAGTTCTTGTGTTACGAATTCGGAGTAGTGCTGTTGGTGAATCGGTAAAGACTTTCTTGCTGTTGCAACGAGTGTACGAAGTTATTGTTTACGGAAATAAAAGTGTTTCTTTATCTCGACTACATCTGTCTTCTTTACTTTACACCCACCAAAGCCACACAGGTGTCAGAAGCGGGACACGACGATGGAGGCTACATTGGTGAGCTTTTTACAAGAGCTGAAAGCAGAGATGAAGACGGCAAACGACAACCTCGCTGCCGAGCTGAAAGAGATGAAGACGGAGCAATCGGCGAAAATTGACGAGCAACTGGCTGGCGTAAGGAAGGATGTGAAAGAGCTCGGTGGAAACGTGGAAGAGCTCGGTGGAAAGATGGAGGACCTCGGCCAAAGCGTTGACGCCCTGGAACGTCGGGGAACGGCTTAGCGTTCTCGAAGACAGGGTCGACGGTAGCGCCAAGGAGCTAAATGCAATGGTGGAAGGGAACAACAAGGTCGAGGCTCCAGCACGCGACACAACATCGACGCGCGTCAAACCACCGAAGTACGATGGCACGTCAACGTTTGAGGTCTTCCGCCGTCAATTCGACACAGTGGCCAAGCACAACAAATGGTCGCCAGAAGAAGAGGCCGCGCAGCTGATAGCCAGCCTCCAGGGACGAGCCGCAGAGGTGCTGAACGCAGTCCAGACAGTGGCGGCGCCCAAGGACATCTGGGAGGCCCTGGAGAACCGGTTCGGAAACCGCAGCCTACCGCAGCCAACTGAAATCTAGGATGCAACTGCCAGTGGAGACGCTTAAGGAGTTCGCCCTGGCAATCGAACAGCTGGCCAGCAAAGCCTTGGTCGACCTCCCCTCCGAATTCGTATCCCGAGAAGCCGCCTATACCTTCGTCGACGGGGTACGCGATGCCGAGATACGTCAACGCCCGATGCTCGGCGACTACAAGACCATCTACGAGGCACTAACGGCGGCATTAAGGATGGAAGCGGCCAAAGTGACGGCTACCCCGATCTCGAAGACAAGGAGTGCCCGGTACGATGAAGACCACAGACCAGTCCAGGGACGCCGACGAAGACCAGGTGGCGTGTGTTGGAGGTGTGGCCAGCCGGGACACCTGATGAGAGACTGCCGGCACCAAGAAGAGCAGCCGGAAAAACGAGTAACGGCCGGCGTGGCGAGGGGCACATCGGCGCCATCACCATCATTCCCTCGAGTGACACTGCGCGCCGTCTGCCGACGGATGGATGACAGCCTCATCGCGGACGGTTGGGTGAGAGGGAAGCCGTGCCGCGTGCTTGTTGACACTGGAGCAGCCGTGACTGTCATCAGACCTGACGTAGCCAGGGGATTGCCGTCGAGAAAACCGAGCCGACCGTACCAACTAGTGACGGCATCGGGTGACACCTTGCCTGTGCAGAGGGAGGCCCTGCTGCAGTTGACCCTGGGGCGAAGTGTCTTGCGTTTGTGGGTGTTCGTCGCGGAGGTGGCTGAGGAGATGATACTGGGACTGGATGCCCTCAGGAGCCACGAGGCGACGGTCGACATCGGCAAGAAGGTTCTGCGGCTTAAGGGAGAGGAATTAATGCTCCGGCACCCCGAAGAACGCCTTGGAATCTGCAGGGTCATTCTCAGGGAAGACGTAGTTGTCCCCGCGAGAAGCGAGATGGTAGTGACGGCGCGACTGGAAGGCCAGCGCAAGAAGAACATGCTGCTGGACCGGAAGACGCATGTGCACGGGCTCTGTGTAGCCGGGACATTGTTGCCGTGCCGAGAGGAGGTGCCGGTGAGACTGCTCAACCCAACAGACACCGATCACGACGTCCAGGCCGGGACAGAGTTGGGGGCGTGCGAGCCCGTGGTCAGCGTAACACCAATAGACAAGACCCAGGAGCCGGTGCCGACGCAACACCTGGGGCCCCGGCTGGAAGGCTTACTGGAGAGGGCGGCCGACCACCTGACCGCTGAACAGAGAGAGAAGGTCCAACAACTGCTGAGACGATATCAGCGCGTCTTCAGCCAAGGCAGCAGCGATTACGGCCGCACGGACCGAGTGCTTCACCACATCGACACCGGAGACGCCCGGCCTATTCGGCAACCACCTAGACGCGTTCCGTTGGCTAAACAAGCGGCGGTACGAGACATGCTGGAGGACATGAGAACCAAGGGAGTGATCGAAGAGTCTGACAGTCCTTGGTGCTCCCCTGTAGTTCTGGTGAAGAAGAAGAATGGCGAGCTACGCTTCTGCGTAGATTACAGGAAGCTGAACGCTGTCACCAGGTAGGACTGCTTCCCCTTACCCCGGATTGACGACACCCTGGACACGCTTGCTGGTGCGCAGTGGTTCTCAACCCTGGACCTGAAATCGGGTTACTGGCAGGTGGCTCTAGACCCGAGAGACTAGGAGAAGACCGCATTCTCGACAGGCCAAGGGCTTTGGCAGTTCACAGTTATGCCCTTTGGTCTCTGCAACGCACCAGCTACCTTCCAACGCCTCATGGAGTCAGTAATGAGAGGATTGACTTATGACACCTGCCTGTTATACCTGGACATCATCATCGTCGGCAAGACATTCGAAGACCATCTTGACAAACTGACGAAGGTGCTACAGAGACTGCAGGCGACCGGCTTGAAGCTGAACGCCAAGACTTCCGCAGGGAAGTCAACTACTTGGGCCACATAGTCTCACCAATCGGAGTGGCCACGGATCCGGAGAAGACACAGGCCGTGAGAGACTGGCCTCGCCCAAAGGATAAGCGAGAACTGCGCAGTTTCCTTGGATTGTGTAGTTATTACCGCCGCTTCATAAAGGGTTTCTCCAGCATCGCCAAACCCCTCACTCGCCTGACGGAAGAACATCGACCTTATGTGTGGACGGAGGACGCCGAAGGCGCTTTCCGGCAGCTGAAGAGGACGCTCTACAGTGCTCCTATTTTGGGATTCCCACAACCAGGCGACGCCTTCATTGTGGACACCGACGCCAGCGACCATTGCATTGGAGGCGTCCTATCCCAAGTCCAGAACGGCCACGAGCGGGTGATAGCCTACTACAGCAAGACGTTGTCCAAGGCAGAGAACTACTGTGTCACCCGACGAGAGCTACTGGCGGTAGTGAAGACCTTGGAGCACTTCCACAAGTACCTGTACGGTCAGCCATTCCACCTGAGGACAGACCACTCCGCCCTAACCTGGCTACTTAGCTTTAGAAACCTGGAGGGCCAGACAGCCCGTTGGGTCCAGAGGTTGCAGGAGTACGACTTCACCTCCGAACATCGCAGAGGGAAGAGCCACGGCAACGCAGACGCCATATCCCGAAGACCCTGTCCAGAAGAGTGCGGCCAATGTGCAAGAGTGGAAGAGAAGGAGAAGATGAAGACGGGAATGTCTAATATGAAGATAGATCTATAGGAGAATACTAACGAGCGACTGGCCAGAGTAAAGGAAGCCATGGAAGAACTGGACGGAAAGATAAAGGACCTTGGCGAATGTGTTAATGCCCTGGAGTCAATCGCAGCAGCAAAGAACTGAACTCCATAATGGAACAAATGCTCGACGAAAACGTCAAACTGGGTGGATATCTATGGGGGAGGCCTGCTTTCAGCAGTACACGTTTTACATCTGAAATGATGGTGTTTATGAAATATTTGTATCTCGGAAATGACTTCACAATTGCGACTAAAATTGTTATTTAGTTAACGTTTTGACTTTCAGTTTATCTAAATAAGTATCTTCTCCCACAAAAAACAAGATTTCATAAAAACAGAGGCGAAAAATGCTGAGCGAAGCTCGGTCGCCCAGGTACTATCAGGTTTAATAGTACACAAATTTGCATCAGTCCTAGTTGCATGCCTTTTTTGCCATAGTATCCAGAGTAACAATGCAGACAATTTTTCACTTGGGACAGACATAAGATTAATTATAGCACTATATATATTTTGTTTAAACGTTAAAGAAATTGGCATAATATTTAAAGCTATCATAGGAAATAGTCTTTTGGAAGAGGATGACAAATCCCTTCTCATAAAAGACTTGGTATATATGACCTAACGCAGAAATAAAAAATCTTCATAACTCCTTAAATATTCTATCTGCACATACTTTTAAGTAATAAAATTTGTTGAAGAAATTGTGCTTATAAATAAATCAGTACGAAAAATTCAATGCCATGGCCAAGATAGTATTCTTTTGGTTCAACTTTCTAGCTTAGTGTCTACATGCAGCTAGTATGAGAAAATTAGCCACACTCAATCCTAATTGTTTGAAGATAACATATGTGACTTGGTTTACTGATACTACATTACTTATATTTATGAAAAACAGGACATGTTTCAAGAGCTGTTGCTCCCATCATCAACCTGACAGACTACTGGAGAATGGCATCCTTGAGCTCAAGACTGATGCGCTAATGCTGTCATCTGCTTTCTTTTCATGGTTGGAGATAGCTCAAAATTGAAAACCTGACTTTTTTTTTGCCAAAATGAAAACGCTCTCCCAGACCATATATATATAGGCAAAACAAACAGAAATTTTGAAAACCAGAATGAAAGAACACATCAGAAACATCAAAACACAAAGAAACAGATAAATCAGCCATAGCTCACCACTTTTGGTCTTGCAATCATAATATCAACCTAAATATCCAACTTTTAAAACCAGCAAAAAATATTGGGAGTTAACAGTGTGGGAAAATATTTACATCATTAAGGATCGAGATCGGCTGATGAACTTCGACATACCAATCATAGATGATGTCATAGCACTAGCCAATAAGAACGAGAGAAGGGGAAGGCACCTGATGTTCAACCAGTCGATCAACAGTTGAATGACGGAGAGAACTCTCTCCGAAACTAGTCCTGTGATTAACATAATTATAAGTTGGAGCAGAATGTGTTTAGAGATAGACATATTTTCAATTTCCCAATGTACTCCAGTGTTTTAAACACTTCATTTTTATCAATTTTATATTATAGTACCATCTTCAGTTTTTGTGCCTTTTACATTTCTTACTTTCTCTACTATGCATAGTAAGGTAGAGGAATATTATATTCCACCCAAAAATTCGGTGTCGAGATTTCATAGGAAATATATGTTTTGAGGTTCACTGAACCCAAAAAAAAGCATTTTTAGAAAAAGGTCTGCATGTGGTGCGTGTGCACACGTGGATGTGGGCATGGGTGTGTGTGTGTCTGTCAGCAACGTAACTCAAAAATTAAAGGTCAGTTAAAAACTAAATTTGGTATTTAAGTTTAATATCTTTCAAGCATGCGACACAAAGATTTAAAAAAATTGCTTCACTCTTGAAAATGGCTCTAATGATTTTGATTAAAATGCCAAATGTGATTTTTGATAAACGCATATTATTTCAATATTATAGACCCTATATTGCATATTTTAATGGTTTTTATGGTTTTTTATTATTTTTTTCCATCTGTATAATATTTTTCATATTGGCAGTAGTGCACATGATACAGCTCGCGAGGTGGCGAGAACTAATGTTGAGTCAAGTCATGAAGTGAATCCCCTGTTTCCATCCTTTCATTATTTATGCAGGTGCGTAGAGAATAATCAGTGTGTCCCCCAGGGGAACCTACCACGGTAGGTCCGGGTTTGGCGCACCCGGGGCCCCGAGCTGCTCACCATCACTTCACCCCCTCCACCTTCATTAACTGTGCCACGTGCAGCGTTTTATGTTGCTTTTTATATCACCCTCTTCCTCTTCTAGGCTTATTCTGATTATTAGTTTGTAAGTTCCTAGATTTATAACTCCTGTCTCACCAGCAGGGATCTTTCCTATCTCCGTGGTCCTGTCCCACGGTTTTCTGCGCGGCCCCCGACTTGTGTGCTCTTCGGAGGTCTCAGGCGCGAAGGTTGTGCGGACCCTTCACACTGCCCCCATGGTAGGCTTAGGTGCGGAGCCCGTCCACACGTCATGTACACCCACGTAGCTCCTTGAGGGCACGGCCGGTGTTAATCTCCCGACGGCCGCGTGCCGTCGGGTTAGTATCACCGGCCGGACGTGTTACCGCTGACGGAACCCCGGTGTAATCAACTCGAAGTCCCCTGAATCCACGCTGACTCCGTTGAGGCAGCGTGTGCTAAAGCGGGGAGCCACAGGCGGTTATTCCTGTGGTGGGGGCATAAAACCGGGGTGTCACGTGGTGAACGGTTTACCCATGCGGATAAGCAGTGGAGATCGGAGGGTGGCTCCTCTGAAGTACGCCTTGAGGTCAATCATGGAGGGGTCTCCATGGCGGCACAGACCGAGGAGATTTTGGTGTCTTTTATCCCTTGACCCCCGGATGGCAGGCTGACGCGGACGGTTCCGGAAGGGGGTCCAAATCAATCATGCATCCGCGCAAAACCCCCTTTACTGATGTTTTTCTGGTGATGACCTTGGCATGTGAAGGAAAAAACGATGAAGAACCTAAGCCCGTTCTATATTAAGCGTGAAGTGGATAGGATCTGTGGCTCAGTAAAAAACGCAACACGACTGAGAGACGGTACGCTTTTGCTTGAGACGTGCAATGCTGAACAGTCCCAAAAGTTGTTAAAAGCGAGTTTGTTGGGCTCCTACCCGGTCCGGGTAGCCCCACACAAATCATTGAACTCGTGTAGGGGAGTTGTTACCACCTCCAGCCTAGATGATCTGTCAACGGAGGACATTGTCACCTGCCTCCCAGACCAAAGGGTCATTCAAGCGTACCGCCTATCCCGAAAGCAGGATGGAAAAGAGATTCCCTTAAAAACGGTGTTCCTAACCTTCAAGGGAACTACTTTACCCGAATACATCTTCTGTGGGTATGAGCGCGCTGCAGTACGCCCGTATGTCCCGAATCCCATGCGCTGTTTTCAGTGCCAGAGGTTCGGGCATACTAGGGGCTCGTGCACGCATCCTGCGATATGTGAGCGTTGCGGTTTGGCAGCACATGAGGACACCGCCTGTACTCGGGACCCCTGCTGCGTGAACTGTGGAGGGAAACATCCATCAAGCTCTCGTCAGTGTCCGCAGTTTTGCGATGAAAAGAGCATACAGGAGCTACGCGTTAAGGAACGCCTAACTTTTCTAGAAGCGCGGCGGCGCTTTGAGCAGCTGAAGCCTGCTAACACCATAGGCTATGCAGCAGCTGCACGCCGGCCTCCTGTAGCCACTGTCGGTTTGCAACACGTACCCGCTTCGGATGCCTCCACGCAAACCGACTGGTCGACGAATCCCCCTGCGCAACGTCCTACTACACCTACAGTGACATCAATCGCAGTGCAGACCACAGATCCCAAACCGTCCACGAGTGCCACAACTCCTGATGACCGCCCTCGTTCCAGGCATACTGTTCGAGCTAGTAGTCTCACCTCTTCAATGAAGTCCCGCTCTCCCTCCGTGAGCCAAAGGGGAACTTCAGACTCCCGCACATCAGGGGAGTCGCCTGAGAACGACGAACGTCGAGTATATGGTCCCAAGTGCGCCAGAGTAAAAATGAAGAAAAAGAAAAAGATAAAGACTGGCCACTAATCTCTTTTTAATATGGAAATAATCCAGTGGAACGTTAATGGGTTCCGTGCACGTACTCCGGACATACAGCATTTACCGTTTCTCAACTGAGAAGTCAATCTGCGTTAATTTCTGGCGCCGTAGGAGACGATTACCACCTTCGCTCCGTTTTGGTCCAGATTCACTTCCCTTCACAGAAGAGACGCGCTTCCTGGGTTTGATCTTGGACAGGAAGCTTAGTTGGTCGTCGCATATTGCACAGCTAAGAGCGAGATGTGACCGTTCCCTAAATATTATGCGAGTACTGAATGGCAAATCGTGGGGAGCGGATCGAACAATTTTGTTGCGAATATATCGCGCATTAGTCCGATCCAAGCTAGACTATGGGTGTATTGTTTATTCGTCAGCACGACCATCTGTGCTGAGAAGATTAGACGTGGTCCATAATAGGGGCATCCGCATTGCAACAGGAGCTTTTCCAACAAGCCCAGTGGTGAGCCTTTACGCCGAGTCCGCAGAACCTCCTTTGCAATATCGGCGTGAGATTCTCTTGGCAAATTATGGTTGTGCGCTTAGATGTATGCCTAAGCACCCAACGTTCGCTTCTTTTTTCACCACCACGCTAAGAGAACGATATAGAAATAGCTCCCTTAATCCAAAGCCTGCGGGGTTCCGTTTCCAAGAGCTCCTAGTGAAGCTTGCAGTGGAACTGCCTGTGATGTTCGCCAAGGGCGAGAGACTTTACCCCCCTTGGCTATCTGGTACGCCCCATGTAGATCTTGGGATGACCATACACCAGAAGTCCACGATGCCTATTTCAAGTATCCGCACGTGTTTCTTAGAATTTTTGTCAGGCTACACTGACCGTCGATATATTTACACCGATGGGTCAAAGGGCTCCAACGGTGTTGGATGTGCCTATGTTTATGGAACCGAACCATATACATTCGGTTTTCCAAATAGCACCTCCATTTTTACTGCAGAGCTTTATGCAATTTATCGAGCCGTTTTGTATGTTCGCCGTCGTAAATTAGGTGACTGCCTGATTTTGAGCGATTCCCTTAGTGCACTGCAGAGCCTTTGTCAGTTGTACAACCCCCACCCTATTGTACAACGTATCCAGGATGCCCTCCATGTTTTACACGCTTCTGGCGTTGACGTGGTGTGTGCATGGATTCCTGGCACGGAGGTTTGCCGGGGAATGAAATGGCAGATTTAGCAGCAAAGGCGGCAACTACAGAACCCAGTATTACCATCTCACGTGTTACTTCGGAAGACTTTAGGCTTGAAGTCCGGAGAGCGGTGCTGTCGTCCTGGCACGACGAGTGGTCAACTCTCCGCGGTAATAAGCTGAGAGAAGTGAAAGAACTTCCGATAAACTGGGTAACTTCCTGTCGCACATCTCGTCGCGAGGAGGTTAGTTTGGCTCGATTAAGAATAGGGCACTGCAATTTTTCGCATGGTTACCTATTTAAAAGGGACCCTGCGCCTCTATGTCCGCTGTGTGACAACCTTTCGTCAGTTCGCCACGTGTTGCTAGAGTGTTGCTCTCTAGCGCACCTTCGGGATTCTCTGCAGCTGCCTGCCAGACTTGCAGAGGTTCTAGCGGACGACAAAACAGCGGTTGATAGAGTTTTTAATTTTTTAGCGGAGTGTAATATCAATTTGAGGATTTAAATTTTTTTTTTTTTAATTATGTTTCTGCTTTTGGACATATTTATCACCTTGTTTCATATCTGGCTATTGCCACTGCTTTTTACTTGTACACTTTTCTTGTTGCTAGTATTTTTAGTTTTTGAGTGAAATTTATATCTGGCTATTGCCATGAATCCTTTAAGGGCGCTGATGACCTAGAAGTTGAGCGCCCTTAAACCAAATCCAAATCCAAATAATCAGTGTGTTATCTGAGACGTTTATATTAACAAAGATAAAATGCAGGTCAATGCTTGCCTGGCCACCAGTTGTTGCGCCGTGGTTTTCAAACGTAAGTGTTGTGAACTGGAGCGCGTGAGTAAAATGTAGGAAGTGAGAAAAGATTTCAAATAGTTCAGCACATAAACCAACAAAGCATAAGGAGAATTTAATCAGAAAATTTGCAAACAAAGAACCTGTTCAAAAACAGCTAGTAGAGTGTTTAGGAAGTAGGGTTACTGAATTTTCCTATGACTTGTGCCATGCATTTTTAGCTGCTGATATTCCCTTGTTCAAAATTAATAAACCGACATTTAAAAACCATATCAACCTTCTTGTCAAGTACACTCGACAACATGTGCCTGAAGAATGTACACTGCGTAAGACTTATGTAGTACATTGTTACAATAACGTATTGTCGAATACACAAAATTACTTAGCGGTTCAGTTTGTATGGTTGTCTGTTGATGGAACCCCTGATTTTGAGTGCCATTCTATTGCGAATAGAATTGTGGGTGCTTTAAATAATGAACTAAAGACTACACCTTATATTCTTAATGGGTGCGAATTGTTGGCCACTGACAATGTAACTGTGACCCAGTTTGTGATGGACTCTTTGAAATTACTATGGCCGTGTGGAATCAAATACGACCGGTTTACTTTTATTTGTTACTGATGCAGGTTCTTATATGGTAAAATCAGGACAAACTCTGAAAGGTATTTTTCTTAACTTAATTCATATAACTTGCTTGGCACACGCTCTTCATCGCATTTCTGAGACCATACGTGATTATTTCCCATTGGTAGATAGATTTGTGTCCAACACAAATTCACAAAGAGAATTTTTTGTTAAATCTCCTAAAAAAGTTGTTTAGATCAACAACACCTAAAATCTGACTTCCTCCCGCACCAGTATTAACTGGATGGGGAACATGGGTCGATGCAGTTTTATATTATGCTGAGCACTTAGAAATAGTCAAAGAGGTTATTAATTCATTGGACTCGAAAGATGCTTTATCAACAGAAACTACAAAATATTCTGTCAGGCACTGGGTTAAAAGAGGATCTTAGTTTTATATCTGCCCATTTTTCTTTCTTACCAACAGCCATAACGGCATTGGAAGCTGTAGGATCTCCTTTGCATGAATCACTTTCTGTCTTTGAAAAAACAATACGTGATCTAAGTTCGGTTCCTGGTAGCATAGGGAAAAAAGAGAAAGAAAAGGTGAATTATATAATTATGTAATTTCAAAAAATTCTGGTTATAAACAGATGTGCGATATTCGAGACATCCTCGAAAGGAAACCATCTATCATACCAAGAGACTTCACTCTCTGTGAAGCAGTTAACATAATTTAAATATGCCCCGATAACATCTTGTGACGTGGAGAGAAGTTTTTCACGTTACAAAAGTGTTTTGCGAGACAACAGACGACGTTTTACAGTTGAAAATTTGTGCAAAGTGTTTGTTGTGAACTGCAATTTAGCAGTTAATACTAGCAGCGAGACCACTTCTGCTTCAACCTCTAAGGAATAAGGTAACTTTATTATTTATACTAATTTGTCTTGTCTACTGCAAAGGGACATTGTTTTAATTAAATAGTGCATATTTCTTGGCATATTTTCAGGTTTTTAAGAGCATATTGGCATGCATATTTCAGTGTTTTTAGGGCATGAACTTCCGAGCCCTAGTAATAGTAGTAGTAATAATAGTAATAATAATAGTAACAATAACAATAATAGTAAAAACAACAACAACAACAACAACAACAACAACAACAACAATAATAATAATAATAATAATAATAATAATAATAATAATAATAATAATAATAATAATAATAATAATAATAATAATAATAATAATAACAACAACAACAATAATAGTAGTAATAACTAGCTGTACCTTCCACACTTTGCTGTGGCACATTATGATTGCATGGATGAGAAATGAGCAAATCAAAGCACTTGTTTCAAAAAGGTTTAATTTAGCAATAATTGTGGGTATACAATATTTTTTTTTTCCCCATTGTTTGCATAGATGTAAAGGCTATCTGGTTTGCCGACACGGGAACAAGCAACATACAATTGTCCATGTGAGAAGCAATCTGCACCTAAACCTAAACCACACAAATCTAAATATTTACCTTGACCTTTATTGATTGTGATTGATAACGCCAATCAAATTGGGAATTGAAATCTTTTAAATTTAAATAGTGCATCAGTTGGGATCATGGGAATTCCAGGAATGAGGACATCTTCGCCTTTGAAATGCACAGTTAGTATCGTTTCCACTATGTTGTTCATCAATTTAACTGCGAGCCCCGTGCCATTGCAGAGTTTTGGCTGATTAATACTATGCAACATGATAATTGGCACACCTATTTTCAATTTTAATGTGTGTGGTGGCATTCCTGGCAGATCAAGAGTGTTCAAAAACTCTGATGGGTAATTAACTACTACATCTGCTTCCACAACGGTGTCTATCAATTTATATATAATTTCCTCACTTTGAATGCTGGATTGTATAAATTATTAAGCTGATAGACATCTTTGTTCTTCCCGTTGGTGCTGTTTTTATATGTTATGAATGTGATGGTGATGAGCTTTCGACTCTTTCGTTATCTCCAGTCGTGGTACTGGATGGAATGAACATACACTTGGGTTTAACTTTAGTGAAACATTTTATTTGCACCTTCTTGTTCACAGTATTTAAATCGTATCACAGTAGAAAGTCTTTTATTTCAGTGGATCGACTTCCCTAGCATCGCAGAAACTGAATGTCTGAAAATTTAGCGATATTTCGCTAAAAGTGTTTTCTATCACTTTACACTTCGTCTATTTTACATCCTTTTATTTAATCGTGCACTTCGTATTAACTAACTTATTAAAGTTAGCTAATTTATCACTTATTTTACACAAATTAACGGTCTTTAAACACTTAGTAAATTTACTTTCACTATTTTATGACGCGTACACATAAAAATACGTCCATCTACGCCAAACACATAGACGCTAATGCTAGACAATTGGCGACGCATTACACTTCTTTTTGTGTACATCCGCATATGCGTCCATCAAATAGTTCCCGTATTGTTTGGGAAGTGATCCTTAGCCATTCTCCCTTCGCTTTCAATATTGAACACATATAATTCTTTTATTTATACTTGTATATTAAAATTAAATATGGAAATATTTATGACGTCTTTAAACAAACTTAATTGTTTGTAACAATGAACAATAGTAACATGTTTTTGTCATTTAACCAACTCATACCAACATCAAAAACAAATTACACTCTTAACAAATATTCACATAAACGATTTTCTTTTGGGGTCTTTTAATATTCTGTCTCAGTGTCAAGGATAGCTCATCCACTGATATAGTCATGGTTCCTATAATTAATTTGAATATTAGGAAATACTTTTTTGATAAGTTCTTCTTTCGATGTTACTAAATTACAAAAATTATTAGGAAATGATATTCGTCTTGTCTCATCTTGTCTCATCTATTCCAATGTCTAGTAACTGTCATGAGAATACCTCGGCTGATTTATCGTTTTGAAGCTGGACACACATTCGTATGTACATACGTGTCACCACAATGTTAAATATTTTATGCAAACATTTATTTCATCTGCTGGTGTCGATCAAGAAATAATAGGCAATGTCTAAAATCTCCTGCAAGCAATATCAATGCATTCCCGAATGGTTGAACATTTCCATGCAAAGCTTAACAATTGATCCATAGCTTCAATTGATTTTTTATGTACCATCGTGCATGCACCCCACACAACAACTTTACATTTTAGTAATACTTTTCCCATACCAGATGCTTTGGAAATATTGCATGTGGGAGTCGCAATGGTTTGTATGTTCAATGGTAACTTCAGAGCTGAATGAGTAATCCTTCCACCTGGTAACAATGTCGCAGCTATTCCAGATGAAGAGAGAGCTAAGGCTATGTCATTCTTTGATCAAACTGTTACCAGAATCAATCTGATAAATGTTTCCTCAGTTCCTCCTGGCGCATCCAAGAAGAAGGTCCCCCCAACTCCGTCATTTATCATTTGCATTACGCGATCATAAATGCCCTTCTGTTGACGCGTTAATTTGGGAATGTTTGATTGGACATATGACTGGAGATCACTGGTGTTGTAACTTTATTCACAACGTAAATCCACATCAACTGAAGCAGTTGCAGCTCGGTTGGGTGCTGGCATTCCCAATTGAATAAGAACTTTATTTGCAATAGTTAAGCACTTATCTTCAATATTTATCAATGTTTCATTGTTAATGTCTCCTGTAAATTCCATGGCCATATTGCCATTTTCTACCTGTACTCTATGCAAAATATCCTCAGCCATATGCGATCAATATCTTTCCCATAACTCTGTGGGAGATGAAGGGAAGCAACAGGTCAATATAATTGTGAATAATGTGCGAATATGGTTTGGATGTGCTGTTTGCACATGTCATTACTACATATATCCCATTGTTGGTCACTTTCTAATAAGTTCAGAGCTTGACATGCACTGCGAAAAGTGGCATGTGTGACGCCATCAATAATTTTCAATTCCTGGAAAGATCTAGGACCAGGCACATTAACCAACAGCATGCGAGGATAGAAACATTCATCTTTATTAGGATACACTGTATAAAGTCTACCAACTGTATTTTCTCTGAAAATGTTAGGTTCCCCTCATCTGTATCATACGAATACCTTTTTAGTTTCATTCCACATGTAATAAGAGGGCACTGCTGAATACAACAGTGCTCTGGCGAAAGTGTCTCCCTAACATAAAGTTAAGAAAGCAGTTAGAGTTGTACCAGGTGGATTAAGAACCCTTCAATGTACATTTGCATCTGAGAAATAAACACTCTGGCAATTCTCTAAATGTATTGATAAGTGAATCACAGCTGGAGTGAATAATAATAATAATAATAATAATAATAATAATAATAATAATAATAATAATAATAATAATAATAATAATAATAATAATAATAATAATAATAACAATAATAACAATAATAACAATAATAATAACAATAATAACAATAATAATAATAACAACAATAATAATAATAATAATAACAACAACAACAATAATAACAATAATAACAATAACAATAACAATAATAATAATAATAACAATAACAATAACAATAACAATAACAATAACAATAACAATAACAATAACAATAACAATAACAATAACAATAACAATAACAATAATAATAATAATAATAATAATAATAATAATAATAATAATAATAATAATAATAATAATAATAATAATAATAATATGAATGCAATGCAAGGGACTTTTTTTGTAAAAAAAAATCATTATTGTTAACAATGCCATCTATTGGCATGACTGTTGAAAAAAACTGTTTTCTTGTGGTCGCAGGTATGTTACTGACACAAGGAATGGATAAAAGCAATCTTTGAAGCGGGTTGTATATCATGTCAAAATTTGAGCTAAATCAATGCAGAATTTGAGTTTTTGAAGTGTACACAAACCAACATATTTATATATAGATTAGTTTCTGTGATGTTTTCACAATGTACAGAATAAAGGGCAAAATAGAAAAAGGCTTTCTAAGAGTTTTAGCTAATAGAGCAAATGCTTTGAAAGGAAAGGTAAATGTTGCAGAACATGACAGATTTGATGATGAAGTGAATGAAGGAAAAGAGCAAACTGCTGGTATCAGCAAGGGAAATGATGGCAAGGAGATGAATGAAAGTGAGAAACTAACAGCTAGTAGTAACAAGCTATCATTGTTAACAATGAACCAAGTGAAAAGCAGGGCATTTCAGATTATGTTAGTCCATAAAGATACTTGGAATAACATTTTCAACCCATTCAGATGCAGTGAATGTGATGCTACAGATATGAGCACTAGTGTGCCTGAGGGAATGGGATTTGTGTCTAAATTACAGGTGAAATGCTTTTCTTGTGGTAAGGTTTTAGTTGATAGGTATACTACTCCAAGGGCAAGTGCAGATTCTAGTCACTCACCATTTGCAGCAAATCAACAGATGGTAGAATCCTTTCTGGCAATGGGTAAAGGTCATGCTGGTCTGGAGAGTTTTGTATTACAATGGGTATGAAATGCATGAGTGCATCTACTTACAATTCCTATCTCCTAGATTGTCATGCAAATAGTCAGGTTTTTCAAAACAGGGTTTTGAGTATAGCATATAAAGTGGTACATCAAGCACATATAGAAGCTAATAGAACTTAATGAGGACAATGTTATTGATATATCAATTTCATATGATGGGACCTGGCATAAGAGGGGCCATACTTCCAAGTATAGGATTGGAATTATAATAAGAGGCACTGACATGACTAGTCATAGATTTTCAGATTTTATCAAAATACTGTGGAGCATACACTGGTAAGGATGGTTCTGAATTTGTTAGTGGCTTCAGAATCACAAAGAAAGTAGCAAATGTGAAGCTAATTACACTGGATCTTCCAATGCAATGGAAGCAGCTGCTGCTGTGAAAATGTGGAGAAGATCAATTGAGTTATGTAAGATGCAATATACTACTAAAATTTCTAATGGTGATTCGAAAACCCATTTGGCATTGCAAAAATTAGCTATTTATGGTCCAGATATCCAGATAACTAAGGATGAATGCCTAAATCATGTGTCAAAACATTTAGTAACTGGTTTGAGAAATAAAGTAAAAGAATGTAAAGCGAAAGGTGAAGTTCTTGATGGTAAACGTCCAAGTAGCCTTGCAGAAAATGCCATTATCAAGCTTGGAAATTATTACAGGAGTGCAAGAAAAAACAATATCCCAAATGTTGAGCAAATAAAAGCTACTATTCATGCTATCCTTTACCACTGCATGTCCACAAATGATCACCCAAAACATTTTAAATGTCCTGGAGGGGAAAGCTCATGGTGTTTTTACCATCATGCTCTTGCCAAAGGTGAGGATCCTCCAATGCATGAAGGTAATAGAAAAATATTTATTTTACCTGATGTGGTTGAAACTATGATACCAGTGTATCAGAGATCGGCATCCAATTAAATTTTGGAAAGATGCATTAAGGGTAAAACACAAAATGCCAATGAAGCTTTGCATAGCCTTATTTGGAAAAAATACCCAAACGAAACATTTGTTTCGAAAAAGAAAATAGAAATTTCAATGTAATTTGGGAGAAATGACGTAAAATTAGGGGTAGGCATGGTCTAAAGCAGACTGGCAAGATAAGCACTGGAAGTGTGAAATGCTTAACCCCTTCAATCACCCCTCCCTGTTCCCTTCTATGTGGCAGGTGAACAGAGAGGGGGCATGTGCCACAGTGGTGGTCATTAGGTTTTGGGTGATACGTCTTTTGCAACGTGATCAAATGCATACTTTTGAACTAAAGAGTTGGCTAGGAAAGCACAAAGAGGGCTAATGACACTAGCAAATATGAGTGAAGGACAGAGACAATGCTAGACGACCCATATTGGCATTGTGTGTCAAACAGCTCTCTCTCACCACATTACTAGGTCTAGCCAAACCTTAAGTTGACAAAAGCAGTTCTATAGAATTAACATGTTTATTGCCTTTCTTTTGTTATACAATAGTTGTTATGCAGTTCCCTTGTACTACTAAAGACATTTAAAAGTTTCTATACTGTATTCTCAAAAATAAACGTTATAATTTATATGAAAAGTGTATTGAAATTGTTTACACTGTACATTTAGCAGTGTAGTCATAATGATACTCCCCTAGTTTACACGGTTGGTTTCTTTGCTGGTTTCTTTTTAAATATTAGCGTTTCACTGTCCGGCTGCAAACTAGATGAACTTAAACGTAGAACACATTGAAAATGTTTATCCGTAGCAGGCTCCTGTTCAATGTCAATATGCTAAACAGTTGTTCACATTGATAAGTAGTGTCAAACATGAGCAGTAATTTACTTGTAAAAATGTTTTTGGCAGTGATGTGTACAAATCCAAACCAAGTTTTCCTGAACTGCACAATGTGTTGCTTTGAAGGTTAATTAATTCCAATTGCAATTCATCTTGGGCCACCAAAAATTCATATGTAAATGATCTTTAATATCAGTGGTTTCGTCTATGGTAAGGGAAAATGAACAAAAAGTACTTGTTCTCCCAGTCCCAATTCATGCTGCATATGCAGCCACCACTGCACTGTTTACACTACCACACGATGTAGCTAGAAAGAACCGGTTTAGCTGGCTCTACATGGTTGTTGAAAGAGCATAGAGATGGTAAGTTCACACCTTGAGTACCTTCCTTCCCACCCCTGGTCTAAAGGATAGTGCTAGGCATTCAAAAAGTGCCTATAGAACTGCTAGGAATCAATTGAAATTTGAAAAAACTGCTAAAGAGCAAGCTAAAAGGACCTCTGAGGGTCCTACATATGGTGCAGGCCAGTTCTAATCAAGTACATTTTTAATATATAGTTGCTAAACTTTAACCCCATTTTTCTGCACTTATAATTTTCTGATGCATGATTATGTGCAAAATGCCCCTTGGTGTATGGAAGATAATTTCTTGGAACTTGGTACACACATTATTCAAATCATAAGGATTAAAATGTGGGCCTAAATTTTTGCTGTACCTTAACACAAAGTGTTTATTTAAAAAAAGAATTTGTAAAATTTGTAAAATTTTCAGAAATTAGATTATACAATTTTCAAAAAAAATTTTTTCCCAAACAATATAAATTACAAAAAAGAAACATGCGAACTTCTGTAGTGCTATATGTCATTGATTAGCTATAGAAGTTGCAATGTTCTTGGTTGAAAACTATACACCAAGGAGCATTTTTCAAATACTCGCTCTACAGCACATGATGTGTCTCCCAGCACCTCGGCCAGGTTCGCTGGCAGACTCACGGATTCCCACAGCGGAATAAACAACTGGCACTGAATTAAAACATACTGCACCTCCCTAAGTTTGTTCCCCTGAACATTACTTTAATCACTACACCAGCATGAAAGGAGTGCACAACGTAAAAATAAGCTAAAATCATCAGAGGGAACACAAGCGCTAAAAAACGTCGGGGCTGAAACTGCTGCCTACATGTCCAGGTACCCACACAAAGGAGACGCAATTGCCAGTACTGGCGAGGGTGTGGAGATGGTCCTGGATACGCTGCACCAGTGAATGACAACTGTAAAGCGTCCGTAGGCTCTGGAGGGCACTCAAGGAATCCAAAGAAATAATGAATCACTCCAAGGACTGTCAACGTATGTATAAAAGGGCTTGATAAATACCAATGCTGTAAAAATTGAGCACTGCAGTAAAAGTTAAAAGCTAAGACTGGCAACTGTGGATAAAAGCACATCCTACTCCCCGATCATCCTACAAGCCATCAGTGTATATAAAACAGCAGGATCCAAACTGTGCCTGAATATCTAAAAAGGCAGAACGAAGAATGGAATCTGGTGTCAACGACTTTGGCAGGGACAACAAACCCAGGTTGACATGGGTCTCGCAGCGGAGCCATGGGGGAAGGCTGGTTTCACCTTTCGGAAATGTCTTGGGTAAATCGACGTCCAAAGGCTGAAGCATTGATAACTAAAAGACGGGTGTTCAGCAAACATAGCTGCAGAGAACAACATCCCGCAGATAGCTGAGTGGAGGTTCAGCAGCTTCCGCACACTGGGCTCGTGCGAAATGTGCCAATACTGAACCAGATGCCACGGTTGTGTGTAGGATTGAGCCGATTTAAAACAGATGGTCGAGCCGAAGCATACACAACACAACCATAATCTAGCTTCGATCGGACCAGTGAACGGTATAATCGTAAAAGAACTGTCCGATCAGCTCCCCAGGATGTGCACTTAAAACACGTAAAACATTCAGAGAACGTTCACACCTTGCTTTTAAGTATGAAATGTGAGAAGACCAACTAAGTTTTTGGTCAAACATCAATCCCAAAAATTTTGTCTCGTGTGCAAAACGGAGTGCATCTGGGTCGAAATGGAGGGAAGGGGAAGAAATGCCTTCTGACACCAGAAGTTTACACAGTCTTCTCGGCAGAGAAATGAAAACCATTTTCCACACTCCAAGTGAAGAGTCGGTCCAGACACAATTGGAGACCATGTTGCAAGAAAGAAGTCCGCCAAGAACTATAATAAATGGCGAAGTCATCCACAAATAGCGAAGATGAAACACCAGACTGGATGCACTCTACAATGGGGTTGATTGCAATAGCAAATAGTGTGACGCTGAGCACAGAGCCCTGCGGTACTCCGTTCTCTTGACTAACAACGGGGGACAAAACCGACCCCACCCATACCTGAAACACTATCCAGCATAAACTCCCAAATAAAAAGGGGCAGCCAACCATGCATGCCCCATTTATGGAGGGTACGAAGAATACTATACCTCCAGCAAGTGTCATTAGCCTTCTCGAAATAAAAAAAGACAGCAACCCTTTGGCACTTGTGCATGATGCCGTCCATCACATGCGTGGTTAACGAAACTAGATGGTCGACTGTGAAACGGAAGCAACGAAAACTGCACTGAACGTTGGACAGCAGATGTTAAGTTCTGAACAACCACGTGAATCGTCCGTTAGTCATCCACTCCATCACCTTGCAGATGCAACTGGTGAGGGAGATTGGACGATAACTGGAAGGTAGATGCTTGTCCGTTCCAGGTTTTAAAATCGGGATGATGGTGTATTCTCGCCAAACAGATGGGAAAACAGCAGAGTGCCAGATATGGTTAATTACTCGTTAAAGATATTGCTTGCCAGGCAAAGACAGGTGCTGCAGCATCGAAATGTGAACACCATCCGGCCCAGGTGATGACTGCCTTGAAGAGACCAGGATCCGCTCCCGACATAGTGAAGAAATCATAACACTTGCGGTTGTTAGAGTGAAAAGAAAAATCATGCATTTCAGCTCATTGCTTAGTTGGTAAAAAGTCCGGGTGGTAATGTGGTGAGCTAAGCACCTCTGCAAAAGTATCACCGAGGGCATCAGCGACAGCCCTAGGGCAAACTACAGTGCCATTATTCATTTTAAGACCAAGCACCATAATTCGCGAAACTTTGCCGGCCACGCAATGGAGCTTGTCCCAAACCACCAACGATGGTGTGAACCAGTTGAAGGATTCCACAATGCAGAGCCAGGATGTCCTTCCTCTTACTGGCCTGTATGATCCGACGAGCACGGGTGCATATCGCTTGTAGATGACCAGATTAACAAGGGTATGATTTCGCTGAAATACCCGTAGTCCGGCATTCGTCGGTCCACCAAGGAACAGGTAAAAGCCTCAGTTGGGCAGACGACCAAGAGATAGCACGCTTGGCAGTGACTTTGATCACAGTAGTAAGGTGATCCACCATCTGGTCAACATCGCCAAACACATGGTCATCAAAAACAGCTAAGTGACAAAAAAGAGGCCAGTTTGCTCTGTGTAGCTGCCAGGTGGGTACACATGACGAGGGTACGCAATTGGAAAGCAGGCTGATCACACAGGGAAGGTGATCACTGGAGAAGGTATCCGAGACGACGTTCCACTCAAAATGATGGGTAAGCTGTGCTTGTGCAGTCCAGGTGAGAGAGAGTGCCTGTGGAATCAGAATCAGAAATAAAAGTAGGTTCACCAGTATTGAGAAGACTGAGCTGATTATGATGGAAAAACTCTGCAAGGTGCTTCCCCCTTATGCAAGCGCTAGAAGATCTGCAAAGAGGGTGATGGGCATTGAAGTCTCCCAACAACAGGTAGGGCGCTGGGATCTAGTACACCAGATCAAAAAGGTCCCCAGTGGTGAAGAGGGAAGGAGGGAGATAAATGGAGCATACTGTAAAACAAAAACCCGGTAAACTCACAGTAACAGCTACAGCTTGCAATGTAGTAGTGAACGTAAGAGGCTGGTAAAATACGTTGTCGCAGTTCAGCAGCATGACACCCCCATGTGCAGGAGTACTAGGCTCCGGTGGTAAATCAAATTGCACCAGAGTAAAACCACTAAAGGTGACAGCATCCTGCTGGTTAAGTTTGGTTTCCTGCAGGCAGGAAAGACTGGAGGACAGCAAATTAGCTAACAGTTGCAGTTCTGATTTATGCCTGCGCATGCCACATGTATTCCACTGTAAGATAGACATCCTGAGGAAAAATAGGAAAAGCTCGTCACTGAGTTCATTTAGACGACGACTGTCACTTCAATTTGCCCTTCTGATTCTGCATGAGACTCTGGCTTTGAGGAGCAGAAGTCCATGCTTCATAGGCTCCTCAGATGGAAGAGGGTCAGTGTCACCAGAATCCTGAGACAGAGGTACAAAACGATTACCAGTGGTAATAGGAGGTGCAGAACCCTGCTTCACATGACTGTGTGCCTAAGTCTCCTGGGATTGAGATCGCTGAGGAGGTGAAGGATAAGTGGCCGTAATGGCACACTTTCCACTGGCAGAGTTAGAAGGCTCTTTGAGAAAATCGGAGTGTTTCAGGGTGACTTTAAATTTCTGGGTTTCACTACTTATGGGAAGGATTGTGGAGCTGGTGGAAGTGGAAGCTGGTACTGCAATGTGAGGAGTGACAGTTGTGGAGACTATAGGGCAAATTTGAGTGCCCATATCCCACTTTGGCAGTGGTGCCGAAACAATTGAACTAAAAGTACCAAACTTCAGGAGAGGAGGCTGGCAAGCTAGATGGTGTTTGCAGGCTTCAGAGAAAGAGAGACGATCTTTCACCCGCAGCTCGTGAATGGCCTTCTCATCCTGGCATCGCAGAAAGTCGCTGGATGGTTACCTCAACAATTCACACAGCTAGGAGCCAATGGACAAGTTCCCTCATGAGAATCCCTACCACAAATTGCACAAACAGCAACCGAAGTCTTACAGGAGGTCTTAGTATGGCCATAGCGTTGGCACTGGAAACAACGCTTAGGCCGTAGAATGTAAGGTCGGACCGGAATAACCTCCTAACCTGCCTTGATCTTCTGAGGCAACTCGAGCCGATCGAAAGTGAGAAACAGAGTGTGGGTATCAACCTGCACGCCATCATGCTTAGCTCCTACACGGTATACTTCAGTTACTCCTTGGTCTGACAGGTAACTCTGTATCTCCTCCGGCATACCATTCAAAAGCTGGGTGGTAATGACGCCTTTAGAGGAGTTCAGGCTTCGGTGCTTCTCAACAGGGATGGGATATTCATGGAGGAGTTTGGCCTTCAATATCTTCTCAAACTGTTGGGCAGTGTAGCTCTCAACAAGTAGTGAACCGGATCACAGACGGGTGCAGGATTTTACCGGACTGGCAATTTTATCCAGACCTGACTGAATAATGAACAGGTTGACCTTCAAAAACAACTGACCATCTTCCATCCGCTGAATAACTAGGTAATGTGTCGATAACGTGTGTACCTCTTTTTCAACTTGCACTTGTTTGCGGCGTTTGGGATTGTTGGTTGTCATAGAAAAAAAGGCTAAAAATTTCATCCCCCAGTGCTCCCTATCCACCACGGAGCCCAACAAGGGGTCATCCCATTTGGATGACAGGGCTACACAGGGGATATAGTGGGCTTGCCGTTCACCCTGGAGTTCAGTGCAATACCTAGTCCGGACCGATTGACTAGGGGTGGGTTAGCCCTTAGCCTCCTGTTTAGGTGAAGCAGAAACCAAAGCAGTGTATTGGAAATGCGCACCCTCCCCGAATTCAGAAGGAAACTGGATCGGGCTCAGATACACATCCCTCAACCACCAGGATAAACCTTTCCACCAACACGGGTCTCCATGCATGGCCTACACGTGGGTGGGCGTTTTGACTGACTCCCTCACCACGAAGAGGAGCCCACACCGAGGGAGTCAGTTGGCTCGGGGCCCCAGGTGCGCCAAACCCATACCTACCGTAGTAGGCTCCCCTGGGGGGCCACTCTGTTGATGTATTCTGATTTGTATAAGTTTACTATTTTGTTGCCTTTGTCGGCTTTGCTGTCAAATACTACTTTTTCTTTTAGGGAATTTTACAGCCTTATGGTGTTTTTTTTTCTGGTCTTTGGTTATCTATCTAGGACTTTTTCACATTTGGCTTTTACCAACTCCCCCCCCCCCCCCCCCCCCGGCTTCTTGGAGATTATGTGTGGCAATCTGAATGTCAGCAATATAGTCTTCTGTTTTATTGGAGTATGTTACTCATGTTTTTAAATCTTTGTTTAGCAGATTTAATTCTGCAGGAGTTAAGCTTTCTTTCAATAAGCTGACCACATTTACTGCTTTGTTACTGTCTTGTGTACCATTGTATTTGGCTATGCTTTTTATATCTGATCCCTAGTTGCCTAATTTGCAAAGTTTATTGAATCTTATTTTTTACTTTTTGTATTTATTTCATCTTCTTGTTAAGGTTTGTCAAAGGATTATTTTCCAGATTTTGCCAACTTAATGTTACTTAACCTATCTGATAATTTAAAATGTAGGCCATAGAGTTTGATGTCACCCTATTCCCTGTTTTTATAATGTTTACATTTCTCCCATTGCATGACTTAACGTTCAGCTGCTTTTGCTATACCCTAATTGATTAATAGTGTTTATAAACTTAACTTCTGTAATGTTTTACACTAAATTCAATAACAGACGTGCTTTAATTTGTTAAGCTGTGTAACTCATTATATTCTGGCTCCGGGGAAAGCAAATTGCCATATAGTTTATGGACCAAGTTTCATAGAAGTTGAGTTCAGCTATTCTTAAATGAATAAGTAATACAGACATGCCAAAAATGTAAACAACTTTTTCAACTATTTATAAGGTAAATCGATTAATAATTTATTGTTCTAATACACACAAATTGTATGTAGATATTCCTTATACATGTCAACAGCAGTTAAGCCAAACTGAAAATTAGCAGAACTGTCCTAATTACAATTTTGTTTAACATATATGACTACAATAAAACCCCATTTAATTGAGTAGACTTAATTTAAATGGAGTTTAAACACAGATCTGTACTTTATTTCTAAGAAAATGATACAACTTAATGTACCAATTTGTATTATTTTTTTAAAGTATTCACTATGTTAAATAGTACATTACTGGGTAAACACTTTTTTATAGCTAGACATGTGATGAAACATAACTTAAAAGGTGTGTATGACAAGCATACCATGCCTCTAATGCTAAGGAAAGATGAGAAAATATCCAGGGCTTACAACACATGTCATTACTAGGGCTAGGAAGTTCATGCATTTGCATGTTTTTTTCACAGGGGTTAACACTAGAACCCCGGTAGCGGTCATTTTGACCGTTCTTGATATTTAAATAAGTTTAGCTCCACCGGTTGTTTAAAACGAAACTTGGCCTTTCGTGACTTTTCCTGATATAACCTCTAGTTTTATATAGCATAATAATTTTCGGCATGTCATCTTTTGTGTGGGTGTTTTTTCATGTTTGACCATGAACCCCGGAGACGGTCATTTTTGACCGTTACAATTTTGTTAGGCTTTCGCTCGCATTATCGTTGGATTTGTCACTGTCCTTAATCTGCTTTGTCGGTCTTCATGCCAACTATTTATTATAGTAGTCTACGTTGTGAATCTATGCCTCCAAGATTTCTCGTGGTTTGAAACCAGATGAAATCCTAGCTATATTTCATAATATACCAGACAATGTATCAGAAGGTGATCTTTTTGAAGAGAGTGGTAGTGGTGAAGATGATTACCAACCTCCAGCTGAGTCAGAACAATTGGAAAATGAGTCGTTCAGTGAAGACAATTTGAATGGTAAGTTTTATTCTGCTTGCTTTAGAATTTAGATATTGCATAACATGAAACTGTATTCCTAACAGGTGCATTTATGTAGCTATTCGTTTCCTTGTTTGTACACAATATAAATATATTTTGTTTGGTTGTTTATCTCTTTATTTATTTTAAGAAAACAAGTTCAGGGTAACATTTCCTGAAATTCTTGTGCTGCGAGGGAGGTAATAAGGTATGGGCATAGCTCGATAGAACCATAATTTGAACATGACTTGCAGCAGTGTAACTCCATCCAATTTGACTATGTCACAAGCAGCAAGTGAAAATAGAATGCCTACTAGTAATGCTACAGCTTCAGGTAATGCATCCACTTCAACACAACCAATAATAAGAAGAGGCAGAAAACGGCAACATGAAGAGGAAAAACTTCCTGTACTTATTAGAGACAAGCGTACTGAGTGGCAGATCATCAATCCAGGTCACAATCCTGGTAGAACAGAGCAACATAATGTTGTGAAAGAAAAAGGTCCTAATGCTTATGCTAAGAGACATGTAAGGGACAGCAGCCATGCATCTGCTTGGAAGTTGTTCATTGAGGAGTCGATTCTTCGACATATCAAACAACGTACAGAGATTGAAGCAAGAGAGAAGAAAAATGATGAGAAATGGACTGTTTCCTTAGATGAGCTGGACACTTTCATCAGCGTAACTTACTTACGGGGTGCACTTGAGTGCAGAAGCCTTGAACTAGCTGAACTCTGGTCCAAAAAGTGGTGGGCACCTATATTTTCTGATACCATGGCAAGGGACGGATTCGTGGAACTGATGAGATGTTTACGATTTGATGTCAGGTCATCCCGTTCTGAAAGGCTAAAGATGGATAGGTTTGCACTGGCTTCAACTATTTGGAACAAGTTTATTGAAAACTGTGAGGCTTGCTACATACCAGGTGCGTTCCTTGCAGTAGATGAACAACTTTATCCTACCAAATGTCGCTGCCTATTCATTCAATACATGGCCAATAAGCCTGATAAATTTGGTATAAAAACACTGGATGCTTGGAGATGTGAACTCAAAGTAACTCTGCAGCGCTATCCCACACCTGGAGAAGGATAATTAGCGGCCTCAGAACGAATCTGTTTCAGAACATGTGATGTTTCTAATAAATTCTTTTCCAGAAAAAGGGACGAAACGTCACCACCGACAACTACTTTACTTCACTATTACTAGCTAAAAGACTAAAGGAGTCGGGCACTAGTATCGTAGGAACTGTGAACAGATCAAGACGAGAAGCTCCTGATCACCTAAGAAATTCCAGAGCTCCTCTTTATGATACCATTCTTAAGAAAACAAACAACGGTATTTTGCTAACCATCTACCAAGGAAAGCCACAGAAGAATGTAATTATATTGAGTACAATTCACAACTCATGTGCAATATCTGCAGCCTCCAAGAAACTTCCAGAAATAGTTGAGTTTTGCAACAAGACTAAATATGGAGTGGATGTGATTGATCAGATGGCACGATTGTTTTCCTTTCGTGTTGCTACCCGCAGATGGCCGATGCATGTTTTTACAACATATTAGAACTAGCTGCCATCAACGCTTGGATAGTGCTTCGAGAAATAAAAGGCAAGGAACTTTCACGCCGCAGATTCATCCTTCAACTCGCTGATGAGCTAGACAACGTTGTATACAGACTAATCCAACCGAAGAACATCCAACCCCTAACCGCCGACGACAGTGTCAAATAGGTCATAACTGCAGACAGAACAAAGCAAGCAATTCCTGTCATATTTGCAACAAACCAGCATGTGGAAAATGCACAGCAGAAGTTAGACAAGTTCTTATGTGTGTAAAATGCAAAGCATAAGTGAATGTTCACAACAATGAAAGGAACTTTCTGTGTAAGTACTAACATAGTTGTCATACTGTAATAGGTTTACTAATATAAAGATGTGTGTTGGAATATTACTTGTTCTATTATACATAAAGTTGAGTTCTCATGTTCATAATCACAAATATTCTTAGTTGTACTATTACACTATATTCCGCCTTTCTGAGAATTTGAGCTTTTTTTTTTTTTTGGAGTAAACATACTGTTGAAAGACAGAGATAAATAAAGAAGACATGTTCATCGTACGGGGTTTTTTATATACTACTAAATTAAATATTTTTTCTCCTAACTCTCCATACCAAAAGCGTATTAGAGAAAAAAAATTTAGTATAGAAAATTCGTATGTATGCCCTAGAAAGGCAATTTTCCA
Source organism: Tenodera sinensis (assembly GCA_030765045.1). NCBI lineage: Eukaryota > Metazoa > Arthropoda > Insecta > Mantodea > Mantidae > Tenodera > Tenodera sinensis. The sequence goes on from CM060964.1 coordinate 179,740,915, forward strand.
ATAATTTATACATACACAGTGATAATATACTGAGCCTAGTTACCTAATTAATAATAATAATAATAATAATAATAATAATAATAATAATAATAATAATAATAATAATAATAATAATAATCATAATAACAACAACAACAATAATAACAATAACAATAATAACAATAACAATAATAACAATAATAATAACAATAACAACAATAACAATAACAATAACAATAACAATAACAATAACAATAACAATAACAATAACAATAACAATAACAATAATAATAATAATAATAATAATAATAATAATAATAATAATAATAATATCAAAATGGGAAGAAATAAGTTGTAAAATGTACACCGAAAAGGCAAAAAACAAACGGTCAAAATTGACCGCTACCGTAGTTAATGGTAGCTAGCGAGCGCCGGGGTTCTAGTATTAAAAATGTATGCTTTTACATTATGTGCATGAATTATGGAATTTTAAGTTATTTGGACGTGATTTTATGGTGCATATAACTACATATTTTCTTGATTTTGATAAATGCATATTATTTCAATACTATAGCCTCTATATAGCATATTTTAATGATTTTTATGATTTTTTTCCACCTGGATAATATTTTTCATATTGGTAGTGTTGCATATGATGATGTAACTCGCCAGGTGGCGAGAAGCAATGCTGAGTCATGTTATGCAGTGAATCCCCTGTTTCCATCCTTTCATTATATGTTTATGCATAGAGAATAATCAGTGCGTTATCTGAGAGGTTCATATTAACAAAGATAAAGTGCAGGTCAACGTTTTGAGATGCACGATTATCGCAACACTTGCCTCTGCGTGGTCTTCAAATGTAACAGTGTTGTGAACTGGTTCCCTCCAAATTAAATTAGGCGTATAAAATGTTAAAAAGCTCTTCAAATGCCGAAAATAAAACCAACTTAGAGTACAATATTAATTAATTGACAGAAAGAGTTTTCGTGTGATTTAATATCTACAGATAATGGGGCACTGTTTTGTGGAGCGTGTGACAAAAATATAGGGAGTGAGGAAAGATTTCAAATAGTTCAGGTTTAGGAAGTAGGGTTACTGAATTTTCCTATGACTTGTGCCAAGTATTTTTAGCTGCTGATATTCCCTTGTTCAAAATTAATAGTCCGATATTTAAAAACTTTCTTGCCAAGTGTACTCGACAACATGTGCCTGAAGGAAGTACACTGAGTAAGACTTATGTAGGACATTGTTACAACAACGTATTGTCAAATATACAAAATTTAGCGGATCAGTTTGCGTGGTTGCCTGTTGATGAAACCTCTGATTCTGAATGCCGTTCTATTGCTAATATAATCGTGAGTGCCTTAAATAATGAACAAAAGACTACAGCTTGTCTCCTTAATATGTGCAAATTGTCGGCCACTGACAATGTAACTGTGACACAGTTTGTGATGGACTCTTTGAAATTACAATGCCCATGTGGAATCGAATACAACTAGTTGCTTTTATTTGTTACCTTATATGGTAAAATCAGGAAAAACTTTGAAAGGTATTTTTCCTAACTTAATTCATATAACTTGTTAGGCACACGCTCTTCATCGAATTTCTGAGACAATACGCGATTCTTTCCCACTGCTAGATAGATTTGTGTCCAGTACAAAGAGAATTTTTGTTAAACCTCCTAAAGGAGTTAAGTTGTTTAGATCAACAGCACCTAATATCCGACTTCCTCCTGCATCAGTGTTAACTCGATGAGGAACATGGGTCGATGCAGTTTTATATTATGTTGAGCACATAGAAATAGTGGAGGAGGTTGTTAATTCATTGGATTCAAACGATGCTTCATCAATACAAACTGTGCAAAATATTCTGTCAGGCACTGGGGTAAAGAAGAATCTTAGTTTCATATCTGCCCATTTTTCTTTCTTACCAACAGCCATAACGGCATTGGAAGCTGTAGGATTTCCTTTGCATGAATCACTTACTGTGCTTGAAAAAACAATATGTGATCTAAGTTTGGTTCCTGGTAGCATTGGACAAAAAGTGAAAGAGAAAGTGAATTATGTAATTTCAAAACGTTCTGGTTATAAACAGATGTGCGATATTCGAGACATCCTCGAAAGAAAACCATTTGTCACACCAAGAGAGTTGACTCTCTTTGTGAAACAGTTATCATTTAAATATGCCCCTATAACATCTTGTGACGTGTAAAGAAGTTTTTCACGTTGCAAAAGTGTTTTGCCAGACAATAGACGACGTTTTACTGTTGAAAATTTGTGTAGTGTTGGTTGTGAACTGCAATTTAGCAGTTAATAACTAGCAGCGGGACCACTATTGCTTCAACCTCTAAGGAATAAGGTAACTATTACTTACACTAACTCGTCTACTGCAAAGGGACATGAACTGTTCTAATGAAATAGTGCATATTCTTGGCATATTTTGAAGTTTTTAAGAGCATATTTGCATGCATATTTCAGTGTTTTTTAGGGCATGAACTTCCGAGCCCTAGTCATTACAAATATGCACACTATACAGAAAACCATTTACTAATATTCTTATTTCTTGGCTTCCCCAACGAATATCAAAAGATTTCCTACTGCAATGTGCAACGGTTCAACTGCCTATTGAAGCACACATGTTTGTGCAACCTACATATATGATTTACATGTGCAGAACTTCATAGTAACACAGTAAATTAAAATCACCATTGCTACCTTCAATCAGTACCAAGCACAAGCCCAAGCCCAACTCATTCTAAACTCAAATGGCTAAACAGCTTGAGACAGCACTGACATCAGCAAGTGTGCAAAGAATTGTAGACAAAAAGCGATTGTCGCAAAATTTAGATTTCTTGTACATTTATGATTTACAATAAATTATGAAAATCTGATATTTCATCCAGATATTCTAAAAATGTTATACAGTAAATACAGGTTTCCCAAATGCAGAAAAAAAACTGAACTACAAAATGCATTAAAAATAAAATAAATCAAAACTGCAAAAAATCTACTATAAAATGTAAGAAAAGGTACCATAGATTTTATTAAGCATTAATTTATGGTATTTTAAAGTTTACAAAATGCTTTTTGAAACTGATAGGTCAATCTGAATTGAAAATTGAAGTGCAAATTTATGGTATTGCATACATTTCTTAGTGAACATTCCCTTAGTTGGTAACATGTGAAAAAAGGGCACTAACAGTAATATCCATCTGGGAGAGATGACAAAATCTTGCATTTTATGTCCACTTTAGTGAATGTAATAATTTAAAATCTTGATGAATTATTAATACTAATATTTTTATTCCATTTACATATCTTACAATAAATTATGCAAAAACTACAAAATTAAATATCAGTCTGTGAAAAAATGTCGCTAACAGTAACATCCATCTGAGAGACTAAGATGACAAAAATTTGCACTTTATCTCCACTTTAGTGAATTTCGAAAGTAAATAATTTAAAAGCTTGACAAAATTATTAATATTTATATTTTGATTCAGTTTACATCATATCTTGAAGAAATTATGCAAAAGTTACAAAAATCAAATATTAGTATATTAAGTACCTTCACAGTAATATCCACCTGTGAGATGATGTGGCTTATGTGTGTACACTTATAAAATACTATTGCGGAACTAAAACACTGATGTCCACACAGTTCAAAGTTCAACTCTCAACCAAAGCATAGCTGAAATATAAGATCAAATTAACATTGCACATGTGCCCACTATATGTTGACAAATTTTATATCTGCCTGAGAGACGGATGTTACCATCGAAGGGTTAAGTCAGCCCATAATAAAAGTAATGTTAATACTTATCAAAGTACTTCAATGGCTATACTTACGTGTAAACTGGTAACATAATAGGCAGTGGGTGACTCAAATGTGGAGCTGAATGCAACATATTTGCTCTTTCGTATAATGCTTCTTTCACCATGCGGTACTGTTCCACATCCAGCTGCATAATAGCTTTCTGAAGGTAACGTACCCCACCATGAATCAGCTTTGTGCTACGACTACTGGTTCCTGAGGCAAAGTCATCCATCTCTACCAAAGCAGTCTTCAAACCTACAGCAATAAATGCAAGGGAAAATAATCAGTACTTTTTTTGATAAAATTATGTCTTTTCTTTAGGTCAATGTTAAAACAACTGTTGTGTTTTCTCTGGCAGAGCTGTTAGCTCAGCTTCTGATTTAGTTTAAAGAAGGAACAAAGTTTAACCCATCCCCCTGTCTTTTCTTCAGTTTCTCTACAGTCCATGGAGTTTCTATTCTCTAAGCACTGTATTGCTGTGAAGTGTGACCATATGCAACACATTGTGGTGGAGGGGGAAAGTAGGAGAATGACACCGCAGGTCACAAATTTGAATGTCCGATTTAAAGGCACAGTTTATGCCCAAAAATGTGAAAGTAATGCAGAGGTTATTTTATTTTTTAATGCCCTTTAACCAGGTACAATAACAAACAGTGAATGAATGGAACGGTGAAAGATGCTCAAATGAGTCCAGCTTAGTTTCCTGGCATTCATCCTCATGATAGGGGAAAACTCCCTAAAAAAAACCTTATCCAGGTAACACAAACTAACCAAGATTCAAAACTAAGAACCCCTTGAATGTAAGGCAGAGATACTACCCTAACACCATGGAGGTAATGTTGCAATTCTTTACTTTCAGGATAACACCATCTCCTGAGACAGTGTTCTGCATAGGTTTTGCAATGCTGAAGAGCATAGTAATTTTATAAAGAAACACATGCCATTCCTCAATTACATAAAAACCTTTAAATAAGTTTTACTTGTATAGCCTCCTTCAAACATCTTCAGTCATATGGGTCTTGATTATGGAAACTGATGTTTGTTAACTATTGGCTATTGGTTTCTATTGTTGATTTTATTAAACTTTGCATGAAACACACTCGGACTCACTCCCACATTCATACTTACAGATATGCTGAGGGCAGAGAATGATTTTAATTTAAAAGTAATTCCCTCACCCCAGCAAAGAATCAAACAGGGGACATCAGGTTGAGAAGTCAGAAATCTATATAACCAAAGAGGCAGTCTACTACAACTTATTAGGGGAGAGAGTAAGAAATGTAAGAGACTTAATACTTTCTCTGTGTTGATTACGAATGATGGTGTCGCTGTCTATCAACCAAATATAAATACATTCCTCTGTCAGCTTTTGGTCACCTGACACCATGGCTTTCTTCAGGGTACAAAATTCAATGTAATTTGAGTCCAAAGTTATACTCAAATAAAAATCATGTGAGTGGTGTGCTAACACAACCAATTATGTATCAAACATTAAAATTTAAAGACCACATGTATGACTTGCCAATTAGTGAGCAAATCACTTATCATACTGAAAAACAGTTTTCGATGGGGTTGATGTACTTTGATATACACCAATGTGTATTCATATTTGCAGATGGAGCACTGATGGTTGAAAGGCACTCATTTGCCAATCTCTCGCTGATGTCCCAACACAGCATTCTTCTCTTGAACATGGCAAATTAATGATCTTTTACTGCCAGAGCTTGGTATAGTTCATAGCATGAAATAAAAATAAAAATTGTCATACATAAATAAGATAATTTATGTGATTTATCCATTACTGAATGCCTGTGCCAATTTACTGCTGGTTATCATTAGAGGTAAATGCAAGCAGAGAGATCAAATCACCAGTGGCACACCATTTTTGGAACCACATTCACGGCTTTCACAATGATCCAAAGCTATTGAAATCACCCATAATCCAACTGAATTAACAGTTTGGGAAAATTAATTAATAAAAAAAAATGATAAATTTTGATATACCACAGGCAAATGAACTCATCTGAAAATTTGTCTCCACTATAGAGAGACATTTACAGTCTGCTACCATGAGTTTGCCAGTAAATCTCTACTGAGGATGAAGGCAAGAGCCATTGAAACATGACCGAATAAGTATTTTTAAAGTAGTGGTCAGAGTGTGACACCAGTTTCTTTCTTCCCAGATAATTCTAATTACTTCAGTGTGCATTCCCACTAACGTTATTATCAATATATAGAAGTTTAAGAGGCAGAACTGGAATTTAAGTATTCAATGCCACAGCTGGGATTTGAACCACAGACCCTCTGCTTACTAGGCAGGTGCTCTAACCATTAAGCTGTGACAACCTGTCAGAATGACATTGAATTCTCAAACCAGTTCACATTTCTCCCGGTAAACCACAAAGGCAGTCTATTTATTGGCATAATTTATTGGTAAATTTATTGGCATAAATAAATAATAATTACCATCTGGAGGTTATTTAATCCTGGGACATCAAGTGCTTGCAATAGTAAGTCACCAATGGGGTAATTGTCTCTGATGTGAGACTGCCTTTGTGGTTTACCGGGAGAAATATGAACTGGTTTGAGAATTCAATGTCATTCTGACAGGTTGTCACAGTAGCTTAATCGTTAGAGCACCTGCCTAGTAAGCGGAGGGTCTGTGGTTCAAATCCCAGCTGTGGCATTTAATTTTTAAGTTCCAGTTCTGCCTCTTAAAATTTGCCCACACACGGCTTGTGTGCTTAAAAACATCAACAGTAAGTTTGTTGGCATAAATAAATAAAAATATATAGAAGTGTTGATATAAAATTGTCATGACAATGTTATAAATTTGTAAACTTTAATGAAGCACAAAGCTATCAATATGTAAATCAATCTGACAATTTTCTATCAGCTGCAAAACTAACTTCTATCATATGCAGACCAAACTAGCTATGACAAATGAACTATTGTGAATGTGCTCAATGCTTACCTCTTGTGACAGCATCAAGAGCACATCCTGCTCCTGAAGCACCTCCTCCTATAATAAGGACATCAAATTTCTCTGTCTGAAGAGATTTGAGCTGCTCGGCACGAGTAGGGATGGGTCGCTTTACTCGTTTCTTTGCTTCAACTGCTTGAACCTCCCAAACCTTAAACACATAAAACAAGATAATCTAACTGCTGGCATTATGACGGCTGTCCCAGAAGTACCCAACCTGACTTATAGATAGCAGTTGTCATTTATTGACTATGGTAGAAAGTACCAATCTGATAAAACAAGTTTGGAGTTTTGATGATGTTACATAGTTCAGTACTTGTTTGGCAGTCATCAATAGTGTATGCTCTCAGCAAATTTGTAAACATGGATAAAACTGGTCATCATTAAGTGATACAATACAGGGTACACACAAATGATTCGAGTGGTTTCGTGATTTTTTTATACTCATATTATTAAATATATGGTGATGGTATTTGATGTTGTAAGTTAGTTATTTCTCCAAGTTTCGTTCGCAGCAATCATGATGCTTCTTCCTTCCACCGCAAGAGTGCAGTTGTGACTTATGCTTCCTCATACGGCCACGAGCTCCAACAGTTGTAAGATGGCGACCAAAAGTGAAAAAGTGTTTGCTGCTCTTGAGTTTCATAAGAGTAAATCCGTGACAACCGTGCAACAAAACTTTAGAACAAAGTACCAGAAAGAACCACTCACTGCCAACTCTATACGAACATGGTATCAGCAGTTGATAACCACGGGATGCCTATGTAAGGGCAAATCAACAGATCGGCCGAGATGCCTGAAGAAACTCTTGACCATCTGTGAGCTAGATTTGCACGTAGTCCACAAAAATCAACTCATCAAGCCAGTAGAGAAATGAACATCCCGTGTTCGACCGTTTGGAAAGTGTTAAGGAAAAGGTTGAAGGTGCACCCTTACCGTTTACAGCTGTTACAAGCATTATCACAGAGGACAAAGTGAAACCTTTAAATTTTGTAGCAGTTTCCAGGAGCATATGGAAGACGATGAGTTTTCTGATAAGATTGTTTTCAGTGATGAAGCAGCATTCTTTCTGAGTGATAAAGTGAACAGGCATAATATAAGGATTTGGGGAACTGAAAAGCCCCATTCCGTCATGCAGTATGTTCATGATCCGCCTGAACTGAATGTTTTCTGTGCGATATCACAATCTAAAATTCACAGTCCCTTCTTGAGTGAAAAATCCATTACAGGGCACATCTACCTGGATATGTTGGAGAATTGGCTCCTGCCACAGTTGGAGACCGATACTGTCATCAACCAACACTATGGTGCTCCACCTCATTACCACCGTGATGTTCGTGACTTCCTGAACACCAGTGGATAGGTCGTACCAGGAATGAAGATAATGCACTCATGTCATGGCCTCCACGCTCTCCCGACCTCACCCGTTGCGACTTTTTCATATGAGGTTATGCGAAGGATGCAGTTTACATGCCACCATTACCTGCTGATCTACGAGAACCACAGGTCTGCATCATTAGCGCATTTGGTGAAATTAACAGGGACATGCTACATCGAGTGAGGGCCGAACTTGATTATCGAGTTGATATTTGTGAAGTCACTCGTGGAGCACATATTGAGCACCTATAAGCTATTAAAAAAGCTTTATGAGTTGCTATATCTGAGTATACAGTGTTTGTAGTATTCAGTACAATAATATTGCCATAATAAATTTTTGAAACCGCTCAGATCATTTGTACGCACCCTGTACTTTCATTTCAAAGGTCTTAGTCCAACTAATATTAAAGCTGAGCTAGATTCTACTCTGGGGGACTCTGCATTTACAACAGTAAAATATTGGGTGGCAGAGTTTAAGCGAGGCCACATGAGCTAGCAAGACAAACATCACAATGGCCGACCAAATGGGGTGACCATACCAGAAATTGTAAAGAAAATCCACAAAATGATATTGGATAACCAAGTAAAAGTGCATGAGCAAGCAGACATTACAGGCATTTTAAAAAGTGCTGTACATCACATAATGACTGAAAATTTGGACACGAGAAAGCTGTGTGTAAGACTGATGCCGCGTTTGCTTACAATGGAGCAAAAATAGCATTCTGAGGATGTTTGGCAATGCTTCACCACATTAAAGCTGAGGTTTTGCATCAATTCATAACCATGGACAAAACAGGTCCATCACTGCACACCTGAGACAAAGGAGCAGTCAGTTCCATCTCCATGCTAGGTCATGGCGTCAGTTTTTTTAAATGCATGTGGGATAAGTTTTACTATTTCCAAAAAGTAAAAGTAATCAATTGGCAAGTATTATGTGAAATCATTGCAGTGTTTGAGTGATGAAATCAAGCAAAAACGGCTGCATTTAGTGAAACAAAGTTTTGTTTTGTCAACATAACGCACCAGTTCACACATCCACTGTTGCCATGGCCAAAATCAACGAGTTACAGTTTGAGTTGCTTCCTCATGCATCCTATTCACCAGATTTAGTCCTCTCTGATTATTTTCTGCTTCCAAACTTGAAGAAATGGCTTGGTGGTAAAAGATTTGCCGATAATGAAGAGGTGGAGGGCAGTTCTCACTATAAACAGTGTATTGAAGCTATTGAGTAGCCGAGAATTATTTTGTGCTTAATATTATAAGTTTTCATCATAACGAAGTAAAACTGCACTTCATTTAGATTTTTTAACGTGTAATAAGTAACATCTGATGATCATTCAACCAAGGAAGCTGAACTTCATACCTTCCATCTTCGTTTATCTTTACTGTTTCGATGAAGTTCCTCCTCGCTTGTTCCTCCAACTGGCGTTTCTTCCGTGTATTGAACTGAAAGTGACTATGTAAAAAAATGAAGATTTTTTTTCCCAAAATGTTTGTGCCTTCTTTGTTAGGTTGGGTACTTTAGGGACAGCTGTCATAAGTTGGAAAGATAAATCAAGACTAAGTTTAGTGCCACAATAAGGATTGAAAAATAGATTTTGAGCTATCTAAGACAATGTTCTTATGCTTAACTACCTTGGGAAGATAACTGTATATGCATTAGACCACCAAGACTGATTCAATTTTACAACCTAGTGTCTAACATAGCTAATATGAAAGAACAATTGTTAAAACATAAATTAGTCCCATTACATTGTCTTGTTTGTACAGCATGGCTGTGAATATTCCTCCTGCTGTCATTTTCCCAGAAATTAATATTATGGCATGTAGCAAATTAATGATCTTGACAACACTGTGCAGAGTGATGAGTTCTTGCAATGTGTGCCGTTGGTCATATGTGTGCTGAATTTTCAAATACATGATTTAGATTGTGTAACTTGGTGGGTGTCAATGATCAATTTGTTAACTCCAAAACTATGAGAAGTACAACAAAACTGACCAGAGAACTTGCACGCACGCCTGTGCATGCATGCACCCACACACCCACACTCGCACATGCACACACACTCTGGACGTACAACTAAACCTTGATTATACACCTGTTACCTTTTCTTTCCTAAACTATTTAGTTCACTTTGGCCCATGACAGTTCTATGGGATTCAGAGTGCATATAAATGGAAGCAGGTGGATGATGGTGTTGCCCAAAGAAAGCAAAAATATGTGAAGTTTAAATGTATTCTCTTTAGATTTGTTCATTTTAATCGGCTTGAACAGTTCTGATATTTATGAATAGAACTGTTACACTCAACCCCATTGCTGTCTAACAACCATATCACAGTAAATTTCAGGGCAACTCCTAGAAGGGGCTTTATCTGCACCTACAGTATATGGTATCTAGCACTACAACAGAAGGAGCTAATTTTGCTTGGATCTACACATTCAAGAGGTTCTGCATTCAAATCCTGTGGGATGACAAATCTGAATAGGGTTTCATTTTGTGGTTTCCCTCAGTCATCTAGCTCCACCTTACATCTAAAATAATAGTAAAAACAAACTATATGGTAATAGCAAATGCTTTGCCATCTAGCCACAGATAATGAAAGCACGTAGATTCAATGACAACCCTGATGTCATCTGCCCAGCAAATGAAGAAGCAGAGGTAGAGTATTTGTATTTCCATAACAACCCTGGTAAACTAGCATTCTATAGCAGGCGAGCCTTTTTCAATTGTCCCACTAGCCTGCCATTTGTCAGCCAATCCCTCCCTCCTTCCATGTTGTCTGTGTCAACCTGTATGCGCACAAGACAGTGTTTCCACATTTAGGCGAGAAAACTTGGCTAATGCATGCTTTGTCCACGAATACTAATTGTTAATACTGATTATTATTATTATTATTATTATTATTATTATTATTATTATTATTATTATTATTATTATTATTATTATTATTATTATTATTATTATTATTATTATTATTATTATATTATTATATTATTTTAATTATTATTATTATTATTTTAATTATTATTAATTATTATTATTATTATTATTATTATTATTATTATTATTATTATTATTATTATTATTATTATTATTATTATTATTATTATTATTATTATTATTATTATTATTATTATTATTATTATTATTATTATTATTATTATTATTATTATTATTATTATTATTATTATTATTATTATTATTATTATTATTATTATTATTATTATTATTATGTGCGAGTCTCGCAGTGCATTACAACAGGAGTGTTATGGCACTCAATCGCTTTAAAGTTTATTGTAGAACTATAAAAGGTCAAGATAGAGAAATAGTAGCATGTGTTGAAATTTATGTGACAGGAGGCCAATGAAAAGAATTTCGTAATCCCTGTGAGTAAGGTTAATGAGCATGCTGCAGCCGCAACAAGCATTTCCTTATCAACACTTAAGAAAATAAAAAACGAGATGATTGATGTACAGAGTGGCTCAGTTTCCTCATTCAACTGTCCAAAACGAAACAAAAACAGGCCCAGACCTTCCACTGATCTGCACAATTTTGAATGTGTGTGGTTTGTAGGACTATAAATGAATTCTACCTCCATGAAAGCTAAGTTCCTACAGTGAAAGCTGTGTTACATAAATTAATAGAAACCATAGGTTATAAGGCAAAGGACCAAGTCTGCTCAAAGTGCACAGATGCCACAATGGCATCAAGGAACTCGCCCAATCTCCTCACGCCTAGGCCACACCCATCAGTAGTGAGTCGCTCCTTAGATAAGCATTGAATTATGCCAGGGTTTTTATGGAAATAATCAAACTTTACAGTTGCCTAGCACTAAGGTGTCTGTGTACATGTGACGGAGCAAGGTAGTTATGGCACAGGAATGAGACCCTAGAAGGCTAACTTGCATACTGAGCATAAGGTATCTCCTAACAGGTCTGTTGTGATACAACCACATAGTTAAAGTAACAAAACAATTAGAGAGGGAGAGGCTGATTTTCCAGAAACTCATTTACAGTGTCTGCATAAGTTATTATTCGTCTGTCCTCTTCATTAGTGTTGATATAAACTACAAATTCCTCCTTACTTTGCCAATATTAGCAGAATACTTGCATTCTTGCACTAGCAATTAGTAATGATTACTTATTTATGCCAACAAACTTACTGTTGGTGTTTTTAAACACACAAACCGCGTGTGGGCAATGTTTGAGAGATAGAACTGGAACTTAATAATTCAATGCCACAGCTGGGATTTGAGCCACAGACCCTCCGCTTACCAGGCAGGTGCTCTAACCATTAAGCTACTGTGAAAACCTGCCAGAATGACATTAAATTCTCAAACCAGTTCGTATTTTTCCCAGTAAACCACAAAGACAGTCTCACATCAGAGACAATTACCCCAATGGTGACCTACTATTGCAAGTACTTTATGTCCTGGGATTAAATAACCTCCAGATGGTAATTATTATTTATTTATGCCAACAAACTTACTGTGGGTGTTTTTAAACACACAAACCATATGTGGGCAATGTTTGAGACGTAGAACTGGAACTTAAAAATTAAATGCCATAGCTGGGATTTTAACTACAGACCCTCCGCTTACCAGGCAGATGCTCTAACCATTAAGCTACTGTGACAACCTGCCAGAATGACATTGAATTCTCAAACCCGCCTGGTAAGCAGAGGGTCTGTGGTTCAAATCCCAGCTGTGGCATTGAATTTTTAAGTTCCAGTTCTACGTCTCAAACATTGCCCACACACGGTTTGTGCACTTAAAAACACCAACAATAAGTTTGTTGGCATAAAATAGTTACCATCTGAAGATTATTTAATCCCAGGACATAAAGTACTTGCAATAGTAAGTCGCCATTGGGGTAATTGTCTCTGATGTGAGACTGCCTTTGTGGTTTATCGGGAAAAATATGAACTGGTTTGAGAATTCAATGTCATTCTAGCAGGTTGTCACAGTAGCTTAATGGTTAGAGCACCCGCCTGGTAAGCGGAGGGTCTGTGGTTCAATCCCAGCTGTGGCATTGAATATTTAAGTTCCAGTTCTACCTCTCAAACATTGCCCACATATGGTTTGTGTGTTTAAAAGCACCCACAGTAAGTTTGTTGGCATAAATAAATAAATAATTACCATCTGAAGGTTATTTAATCCCAGGACATAAAGTACTTGCAATAGTAAGTCACCATTGGGGTAATTATCTCTGATGTGAGACTGCCTTTGTGGTTTACTGGGAAAAATACAAACTGGTTTGAGAATTCAATGTCATTCTAGCAGGTTGTCACAGCAGCTTAATGGTTAGAGCACCCGCCTGGTAAGCGGAGGGTCTGTGGTTCAATCCCAGCTGTGGCATTGAATATTTAAGTTCCAGTTCTACCTCTCAAACATTGCCCACATATGGTTTGTGTGTTTAAAAGCACCCACAGTAAGTTTGTTGGCATAAATAAATAAATAATTACCATCTGAAGGTTATTTAATCCCAGGACATAAAGTACTTGCAATAGTAAGTCACCATTGGGGTAATTATCTCTGATGTGAGACTGCCTTTGTGGTTTACTGGGAAAAATACAAACTGGTTTGAGAATTCAATTTCATTCTGTCAGGTTGTCACAGTAGCTTAATGGTTAGAGCACCCGCCTGGTAAGCGGAGAGTCTGTGGTTCAAATCCTAGCTGTGGCACTGAATTTTTAAGTTCCAGTTCTACCTCTCAAATTAGTAATGAGCTAAATAAGTGAAACTGAGGGCTATCAATTAGGACTATGGATAAATACAGTACAAAGAACATTAGTGCTAATTGGTAACACTAAGCAAAAGCAGCCTATCAATGATAGCAGAGATGTTTATAAACTCGAGTACCTATCTCTCCCCAGTACTTGTGGGAGTCTTTAAAGCTGGTAGAGAAACAGTATAACAGTACAAGAGTGTCATTGCGCATTAACTGAAACATTAGAAGTACGCAAAACTTCATACACTTTGTGCCCAATACTGCTATGGAATGATACTCGCCTCTTTCCATCTGACTCATTGAACAATTCTGTACACGTAACAATCAATGTATCTAACTTCAACCTAAATTAAACTTCTTCATAATTTTCATTCACAAACATAATCATAAAGTAAATTGACTGCACACATGAGAAGTATAGATTGGAGAAATTATAATTATATTACCTTAAATACATTTTCTCCAGTTAAGAGCCATGTAGTAAGGTATGCTCCTGTGCCAACAGCTATACTGCCAAACGCCAATCTTCGAAATCGAGATGCCATGCTTAAATCTGAAATTACACAATAATATTACAAAAAAATCTTACGTGTTGCACTCACCTGACGTTCTCTACTCTTGTACTAACCATTCTAACAAATTCTTATTCCTATACCTTCTTCGTGTTATATGAGATAAACATTTGCAGAAATTATCTCATTAATTCCTCTTAGGTGCAAGGAGAATATGGGAATACAGTAGGCTTTGAGCAATAGTCAAGTATTTTAAAGCTTTCAAATTCCATTCTCTTTACTACATATAAAAAAAATGAATAACTATGTTCCATTCGACAGAAGTACGAGCCAAAGCTCACAGAAATAACCAGCCATATCTCTGAAATGGTTCAATCTACAAAAAAATGTATTTAGACATAACTGGGTATTTTAGCAAGATCTGCATTTTTATATAATAAGATTTGGTCTATCTCTTACAGTTTACCAGTTGTGCAAGTCATACAAAGTAAATAGGACTACATGGGCTATAGTCAGATAATTCAAGATACATATTTCATTTGCCATAAAAACGTCTCAAACATACAGCATTTTAAACAAAATCATTACAGCCATTTTCAAGAAAATCAAAATTTTCGAAAAATTTTCCCATGTAAAGGGCAGTTTCGGGTGGAGCAATTTTCTTCAAAATCTTCATGCCACATCACAGAAAGACATTAAACTTAAATACCGACCGACCCACACATGCCCATGCCCAGAACTTTTTCTAAAAATGCTCTTTTTTGATTCAGGGGGCCTCAAAACATATTTCCGGTGCAATCTTACACATCAAATTTTTGGGTGGAATGCAATACTTCCTCTACTTTACTATATGTAGTAGAGAAAGTAAAAAGCATATAAATAAGCATAATGTGGTACCTATTTTACCATTGTTTCATGACCTCCCTTCTGCCATATCAAAGAAACTTTCTAATTCAGAAGAAAATATCTAATCAATAATCAGCATGTCAATGATTTTATACAAGTCCAAACATTTATTCACAAAGATATCTTCAGTATCAACCACCTGTGGTGCCATATGCAATAAGAATGGTCATTAAAAAATAAAAAACCAAAGAAGATTAGAGATGTCTCAAAGATGTCATTTTGTTGATGGGCTTTTCAAAATTAAAGAATTCATTAGCAAAATCCAATAATAAATATTCTTAACCTCAGATGACAAATGTTTCTAACATCATTCTCTTTAAAATGAGAACAATTTGAAAACAAGACATAAAGCTTTCACGGCGAGCGTTATTAATCAAGGGTTCACAGGTGATCAGTTGTGTCAGATTTAAAAACATCGAGCTTTCGGCCATTGTAGATTCCAAGGCCTTCATCAGGATCAAAAGACTGAAAGGAAGACTAGATGCCCAGAGCAGAGGAAGACAGCATTTGAGAACAGGTTGTACAAGTTCTCCTGTACGGTATGTTTCTTTGCACAGCACCTAGCCACATATTGCGACTTTATCTGTGCAGTAAAGAAGGTGTTAGAGGAGGAGGCTCCATAGGAAGTTTGAGTCGAGTGGGGATGCTGATTCCCCGCCCGGGGGTCATTACCGCAGTACCCAGCCGTAACACGGCTTTACCTGCGTGATGAGCTTGGAAGTTATGTCTACTGGGATATGTTGTATACTGGAAAGCAATTTTTTGGTAACAGGGGTATTTATAGGGGCGGGAAGGATGGTTGGCAGGGATTGGTCCGCAAGCAGAAAGTGCCTGCCTTCAGGCAATCAGGTAGCGCGCTAATGCCCACCAGGGTTCTGTCCGTCAGTCACTCACTGTGAGGTGAATTTAATTAGGTGTTTCTCTCTGTTTCGAGTACAGATTTGAATTGTCACCTTTCCCATCTTCCAAAATTAAACTTGTGGACCTAAAATGTCCTTCGGTAGTCTTTTGGATGGTAGTCGGCACGGCTGTCTCTGGTCGTATCTTCCCAGAGTATTCACCAGTGAATTAGCGTGGTTCTGGAGGTTATTGTACATTATTCGAGCGCGCGTTCTTATCACGTCGACAATGTACGGGATACAGGAGTGTTAATGGACGATATGGGCAGGAAATCTCCAGCCAGTATTGTAGATCATCCTTAATGCCCGATTCTGCAGCATCTGGAGCCTGATGAAGGTGGATTTTTCCACCACTCTCCAGATCTCACATCCATACAGTACCAGAGGCGGGATTATCGCAAGATATTGCTGGAGCTTTAGGCAGATAGGCATGGTTTTTCAATTCAGGATTGGATACAACTGCCGGAGGGCAGTGTGCCCTTGTAGCACTTTGCCCCTGACGTAATGTCTATACGTCAGCCGCCGGTCCAGCGTGACCCCGAGATACTTCGCCGTAATGACCCAGGGGATCCGACGGTTCCGAAGCACGAGGTCCCGCGGGAGCCGGTTTGCTAACCAGTTGGCCAGAAGAATTGCAGAGCTTTTCTCCGGGTTTATAGACACACGCCAGTTCTCGCACCATCTACTGATGGCACAGAGATGGGCTTGTACTTGACGGTAACTGTAGCGGTGATTCCTGTTAGTAGCGAAGATGGATGGAGTTTAGGAGCCCGTCGACAACTAGGTCATTTGGGCTGTAGCGAAGATCATGAGATCGTCCGCATACTGGTGTGTGTGTGTGTGTGCGTGTGCGTGTGTGTACGTGTGCGTGTGTGGGTGGGGAGATCGGCCATGTAAGCGGCAAAAAGTGCCAGTGACATACACTGCCCTCGGGGACTCCTGCGCCAATGGGCCTTTCTCTTGAAAATGAATGATCCACTTTCACTCGGAAACTACGTTCCTGTAGGAAACTAGCCACCAAGTAAATGTATGGAGGGGGGATTTCATGCTGTATGAAATTGTAGACAAGCCCCTCGTGCCAAGTGGTAGAAAATGCCTTTTCCACGTCAAGCAACACTGCCACCGTTTTAGCCCTCTCCTGGTAGGCCAGGGAAGCTTTTTCGGCTACACGCAGTAGTTGTTCAGTCGTGGAGTGGCCAGAACGAAAACCAAACTGATGTTCCGGTAGGAGACCTTTTTCCTCCAAGAGGTCCGAGGCGGGACAGGAACAGTTTCTCGAACACTTTCGAGATAACTTGCAAGAGGCTGACGGATCGGTAACTAGAAGGAAAAACCGGATCTTTGCCCTGCTTCAGAACGCACACCACACGCGCCTGCTTCCAGACAACTGGAAAATGGCGCATGCTGAGGCATGCGTTGTAAATTCGGGTCAAGTGAATCACGGCTCTAAGGGGAAGGTGCTGGAGCATTTCCGCTGTTACACGGTCCTGTCCAGGGGATTTTCGGGTTTTTAAGGTTTGGATGGTGTTAGTTACCTCGCGAGGGGTTAACTATCGGGATGTGGAACTCCTCGTGATCCGCGGGTCCGACTTCTAAGAAGTCTTCTACCGCTTGTTCCACGAGGTCAGTGTGGTCGTCGTCCTGTGGATCTTCCCTAGGCTGGAATTGAGTTTCCAGATAGTCTGCTAGCGCCTGTGCTTTTTGGTTCGAAGACAAGTCTTCCTCAAGGGCTATGCACAGGGTGCTGGTGTACAGATTTATCTTTCCTCAAGCCTCGGACGATGCGCCACGGTTTCCTCTCCTGGAGGTTTACGTAACGCAGCATGTTTTCCCAAGCTGCTTGCCTATGTTTTCTTAGGAGTCGTCTCACCAGGGATTTGAACCTCTGGTGTATTACTCCTATCCTAGGGTGACGGAATCTCTGCCATAGCCTTCTTACAGCATTTTTTGCTTGAATGAGGCGTTCCAGTGGGACAGGGATAACTGTAGGGTTTGGTGCGTCGGTAGGAATGCGGTGTGTGTGAGCACGGACCGCATTTAGGACTGAGGTTGAAAACCCCGCGGCTGCCTCCTCGAGAGCCTCTATCGAGTCTATTCGAGGTCGTGCTTCCACGGAGTTTTGAAGGGCTAGAACGGCTGCGTCCCAGTCGACTTCCTCAACCCAGTCTGGCACTCCCAGCGCAGTAAGGTTAACGTCGAAGTCGACCACAACTGGGTTGTGGCCTGAGTCCAGAGCATTAACCATCGAGAGATCCAGGTGAAATGGAATGTTCTAGGTGACTATGAAATCTATGCCGTCCGCCGCGCCGCGTGGCAGGAAGTGAGTTAAACCTCTCGAACCGTGCGCGAAAAGCGCGGGGTTCCCGCTACTGAGACGGTACAGTCCCCGACCCTTTACGCTCTGGGTGCGTCTGTGCCAACTTGGGTGTTTTGCGTTGAAGTCACCTGCAACGCATATCCTGTGGTGTAGGTTCAGGAGTGCCGTGATGTCTGCTTCATGGAAGCGCCCATCCGGAGGGTCATACACCGCCACAAGCACTAGGTCGTTCCCGCCCAAGGATAGTCTTTTGGCAGTTGCTTCCAGGTGTTGTAGCGGAGGAACGGTAACAGGAGTATGGGTGAGATGGTTCTTTATGAAAATGGCAGTACCACCGCCCTGTCGGCCGACCCGATCAGACCGATGGGCGACGTAACTTGGCAGGGTAAACTGTACACCATCGTGCAAATGTGTTTCACAGACCATAAGGATATCAATCCCGTGACTGTCTACAATCTAACAGGCCCGGTCTCTGGCCTCTAACTCCATTTGCGTTCCAGAACGCAGCTCTAAATGAACGCACAGTTCTATGCGCCATTTAGAGATTATAGAGTTAGCAAAGAGTTCCTTGGGCGTTTGAAGCACGACGAGGTGCTTCTTCACAGCGGAGGTTTCTGGGTTGAGGATGTGTTCCCTGCAGCGCCTTAGTATGGGGAGTGAACGTTGTAGGAGGTCCGAGAACCACGTTGCCATACTGCTCGCAAAAGTTAAAGGCATGTGAATCCTGTCCAATGCTCAAGCGGGGCGCCATTGCCAAGCGTAGTGCGTGTACCGACAGAGGTTCTGTCCATAAGAGCGCGCGAGATTTGTATACCACATTCGGCAGCGCTGGTAGGAGGGGCAAGCTTAGGATTCGCTGGAGTCTGCAGTACGGCCCGCCTCCATATGCCTTTAACTTTTGCGAAGATTATAGTTCTATGACCTCAGTCATGTCCTCAGAGGCAAATGCGTCACCCAAGGCTTGTGACAAGAGTTTTGTTGTTTTCCTGCTGAGTCCTGGTTGGTCCGGCCAGTCCGGGAGGACGGGTCAGCGCTGGTTGGCTGCGCTGCTGCTGCTGCAGGATTGGCTGCTGGAGCTGATGGTGGTGGTGGTGGTAAGGGAAGCTTGGCAACAGTCTTGTTGCTAACGTCCACTGCGGCTGTTTGCTTTGTGCTCTCAGTCACAGAGGCCTTTTTCCCCTTCTTAGGCGGACGTTTGTCCTTTGGGGCAACACTGGGGGCTCGCGCTGGCTTATCCTTGCCAACCTTAGGTGTGACGCTAGGGACTGGCGTTGTCCTTTCACCTACGTGTTTTTGCGGGGTTCCCTCTGCAGCCTCGGCCTGCACTAGGGCACTTTCGTGCCCCGACAGGACCTTAGCAAAAGAGACCTCCGGTCGTACCTCCGGTACATTATTGCCCTGTCTGCCTTGCATAATTGCAAGTCGTTTAGGGCAACCGCGATAGATGCCTATGTGGCACCCATCGCAGTTAGCACACTTTTTGTTCTCTACTGGTGTCGGGCAATCCTTAACCAGATGTTCATCTGCGCAACGAAGGCACTTGAGTGTCCTCTCACAGGCAAACGTGGAGTGGTGAAAGCCCAGGCACTTGTAGCACTGGGCTGCCCCTCCATGCCGTGATAGGCCTCAATTGTGACCCTCGTATGATACAGGTGAGTCACCTGGTCTATCTTTGGGGTTCCCTACCCTTCTTTATCGACTACCACTAAGAATAGTGGGAGGGGTACCTTGGTGGGTTTCCCCTCTTTTTCTTTTGTAGTGGTGAGTTGCACCACGGACTTCGGCTCGATTCCGTGTTCGTCCACCACGGATATCCTGGGGGTCTGATGGGAACAACACTTTATAAAACACTAATTCGGCCCATCCTAACATACGCTGCACCCGTATGGGGACATGCAGCGAAAACCCATATAAAGAGACTGCAAGCGATGCAGAATAGAGTACTCCGAATAATCGCGAGACAACCCGAAGTAGCACCAGCGCTCCAATTACACGAGAAGCTAAAAATGCATTCCATTGAACAATTCATCAAAAGGCTCAGCTTTAACTTACTCGAGAAGAAAAACAAAAACCACAACGAATTAATTCAAACTCTAGGAAATTATGATATAACGCACGACAAACATGCAAGGCCACTATATTCCAGAGAACTATTGGCCTCGGGGAGCCAGATGTTGACATGCAACAATATCTAGACAACCTAGTAAACTACCCCGATGTTATTCACATGTGAACTGTGCATCATTCACACACACACACACACACACACACACACACACACACACACACACACACACACACTTCAGTTGGGTAATAACCCTCAAGTCCTTATTTATCATGCGGTCCCAGGGGGATGAGGGCCCCCTCAGGAATGGCACTGGCTCACACCTGCCTTTCAGGCAGACTACCCGCCAAGTGTGCACTCCAGACGACCAGAGATATGCATTCACCAAATTGACGATGCCGAATGGTACAACAATACTCTAGGTGTTTAGTTGCAGACGACCCCGTATGGTGGAGCGTAGCAACAATAATTTACCGTAGACTGACGACGACGACGCCACTGGCGCGCAAATTACTATTAATATAAGAGACTAATTGTATGCACTTTCTTTTGCCTAGTGTATGTACATGTATATTTAAATTGTTTCAGGGATGCAGCATGCAGGGTATCGACACGCTCCCACACTACTGAGGCGCACGAACCTGACGCGGCGCTAAGATGCCAAGTAGTATAGCACCCTGATTCCTGACAACAATCACAAATGAATCCTACCAAAATCATCCAGGACTCCACTAGGGGGCAAGCTGGGCCTTGGCCAAGCCTGTCTCCAAGCTCCCAACCTTCACTCCTTCTGGTTACGTTCTGCGAACCAGCCTTATCTTTCACCACTGAATGCGTGGTGCTACAGGCGGTACAGCAGCAGGCTTTCAGTTTCCTAATCCGGTGGATGGGGATTTTTAGTGGTAGGGCCGTCTTCAATGGCGACTCCCATAGTACCATGGGGTCTCGAAACAAGATTTTTCCCCTACACCTTAAAAAAAGACGAGCCAGTGTGTGATTCTACGCAGATTGAGGATACCTAAGGGAAAGAAGACCCATCACAACAACCCACCGGTCACCGCTGGATTCTACACGCCAGCCCTGGCCGATAATTCCACCGCTGCAACAAGTGGACCTTCACCGGGAGACTGCAGCATCTTCCGCTAGTTCCACATCCTTAGCCCCGGGATCGGCAGTGGCAGTGCCTCTCTTGGGGGCCCCTCCACAGCAACACTTGAGTTCCTCAGTCAACCTACCGCCGCCGTCTACACCTACTGCACCTCCGAGATTCAGCACAGTAATTTACAATGTTCCACGGGACTTACAGACACGCTACATCCTCACCGCAGCTCAAAACGTGT
The DNA here is from genome assembly GCA_030765045.1 of Tenodera sinensis. NCBI lineage: Eukaryota > Metazoa > Arthropoda > Insecta > Mantodea > Mantidae > Tenodera > Tenodera sinensis. The sequence goes on from CM060964.1 coordinate 179,762,840, forward strand.
GGCGCTCTACTTTGAGGGCCACTAGAATCATCACGAACCGGGGACCATCTAGTCTAATCAGGCTGGTGTTATCCGACTCCCGGGACTACGAAGCTGCCTTGAGCGCGGACTTATCCCTGGTTTCGGCCATTTCACAGGGCAGGCTCAGTGTCCATTATATCCACGGAAGACGCACACACCCACTCCAGTCTCAACCATCGCAGCTACTACTACCCGGACGACATTGACACATCTACCACAACAGAACCTGCCGACGTCACAACGCCCTCAACCACAACATGACTCCACTGCATCAACATCTACGAAAGAAGACTCAACCTCGAGACAGAACTGAGCATAATCTTGGAAACCAACAACGCAGTTAAGACACAGCTCACTACTCTAGCTGAAGCAATCATTGCAGCCCGGAATGAGTTCACTGCTCTTTCTGAAGCCAACACCGCAGCACTTAACAAACTGGATTCCAGGATGACTGCAACACTACACCACCAACAACAGTGTCAGACAGACCTCTCACAGCAAATCACCGACGTCCTCTCACGTCTAGATGCTGTGGACCGCTGCCTGATGCTGATCAACTTCGGACCATCGATCAATACATCACTGACAAAACTCAAGAACTCAACAGCAGTATCACTTCCCAAATTTCGGCCATCAAATCTGACATTACAACACGCTTCGACAAAGTTACAGACTTCCAAAGGTCCAACCATAATCACCTCGTCGTCATAGAGTCCTTAATAGAAGAACTGAGATCTAAACTTCTTTATGGGGCCACGCAAGACTTCAGCACCACTGATTACGCTCCCATTGGAGCTTCCATGACCAGCAACCCACCACCGCGGTACAGAGGACGCAACCAACATAAGGACTTCAGACAGTGGCCACCACCTTCAACCAGAAGATATTCCTGGTCTAAAACCAACCCTTAAAATACCCGTCTAATCCTAACTATCCCACGTCCAACTCCCCGTGTGTGGCAATCAGGGCCTTGGCCATGGCTGTCACCCGGATATCCCTTACCACCGTGCCGGTAATTCACCGGCTTATCTCCCACTAACGAGGGTGCTTTGAAGAACCTCAAAACACCCGAAACACTTCTCCCTTCAATTTCCCCGCGAAACCAACACCCTTCTCCCTTCTTTCCTGGCGAAATAAGCCACTCTTTTATCTCCAACTCTCTGTCTCCCCTTTAAAAGAAATGTTGAAAGAGAGCAGATCTTCAGCTCCACCAGATCTTCAACATGGGAAGAAAGAAAGCAAGCAGCGAAGACCAGCACAAAAGCCGTGCACAAGACTTCTGTCTTGGTGCAAGCCTACACGCCGAAGCAAGCTTAGCCACCAGAGTGCAGCGTCAGAGAGCGAGAACCGTTACTAGCCTGCCCAGATCCACCACTCGTGGCTGAGTCTCCGCCACGAGCAGTCTCGGAGGAACTAGCACCCACGCCGCCAGAACCACAAGCATCGACGCCACCGCCGCTAACCTGCCGCCACCCACAGCATCCTCCTGGCAACATAGCGCAGTAGTGTGTGGAGTTCCACGGGATTTTCAGTGCCGCTACATACTGTCCACTACCAGGCAACTAAGGCATTCCGGCATCAGGGCCACGAGAATCCACACTAACCGTGGCCCAACCATGATGGTAAGCCTGGAGTTTGCGGACCTGGGCAACCAGGAAGCTGCCTTGACAGCGGGGCTGCTCTTGTTTGGGCAACGCCTGCGCATCGAGGTCAGCAGAACGGATTGCCTGGTCCCTTGTCGCCGCTGCTGCCAGTTCGGCCAATAGGCCGATTTTTTTTAATTAACGTCCTCCAACATTGTGTCATATCGGACGAATGAATGAAATGAGTGAAATGATGCTCAAATGAGCCCGAGGTCCATGAAGCTTTAAGTTACCCGACATTCGTCTTCGCAGGGTAGTCCCTAATCTCGGAAAAAAACCTTACCCGGATAACTTACCCTAAGCGATATTCGAACTCGCGACCTCTTGAACGTGAGGCAGACACGCTAACCATCACGCTACCGAGGCGTGTTCCGCCAGCCCACGGTGCCACAACTGCGGTGCCCGGGCTTTAACTGCGAAAGGCAAAGGTCACTTGGAGTCGCTGCCGGTACTATGCCACTTGTAATGGCTTCGGCCATTACACAGGCCAGGCACAGTGCCCTCCCCATCCTCGTTGGACAGCACAAAGGAGATCACCACAACGAAGACAGGATCATCCACCAGCACTAGAAATCACTGTCACAACTCCACCAGCTACAGAAACTCGAACACCGCCGGAAACATCACCAGTCGGCGCAGTCAGCCAGGAATTACGCGATACGGTTCAGGACCTCCATGCGGAGTTACTGAATGTCAGCACCCACCTGGCTGCCATTGAGGAGACACTTACACCCATCTCCGCTGCAGCACAATCCAGAGGAACGTCGCAGAGGCTCTCGAGCCAATCAAGCAGAAGCTTCATCGGCTCGCGATCCCAACTAACATCATCACCACCACCCGTGAGGCCGGGACACAGACTCGCCGCAGCAAGGAACCACCACCAGCTCAACAACGACCACCACAGTTCGCTCCTGGAAGAGCAACCTCCAGGGACTTCCACACCCACGACGGGCGCCCCTGCACGGAGCTGTGTCGAACAATGAAGTGCACGACACATCCCGACTGACTGACGCCAGGACTGAAGCATCATCATTCCAATCACCACCCTCTTCATCACCCACCATAAAATTCAGAGTTCACCACTCACCACTATCACCAGGATTGCTACCAGGTGGCATTCAGGACTTAGGTCATGGTTATCTCCTGGCACTTCAGCTTCACTCGCTGTAACTGCCACTGGCAGGCACCTTTCATCTTTCACCACCGAATACGCAGGTGCTTAATGCTGTACTAAAGCACCCGAAGACCAACATCTCTCGTCGAGGCTGAGAACCTGAGAAACTGGCGCCTCCCAGCTGCATCGACGAGATAAAGGGCTTCGAGCCACCAGGTCGACCAGAAGGGCAAACAGGGAAACCACTACAAATCCTGTCACAATAGCCATAAGGCTATCCTTGGGCGGGAAAGACCTGGTGCTTGTGGCGGTATATGACCCGCCGGATGGACGGCTCCACGAAGCGGACATCACGGCACTCCTGAACCTACACCACAGGGTATGCATTGCAGGCGACTTCAACGCATAACACTCAAGCTTGCACAGCCGCACCCAGAACATAAAGGGTCGGGGACGATACCGTCTCATTAGCGGAAACCCCGCCCTTTTCACGCACGGTCCGAGAGGTTTAACTCACTTCCTGCCACGCGGCGCGGCGGACGTCATAGATTTCATAGTCACCAAGAACATTCCATTTCACATGGATTTCTCGGTGGTTAATGCTCTGGACTCAGGCCACAACCCAGTTGTAGTCGACTTCGACGTTAACCTTACTGCGCTGCGAGTGCCAGACTGGGTTGAGGAAGTCGACTGGGACGCAGCCAGCAAAGCTCCCTGAAAGCACGACCTCGAATAGACTCGATAGAGCCTCTCGAAAAGGCAGCCGCGGGGTTTTCAACATTTGTCCTAAATGCGATTCGTGCTCACATACACCGCATCCCTACAGAAATAACGAACCCAACAGCCATCCCTGTCCCAATGAAGCGCCTCATCCAAGGAAAAATGCTGTGATAAGGCTATGGCAGAGATTCCGTCGCCCTAGGATAGGAGAAATACACCACAGGTTCAAATCCCTAGTTAGACGACTCCTAAGAAAACGCAGGCAAGTAGCTTGGGAAAACACGTTGCGCCACGTAAACCCACAGGAGAAGAAACCGTGGCGCATCGTCCGAGCTTTGCGGAAAGACAAAACTGTACACCAGCATCCTATGCACAGCCCTCGCGGAAGACTTGTCTTCTAACCGAAGGAGAAAGCAGAGGCGCTAGTAGACCATCTGAACATTCAATTCCAGCCCAGGAAGGACCCACAGAACGACGACCATACTGACCTCGTGGAACAAGCGGTAGAAGACTTCTTAGAAGTCGGACCAGCGGACCACGAGGCGTTCCACATCCCGATAGCTACCCCTAGCGGGGTAACTTCCACAACCCAGAACCTAAAATCCCGAAAAGGCCCTGGATAGGACCACGTAACAGCAGAAATGCTCCAGCACCTTCCCCTTACAGCCGTGATTCACTTGACTCGGATTTACAACGCGTGCCTCAGCATGAGCCATTTTCCAGTTGCCTGGAAACAGGCACATGTGATATGCGTTTTGAAGCCGGGTAAGAATCCTGTTTTCCCGTCTAGGTACCGATCCATCAGCCTCCTGCCAGTTATTTTGAAAGTGTTCGAGAAACTGCTCCTGACCCGCCTCGGACCTCATTTGGAGGAAGAAGGTCTCCTACCGGAGCATCAGTTTGGTTTTCGTTCTCCCACTCCACGACCGAGCAACTACTGAGAGTAGCCGAAAAAGCCTCCCTGGCTTACCAGGAGAGGGCTAAAACGGTGGCAGTGTTGCTCGACGTGGAAAAGGCATTCTCTACCACCAGGCACGAAGGGCTTGTCTACAAGCTCATACAGCATGAAATGCCCGCTCCATACTTTACTTGGTGGATAGTTTCCTTCAGGAACGTAGCTTCCATGTGAAGGTGGAGGAATATTTTTCAAGAGAAAGGACTATTGGCGCTGCAGTCCCCGAGGGCAGTGTACTGTCACCGGCACTCTTTGCTGCTTACATGGCAGATATCCCCACACACCCAAACACACACACACGCCAGTATGCGGACGATCTCATGGTCTTCGCTACTAACAGGCATGCCCGCTACAGCTACCGGCGAGTACAAACCCATCTCTGTGCCATCGATAGATTGATTAGGGTTTAAGGGCCCGTCGACAGCTAGGTCATTAGAGCCCGCCATCGATAGATGGTGCGAGAACTGGCGCATGTCTATTAACCCGGAGAAAAGCTCTGCGATTCTCCTGGCTAATACATTAGCAAACCGACTCCCGCGGGGCCTCGTGCTCCGGCGCCGTCGGATCCCTTGGGCCAATCCGGCGAAGTATCTCGGGGTCAAGCTGGATCGGAGGCTGACATACAGACATCACGTCTGGGGCAAAGTGCTACAAGGGCACGCAGCTCTCCGGCAGTTATATCCCATCCTCAGTTCCAAAACCATGCCTCTCCGCCTGAAGCTCCAGCTATACCGTGCGATTATCTCGCCTACTATACGGGTGTGAGATCTGGGGAACGGTGGCAAATTCCACCTTCATCAGACTCCGGACAACGCAAAATCGGGCACTAAGGACGATCTACGGTACTGGCTGGATACTTCGTGCTCACATCCTACACGAGCATTCCGGTGTCCCGTACATTATCGACGTGATAAGAACGCGAGCTCAAACAGTGTACAAGCTCTAGAACCACCCCAACCCGCTGGTAAACTCTCTGGGAAGATACGACCAGACATCCGCGCCGACTACCACCTTTCATACTGCCGAGGGACATCTTAGGTCCACTTGGATAAAAGGAGATGGGAAAACCGACAATCCGTATCCAAAACGGAGGAACACTGAGCAGTTCATCTCTCAGTGCGTGACTGCCGACCTGAACCTTGGAGGGGATTGGCTGATAGGGTTCAGTCAGTAGGCGGGCACCATCCGCTCGCGGACCAATCCCTCTGTAGCAACCATTCCGAACAAAATAAATACCCCAGACACAAAAAAAATTCCCTTTCAACGAGTGGAACCAAACTTTGGAAAACTTCAATCCCCTATCCAACGCGGTCTGGAGAATAGCAAAATGCTTAACACGTGCAAAAACGATAATCCCTCCACTAGTAAATATAAATACCAACACTATCGCTGAACTCCCTCAGGCCAGAGCAGAGGTCTTTGTGTCAACACTTGAAGTATTCAACCCAAATCCGCCACTGGGACAAGCAAATGGAGAAGAAATCAAATATCGAACACGAAGTAAACGAAACCGACTACTCGACCACGCACAACAAAATGCGAAAAACGAACGCGGGCGAGATAAGTTGGATAATTAGACACTTGCACAATAGAAAGGCCCCGGGGCCGGACAAAATACGCTTCGGCTGCTTGCCAAAATTTTCAACTACACTCTGGATAAAGGTAGATTCCCACCACAATGGAAAGAGGCAAAGATTGTCATGCTTCTGAAGCCAAAGAAAAATCTCTCGTTACCGGCCAACTACAGGTCAATTAGCCTATTAAACACAATAGGCAAGGTACTTGAGAAAATAATCCTCAAAAGAATAAACGCCCACATCGTCAAAAACAATTTACTAATTGCAGAACAGTTCGGTTTTAGATCGCAACATTCCACAACACTTCAACTAGTTCGACTAACAGAGCAAATTACCAAAGGCTACAACACCAATAAATCAACTGGCGCCATTTTCCTGGATATAGAGCGCGCTTTTGATAAAAGAGCGCAGGCTTTCACGGCCGGAGTCAATGTTACTAGAAGATATTTCCGGGCTGTTATGCCGTGATCTGCTGGAGTTAGAACTGCCAGACGTTTCGTCCACAACTGCGGTAGACATCTTCAGTGGCGCGGACGTAGTCTCCTCGGAGAATTAAGCGTAGCGTCTGAGGTGTCGGCTTTTTTTTTTTTTTTTTTCAAGTGGAGGAAAAATCCATTTACGGAGCCCCATGCGCTGGGAGGCACAAAGGGGGACTGTGGGCCTCACCCGAAGGTACTACTCCACTAAAAAACCTCCACCGGTGAATTCAGGAGTGGAAATCCGACAGTACCGCTAATGCACCTGTGGATTGTGGGTGTGGGTTTGTTGGCCGGCCACAAGGGCCTAAGCCAGGGAGAGATCGCCAGGACGTGAACATTGCCGTGGCCCTGGACACGCCCTTGGGAATTGAGTGAGGGAGTATTGGGTTAGTGATGTCTCCGGATGGAGACGTCTTCTAGTGGTTCTGAAATAAAGAGCATTTAGGGTGAGAATTTTGGTTTAATCAGGCCCCGTGAGGTCTGACGTCTCTCTATATAGTAGTTGTGTTATGCATTCCTGCTAGGAGGAACAGAGTCCGTGGTTATTAATGTGCTAGCTATTTGGTAGAAAATTTTATTTGAATCATGCAGTTGAAGCAATTATGCATTCCTGAAATTAGGAACAAAGTCAGTGGTTATTTATCTGTCAAAGGATTTGTTGGTTTACGCAGACCACGTGAGGTCTGACGTCACTTCATGCATTTGATGTATTAATGCATTCCTGAAATTAGGAACAGAGTCAGTGGTTACTTGTCTAAGATAATTTGTTTTTGTTGCTTGTGCTTTCCTGTAATAAGGAGCAGGGTCATTGAATTAATTTACTATTTACAAGTAGAGGCTGGAGAAGCCATTAGAGTAAGTCCGTGGTGATTGCTGTTGGTCAGTGTCGGGTTTCGCCTAAGCCGCCTGCCCAATCAGAGCATAGCTGCACTTAGACCGCACCCTTCCAGTGAGATCCGCCTTGACTACAATGTGCAAGGACTTTCAAGTGCCACTGGCAGAAGGAAAGGAATGGACATGCCATGGCTGTGTAATTCTGGGTGTTTTATCTAACTAACGCGTCTAAGTATTCTTGGATATTTATTTCCGGTTCCTTCAGGCCAATTGTTCTATCGAACAGCGAGAGAGGTCTTTTGTGCGTATCACGTTCGAGGTTATACAAACCTAGTTCTCGAATGAGGTGGTTGTGATTTTTGTCTTTCTTATCGTATAAGTTTGCACTTTGCGCTTTTATGCATTGTTCAATGGAGTGTAGCTTAAGCTCGTTGTGTATAAGATAAGCTGGTGCTACTTGTGGGAGCTTTGCTATTACTCTAACTATTCTGTTTTGTAGAGTTTGCAGCCTATTAATATGTGTTTTGGCGGCATAGCCCCAAACGGGGGCCGCGTATGTTAAGATGGGCCTTATCAGAGATTTGTAAAGCGTAAGGCCCATATTTAGTTGTAATTGGCTGTTTTTATTTATCATAGGGTAGAGTTTATTTAATTGGCCGTTTGCCTTTGCCCTGATGGTATCTATGTGCTTTTTCCAGGTCAGACCTTGGTCCATAGTAACACCTAAGTAGGGGACTTGGTCTTTCCATTCAATTTGCTCGCCTCTGTATAATACCAGAGGCGGTTGTGAATGCCTGGGGAGCCTGTGCTGTATTCGTTTAGTGAATATGATTGATTGGCACTTAGTGGTGTTTACTTTGATTCTCCACTTAGCAAACCACGGCTCCAGCTCATTTAGAGCGTTCTGCAAGCGCAGGTGGATGATCCGAGGCTGCGTGGATTGCGTTACTAAGGCTGTATCGTCCGCATATATGTATTTATCAGTACGCGTGAATTCTGGCATATCGTTAATATATAGATTAAAAAGCGTCGGCCCAATTAAACTTCCTTGTGGGACTCCTGCCCTAATGGGCCTTAGAGTGGAGGAGCAGTCCTCCACTACCACCCGGAAGTGTCTTGTGCTTAAATAGTCTTTGATTAGCGCGATCATTGAATCGGAGAAATTGTAAGTTTTTAGCTTATGGAGTAGGCCCGAATGCCAAACTTTATCAAAAGCGCGCTCAATATCCAGAAAGATGGCGCCAGTTGATTTATTGGTGTTATAGCCTTTCGTAATTTGCTCTGTTAGTCGTAGTAGTTGAAGTGTTGTGGAATGTTGCGATCTAAAGCCGAACTGTTCCGCAATTAGCAAATTGTTTTTGACGATGTAGGCGTTAATTCTTTTGAGGATTATTTTCTCAAGTACCTTGCCTATTGAGTTTAATAGGCTAATTGGCCTGTAGTTGGCCGGTAACGAAAGATTTTTCTTTGGCTTAGGAAGCATGACAATCTTTGCCTCTTTCCATTTAGGTGGGAATCTACCTTTGTCCAGAGTGTAGTTGAAAATTTTTGCAAGCAGCCGAAGAGCTGCTTGCGGGAGATTTTTAAGTACCGCATTTGGTATTTTGTCCGGCCCCGGGGCCTTTCTATTGTGCAAGTGTCTGATTATCCAACTTATCTCGCCAGCGTTTGTTTTACGCATTTTGTTGTGCGTGGTCGAGTAGTCGGTTTCGTTTACTTCGTGTTCGATGTTTAAGATTTCTTCTTCATTTGCTTGTCCCAGCGGTGGATTTGGGTTGAATACTTCCTCAAGTGTTGACGCAAAGACCTCTGCTTTGGCCTGAGGGAGTTCAGCGATGCTGTTAGTATTTCCATTTACTAGTGGAGGAATTATCGTTTTTGTTCGTGTCAAACATTTTGCAATTCTCCAGACCGCATTGGATTGGGGATTGAGGTTTTCCAAAGTTTGGTTCCACTCGTTCCCCACGAATTCCCTAGTCTGGGTCGTCACTGCGCTCAACGCGTCCAGATACTCTTGTCGGTGGATTGGATTTCTAGTCCTTTGCCACTTGCGACGTAACCGATTGCGGTTTTGGTGCAAGAGTTTAATATCCGTTGGATATCGAGTGTTGATATTTGGCCTGAATCTTAGTGGGACACAGTTTGTTGTCGCGAGATTTATTGCGAGTTCTAATTTGTTAATTGCTTCGTCGTGTGTTTGTGGTGAATTTATTTCCATGTCAGGTAAATAGTTTTCGACAGAATTTCTAAAGTCGTCCCAGTTTACCTGGTTATAATTTAAGGTGGGTGCTTCTGGCTTGAACCTAAGAGGTAATTGGATTTCCATCAGCACTGGGAGATGGTCCGACGTTAGTTCGTGTAGGACGCTACATTCAATGTTGAAATTGATATTTTTGGTAATTGCGATATCTAGTATATCTGGAGAATGGTTGTTTACGTGAGGGATATGTGTTGGTTCTTCCGGCCCCATCACGAGAAAGTGAGTGTTATTTATGTAATTTAGTAATTTTGAGCCTTGCGGGTTCGGGTTTATACTGTGCCAAATTTGGTGCTTGCAGTTAAAGTCCCCAGCCGCTATAACTTTAGTGTCTAAGCGCATTACTTTGTCCACGTCCTCCGTGTCCACATCCCCCGGGGGATTATAGACAGCTGCTACGGTCAGTGTAGCATAGGACGTGTTCATTTTTACCGCGGTAGCTTCTAAACGGTTAAGCCCCGGGACGTAAACTTGATGGTGCCTAATAGTGGACTGTATGACTACTGCTGTCCCTCCTCCCCGGCGGTTACGGTCAGTCCTGTAAATTGTGTAACCTGGCAGGGTAAATCTATCGGGTTCACCTAAATGGGTTTCATTTAAAAGGGCAATTTGGATTGAGTGCGTTTGCAGAAAGTCCGCTAGATCTTTCTTCTTTCTGCGCACTCCTCGGCAGTTCCAGAAAACTAAGTTAATTTTGTCCGTTTCAGCCATGGCGATGTGCATTTAGGGCTTGGATAAGTTCGGTGAGAAAGTGAACAAAAACTACGGAGTCTAGTTCCTTACCATCACGTGTGTGACTCCTGAACGTCCTAAGCTGTTCCTCTATGACCTCCAAGGGAACAGAGTTCTGGGGAAGCCTCATTGCGTGCATTAGTTTGGACGCGGCCTGTTTATTCACTTGATGAATTTTAGGTGGTCTGGGGGCCTGTCTTGTGGGGGTGAGCGACTTAGGTGCGGGAGGGTGAGGCCCTCCTGCTACTTGTGTGGGTGTGTGTGTACTAGTGTGTGTGTGGGGGGGGGGTTTTGGGAGGGGGTGAGGGGGTCGCTCATACCTAGCTGGGCTCTCCTCGGTGACTAGCCGGGGAGCCACAGCCACAGGGGGCTCTGCTATAAGGGCCGGCCGGACTTTGCCTTTTCTTCCTACCGTGAGCCACCCTGTGTGGTGCGTTGATGCACTAGCGGCAGCCTCAGGGAAGCTATGTGTCCTAGGGGCGGGTCTTTTGAGGCTGCGCGCGGGGGGGTTTAGAGGCCTTCGTGCACTCTGCCTGGTAGACGGAGCAACCGCGCCATGTTGCTCCGTGGCCTATTTGGCCGCAGAGTATACAGTGCCGTTCCAAGGGGGGAACGGCGCACGTACCTGAGGGATGGGGGCCTGAACATTTGGCGCAGACGAACTGTGGGGCCCTACAGTCCCGCAGTGTGTGCCATAATTGCTGGCATCTGGAACACTGCTTCGGTTCAGGAGTGCTTTTGTAAACTTCCACCCTAACCTTAAAGTGTGCCAGAAATTTGAGGGCCATTAACTTAGCTTCTATATCAGGGGAAGCTGCCACCTCTATAAGGTACATAGGCAGCGGGGTGCGACGCCAGTTGCGTTTACGCATCCGTACGGCTCTGAGCGCCGGTATTCCAATCTGTGCCAGGTCTTCTACTAGTTCCTCACTGGTGACTTCGGCGTACAACCCCTTAATAACATACCTTACGGATCTCTCTTGGGGGTGGGGGACTAGGTAGTGGGGTACGCCTTTTGACTTGAGGTAACCTTCCCAAATTTGGTAGTCCCTCAAGCAGGACACATTGAGTGTAATGTCACCGGAGTTCCGGGCCGTAGAAAAGAAATAGTCAAATGTGACTGTATGTGACTTATTAAAGTCTTGGGAAAGGGAGCGTAAAATACTTGCCTGGCTCTTGTGGATGTACAGTGGTGCCAGGTCTGCCCTCTTTACTGTGAGTGGGTTCTCGGGGATTTTGGTGGAGCTGGCATTCTCCGTGTGTGTGTGAGTGCTTGGAACTATCTCCGTAGGATCGCTCGAGGTACTGGGCTTGGGAGAGGCCGGACGGGTGGGAGTAGGTTCCTCGGGTTGCGGAGAGTTCTTAGGTGCCGTTTTAGGAGTGGGGGTTGTAGGTTTTTTGTTGGGACCGGATTTGACCAGTTTGCTTCTCAGCGCCCTGGTCGTCTCCGTGGAGTTGGAAGTGGACGCCTTGGAGTTTCCTGCCATCGCGTAATAGCAAAGAGTGTGAAAGGGATAAAGTATTTAATAAGGGCCTAATGGGATCTTAAAACTAAATAGAAACAGAGGAAAAGAGAAGAGTAGAAAGAAAGAGCAGCTAGTGAGCGCTAAGAAGCACGGGGAGAAGAGGGCCGGACCTCAAAGAGGCGCTTAAGCTAATCTAAGAGATTGCTCGCTATAGCCTTACTCCCCTACTCGTCTAAACTGTTGTTTGGTGCCTTAGCGCAAGCGCTTTAGCTGAGCTTTGGATTTCTCCACGGCAATGCTCGAACCGCAATCCAACGGCGGCAGCTTCTTTGCTGCGACGATACTGGAAGTTCTCTCTCTCTCTCTCTCTCTCTCTGCTGATGTTGCTGTCTCGAAGTTCTCCGCCGGAATGTGTCGGCTGTCCGAGCTGCTGTATTTATACCCCGAGCGGCCTCCGCTGATTGGTCCGGCTGGCGGACGGCAGGGCAGGGGTGGGAGGTTCCATCCAATGTGTTGTTTCCTCTTGATTGGTTCATTTTTATTATTCCTGTTAACCGTTGTTTCTTGCTTTCAATGACGGGGTACCAGTTGTTGTTCAGTTTCAAGGCTTCTTCTTTCTTATTGAAATTGTGGGGATGTTTGTAAATCTCAATGGCTTCGCGTTGTAGCCGGGCATGGTAGTGTGTAGTGGATGACAGAATGCTGGTATCCTGGAACTTGATGATGTGTTCGCCCTTCGCTTCAATGGCGTGTTGTGCAACTGCGGATTTGTCCGTATGGCCCAGACGGCATCCTCTTTTGTGTTCGGCGAGTCTGGTGTTTATGCTGCGTTGTGTAGTCCCAATGTAAACGGAGCCACAGGAACAGGGAATACGATATACGCCAGCTGAAGACAGGGGGTCCCGGGGATCTTTGGCTGAACGTAGTAGATTTTTAAGCTGTTTAGTGGGCTTGAAGACAGTTTTCACATTATGTCTCTGCAGTATGCGTTGGATACGGTCGGTCACATTTTGTAAGTATGGAAGGAAGACCGTACCTTTATGTTTGGGTTTATCTGTAGTGAGTGAGGCAGGTTTTGGTCTCGCAGGACGGAAGGCTCTAATGAACCAATCAAGAGGAAACAACACATTGGATGGAACCTCCCACCCCTGCCCTGCCGTCCGCCAGCGGGACCAATCAGCGGAGGCCGCTCGGGGTATAAATACAGCAGCTCGGACAGCCGACACCTCAGACGCTACGCTTATTTCTCCGAGGAGACTACGTCCGCGCCACTGAAGATGTCTACCGCAGTTGTGGACGAAACGTCTGGCAGTTCTAACTCCAGCAGACCACGGCATAACAGCCCGGAAATATCTTCTAGTAACATTGACTCCGGCCGTGAAAGCCTACGCTCTCTTATGACTCGCCTCTACGGGGAGGAGATATATCGTCTGATCCGTCGACTGGAAGTGCTGCGCAAGCAGAAATCCACTCTTCTGTGTTCACTTACATTTCTTCTACGTTGCCGTGATTCAGGGATCATTCCTAGATTCCTCCGACAGAAGCGCCATTTTCATTCAGCCGCTGCTCACCGTATCTACAACCGCTCCGAACACGCCTTGCTCCGAGAACGTATTCACCAGACTAGACGTGAGCTCTCCTCCAACAACTACCAGTTGCTGGGATTACACCTAAAACTAAGTAACACACTTCATAGATATGATTGGGACAACGCAGACAGGATTACTCACAACTCCATGACTCACAACCAGAACAACACCACTACTCGCCACAAGAAAAAGTTTGAACGCCTTACGACTGCCAACAAACCTTCTACGACTCCGGACACCAGTCGCACAGTGGTTAATTTATCTAATCATCAACTGTCACCAGACGAGACTTCTCTACTTGCCAAAGGAGGAAATTATGCGGTGGTCACTACCACTGTTCCAGTGGAGGACATCATTTCTAACATTGAATCTGGGATACGAGGCCTTCCAGCCGTCATAACCAATGAGATTCGCCGTGAATCCGCTAGGATTCTCCAACATGCGAAAGCTCCACCCAGGAATCTTACTTTCAAAGAAAGGACTGCCTTGAGGGATTTGAACAACAACAAAAGCATCATCGTCTGCTCAGCGGACAAGGGGAATGCCACTGTCATTCTTAACCAACAGGACTATGAAGACAAAATCTCAGATCTTCTTAAACCTGACACTTACCGCAAAATCCAGCGAGATCCCACAACTCGCATTCTACGAAGAACCAATGGCCTCATCAAGGCTTCTTCCCTGCCAGCAGAAGACAAACGTCGCATCATCAAATCGGAAGCTCAGCCTCCCAGACTTTATGGTTTACCAAAAATTCACAAGGCTGATGTCCCCCTGAGGCCCATTGTCAGTGGAATTGGATCTCCGACTTACGCCTTAGCCAAACATCTAGCCTAACTACTACAACCTCACGTCGGATCGACAGACTCTTTCATTAAAGACTCTACACATTTCATCCAAAAACTACAAGGTATCACGCTACAACCCCATGACCTTCTAATCAGTTTCGATGTGGTCTCACTCTTCACCATGGTTCCAGTGCAGGAGACACTCACTCAGCTGAAAGGCATCTTCTCAGACGACATTATTACACTCTTCCACCATGTTCTCACCACTACTTCCAGTGTAACCAGTCCTACTATGAACAAATAGATGGCGTTGCCATGGGTAGCCCCCTGAGCCCAGTGGTGGCCAATTTTTTCATAGAATCCTTCGAGTCTACTGCCTTAGCCTCAGCTCCACGAAAACCAACAGTTTGGCTCCGCTACGTAGACGACACTTTCGTCGTATGGCCCCACGGAAAAGAAACCCTCCAAGACTTCCTGTTACAACTAAACAGCATCAACCCCCGCATACAATTCACCATGGAGGAAGAGAAGGATGAACAGATAGCTTTTTAGACGTCTTGGTCAGCAGGAAAGCAGACGGCTCACTTGGGCACACTGTCTACCGTAAGCCCACTCATACGGACCGCTATTTAAACAAGGCCTCTAATCATCATCCCAAACAAAAGCGAGCCATGATTAGGACACTTGTCAATCGGGCTTCTCGCATTTGCGAGCCACATTTGCTACCACAAGAACTCCATCACCTTGAACTAGCTTTATTATCGAATGGATACTCAGTTCAAGAAGTCAAAAGAGCCTTCCGTCCTGCTAGACCAAAACCTGCCTCACTCACTACAGATAAACCCAAACATAAAGGTACGGTCTTCCTTCCATACTTACAAAATGTGACCGACCGTATCCAACGCATACTGCAGAGACATAATGTGAAAACTGTCTTCAAGCCCACTAAACAGCTTAAAAATCTACTACGTTCAGCCAAAGATCCCCGGGACCCCCTGTCTTCAGCTGGCGTATATCGTATTCCCTGTTCCTGTGGCTCCGTTTACATTGGGACTACACAACGCAGCATAAACACCAGACTCGACGAACACAAAAGAGGATGCCGTCTGGGCCATACGGACAAATCCGCAGTTGCACAACACGCCATTGAAGCGAAGGGCGAACACATCAAGTTCCAGGATACCAGCATTCTGTCATCCACTACACACTACCATGCCCGGCTACAACGCGAAGCCATTGAGATTTACAAACATTCCCAAATTTCAATAAGAAAGAAGAAGCCTTGAAACTGAACAACAACTGGTACCCCGTCATTGAAAGCAAGAAACAACGGTTAACAGGAATAATAAAAATGAACCAATCAAGAGGAAACAACACATTGGATGGAACCTCCCACCCCTGCCCTGCCGTCCGCCAGCCGGACCAATCAGCGGAGGCCGCTCGGGGTATAAATACAGCAGCTCGGACAGCCGACACCTCAGATGCTACGCTTATTTCTCCGAGGAGACTACGTCCGCGCCACTGAAGATGTCTACCGCAGTTGTGGACGAAACGTCTGGCAGTTCTAACTCCAGCAGACCACGGCATAACAGCCCGGAAATATCTTCTAGTAACGCTTTTGATAAAGTTTCGCATGCGGGCCTACTCCATTAACTAAAAACTTACAATTTCTCCGAATCGATGATCGCGCTAATCAAAGATTATATAAGCACAAGACACTTCCCGGTGGTAGTGGAGGACTGCTCCTCTACTCGAAGGCCCATTAGGCCGGGAGTCCCACAAGGAAGTTTAATAGGGCCGACGCTTTTTAATCTATATATCAATGATATGCCAGAATTCACGCGTACTGATAAATACATGTATGCGGATGATACAGCCTTAGTAACGCAATCCACGCAACCACGGATCATCCACCTGCGCTTGCAGAACGCTCCAAATGAGCTGGAGCCGTGGTTCGCAAAGTGGAGAATCAAAGTAATCACCACTAAGTGCCAATCAATAATTTTCACAAAACGCATACAGCACAGGCTCCCCTGGCATTCACAACCGCCTCTGGTATACAGAGGCGAGCAAATTGAATGGAAAGACCAAGTCATTTACTTAAGTGTTACTACGGACCAAGGTCTGACCTGGAAAAAGCATATAGACACCATTAGGGCAAAGGCAAACGGCCAATTAAATAAACTCTACCCTATGATAAATAAAAACAGCCAATTACAATTAAATATGGGCCTTACGCTTTACAGATCTCTGATAAGGCCCATCTTAACATACGCGGCCCCCGTTTGGGGCTATGCCGCCAAAACACATATTAATAAGCTGCAAACACTACAAAACAGAATAGAGTAATAGCAAAGCTCCCACAAGTAGCACCGGCATATCTCATACACAACGAGCTTAAGTTACACTCCATCGAACAGTGCATAAAAGCGCAAAGTGCAAACTTATACATAAGAAAGACAAAAATCACAACCACCTCATTCGAGAACTAGGTGCGTATAACCTAGAACAAGATACGCACAAAAGACCTCTCGCTGTTCGATAGAACAATTGGCCTGAAGGAACCAGAAATAAATATCCAAAAATACTTAGACGCGTTAGTTAAATAAAACATCCAGAAATACACAGCCATGGCATGTCCATTCCTTTCCTTCTGCCAGTGGCACTTGAAAGTCCTTGCTCATTGTAGTCAAGGCGGATCTCACTGAGAGGGTGCGGTCTAAGTGCAGCTGCGCTCTGATTGGGCAGGCGGCTTAGGCGAAATCCAACACTGACCAACAGCAATCACCACTGACTTACTCTCAAATGGCATCTACCGCCTCTACTTGTAAATAGTAAGTTAATTCAATGACCCTGCTCCTTATTTCAGGAAAGCACAAGCGACAAAAACAAAAATTTCTCTTAGATAAGTAACCACTGACCCTAATTTCAGGAATGCATTAACACATCAAATGCATGAAGTGACGTCAGACCTCACGTGGCCTGCGTAAACCAACAAATCCTCTTGACAGATAAATAACCACTGACTTTATTCCTAATTTCAGGAATGCATAATCGCTTCAACTGCATGAATCAAATAAAATTTCTACCAAATATCTAGCACATTAATAACCACTGACTCTGTTCCTACTTGCAGGAATGTATAACACAACTACTACATAGGTGACGTCAGACCTCACGGGGCCTGATTAAACCAAAACTTTCACCTTAATTGCTCTTTATTTCAGAACCACTACTAGACGTCTCCGCCCGGAGACATCACTGACCTAATACTCCTTCACTGAATTCCCAAGGGCGTGTCCAGGGCCTCGCCAATGTTCACGTCCTGGCGATCTCTCTCCTGGCTTAGGCCCTTGTGGCCGGCCAACAAGCCCACACCCTCAATCCACAGATGCATTAGCGATACTGTCGAATTTCCACTCCTGAATTCACCGGTGGAGGTGGTTTTTTACCTTCGGGTGAAGCCCACAGTCCCCTTCTGTGCCTCCCAGCGCATGGGGCTCCGTAAATGGAGTTTTCCTCCGCTTGAGAAAAAAAGAAAAAAAATTCCCTTCCTCCTATCCAGGCGAAATAAACCGCTGTTTTTCTTCCAACTCTACTACTGTCTCCCCTTTCCAAGAAAAAAAAAGTCCCTTCCCCACTTCGCCTCGAGCTGGCAACATCTCTTTGACAACATGGGTAAACGCCAACGCAAAACTAGGACTACGCCGGTCTCGCCAGCTGCGGCCGAGCGTCGCAACACCGCCTCGGCTGGCCAGTCCAGTCAGGAGCTACCGGAAGAAACACCTGATGCCTCCGCCGCTACAAACGAAGCACCACCGGGACCGCACACACTGCACCGGGGTACGTTTAGTGCCGTGTTAGTGGGCGTCCCGCACCACCTACCGACGCAGCTTCTCCAGGGCTATGCCGCGAAACTGTGGCCTTCAATTACGAGGGTCACACGCATTCAGTCCAAGAGAGGCCCAACTCCACTAGTGCGCCTCTTTACAGAAAAGGCTCATTATGACGCAGCCCTCGACGCCGGCCTGGAACTTCTCGGGGAGTCCCTACGGATCGAACCGAGCCGGGCCGATTTCACTCCACCCTGCCGTCGCTGTTGCCTGTACGAGCACAGCGAAGCTGGATGTGCTGCAGCTCCACGGTGCCACTACTGCGGGGCACCAAACACAACAGCATCCTGCACCCAGCACGACCTCTCTAGACGTCGCCGCTTCTGCGCTTCCTGCTGGGGGCAGGATCACTACACCGGGCAAGCTTACTGCCCGTTGAGGAAGCAGCCAACACCGTCTCAGCCGAAAGCCCCGCGGTCACCACCGGTCAGCGCCAGGCCAGCCTGCCGCAAGACAGTGGTGACCAGAGCAAGACAGCCGACGTCACGCCGAACTAGATCTCCACAACCTCTGCTACTATGATCCTCCAAAGGCTGGAAGACCTCCAGGCAGAGATCGCCAACCTGCACACCAAGCTAAACAACGCCGAAGAAACCTTCAGTGACTTCAGGGAAACCATGGCATACTACCCGCGCACGGAGGCTCTGATGCCTACCAAGCTCGAGGCGGCTGGTAACCAGAGGACCCTGGAGTCAAAACTCAACGAACTACTCTTATTGCTCCGAAGGCTCGTCAAGGAAGAGGTGACAGCTCTACAGACGTTGCTGGAGGAGCGATATCCTACAGACTTACGGGGTCACTGCAGCACCTCCGACGCAACACAATCGTGGACGTCGGCGGTATTAAGCATCACAACTGAATTTCCTTAATTTCCTTCACCTAATTCTCCCTTCTCTAGCACACATGACTTCCCAAAGGCGTAATCAGGGCCTCGGCCATGTTTACGACCTGGCGACATCTCTCCTGGTTTCGGCCCTTGTGGCCAGCCAATAAACCCGCTCCCTGAATCCGCAGGTGTAATAGCGGTACTGCTAAACCTTTCCTCCCTAAATTCTCTCCGGGGGAAGTTGTTTAGTGGGTAGTACCTTCCGGTGAGGCCCACAGTCCCCCTCTGTGCCACCCAGCACATGGGATTCCGCAAATGGATTTTTCCTGCACTTGAAAAAAAAAATTCCCAGTTCACTCTTCCCTAGTATATCATACTGTCAACTTCATGTCGCAGCTAAAGCCGTGTAACGGCTAGGTACTATGGAAACGACACCCGAGCAGGGGGATAATCCCCGTTCGACTCGAACTTCCTCTGGGCCTCCGAGTCTTCCTCTCAATCTTTTGATCCTGAAGAAGGCCATGGGGTCGTCAATGTTTTTAAAACTGGCACGGCTTATCACCCGTGAAGCCTTGAGTAATAATTTGAAAACAGTTAAAAGCTTCAACCCGGAATTTCTTTGGAGAGTAATGTACAGTTTATCTTTCTTCCAGCCCAGCATACTCTGAAGGAAAATTTTAAATGGTTTCATATATAACTTCTGAATGAAAATCTGAAGAAAGGTTTTAAGGAACAAAAAGGCATATACAGCGGAGACCTGTTTGTCTCAGGTAACTGGGACAGAGTAACTCAGATGGCAGAAAATCGGTACGATGCAATATGTAGGATATTATGGTTTAACGTTATAACTGGTTAAAGTGTTGCCTAAATGGAAATAAGCATTTAATTAATTTAACTAAAGTATTACACAAATGGAAATACTGTAGTACTTGCAATACTTTTTTTAAAATCAAGTTACAATTGTCCTTACAAGTCCTCTTGTTTGTTGTTCAAGGCTGTTGCACCACCGTCTCATCCAAAACAAATTGTGTGGCAGACACTTCTCTTGACGTTCTCTGTAAGCCGCCACTGCCTCAATCGCACACAGGCCTCCTGTTTGAGGAATGTGTTCCATGCCCTCGTCATTACCTTCGTTATCACTTTTATCAGTCTTCTAAACATACTTCAACAATATCATTGTATGTTAGTTTCTGCTGCTTGCCTCTATCCAATCAACCCATGATGCCTTCTTAGTTCACAAGCTCAGTAACAGTTTGTTGGAGTCACTAGTTTTTTAATATCATTATTAGGGCTGTAGATTGCGGTAGTAGGCATTTTCTCAATACCAAGCCGTTTCTGCCATGACTTCCTCATTGTATGTATCATCCTTGATGCTATTCCATGTCTTGACCATCCAATACGCCACATTCTTTAATGTTATTGATTTCAGAGTGTCTGTCAGACCTATCCCATCACCCAAACATTTGTTTTGCGCAGCCTCTTCCTACAATTTCTCTTCAAGGTTTCCAGGATGCCTAGATCGAAAACAAGTGATGTTAAGTTTAGTGGCAGAAAAATCGTGTTGATATCACCACTGACTACTGCCTCCACATTTGGGTATGATCTTGCAGTATCGAGCAGAAGCAAAGCTTTGCAGGGTAATTTTTTTCTGTCCTAGAAATGCCTCTACAACAGGAACAAACTGTCCCTGAAACCACTCTAGAAATATACAAGTCCATCCAAGTATTATTTTGATTTTTGTAGACAATAGGAAAGATTTTCATGTTCATATTTTTAAAAGCTCTGGGGTTGTTTGCTTTACCAATAATCAGAGGTTTCAGTTACAGAGAGCCAGGCGCACTGCTGCAGCCAAAGACAGTAACCTTAGCTTTGCTTTTTTTTTGTACCCAGAAGCAGATCTTTCACAATGGGCTACCACAGTCCGTAATCAAGTCCTGTTTCTTCAGAACTGAAGATCTGTTCTGAAGTAAGGCCATGTTTTAAAATTATACAGGGTGGGGCAAATAAAAGTGGCCTAGAGAACAATCGTAGCTGCCAGTCCAGGCCTCTTTTATTTGTCTCAACCTATATTTTCAAATTGTTTTTGGAAAATGGCCACATCTCCTTTGCTGGCAACTTTTACTAGCTACCTTCAGCTATCTTATGCTGTACCATTTCTTCCAACTAATTAACCAACTCACGCTAGCTGAGAACTAGTGCAGGATGGTTAATTTGTTGGAAGAAATTGATTTCAAGGAACTCAAGTGCTTCTGCTTGAATTATTGCCCCCCCTCCCGATTGGACTCCCTTTGACTGCATTTCAGAAAACCAGATATATGTAAAAAGCTTCAGATGTTTTTCCATACTCTCATTACTTAAGGGTTACCCGACCAAAACATTCATGGCAGTTGACAACCTGGGACCTTACTTCTCAATATCTGCCCCTTTCCATCTCCAATCCATCAATGTAACTTCTTCCAATTCAGCTGACACATTTTTAATTGTCTCACCGCTGTCAAGATAGCACATAGCACTTAATTTGGCTTGCTATGAAGCTACCAATCACTTACATTTGCCACTCATCTTGGTAACAAATCATAGAATAGTAATGCACAAAACAATGCAACATGTTTGGGACATTGAGATACAACTCGAGTCAAGGAAGCAAAGTAACAGATGTGGAACTAAGCATGAAGATCTGCAAATGGCTCCACTCCCTGCCAAAGTTTGCCTATATGGACTAACTTGCACTCAACTTGAGAATTGTTGCATGTTAGATTAGTTATTATTGTAACTAGCAGCATGTTATGAATTTTACTGTTAATTATGTTGACAAAATGAGTGCATGGAGACTTAGATAAGCAGATCTTGGTTAAATGGGTTTCTACTGTATCACAGAGTTAACCCTTTATTGCCTGGTGTGTCTTATAAGATACATAAGCTTTTTTTCCTATTTGTACTAGTTTTAACTTTTTTTCCTGCTATATTCGTGTTATACTGTCTGTCACCAATTAAAAATACATATTTGAGATGGTTTGAATTGTAAAAAAGTAGGCCTCCCAGACCGCCTAATCTAAACCGGTTTCGAATTAGAGGAAGAACGGCATATGTAGCAAAATAATTCAGGCAATAGAGGGACAGGATATGTGAACACTTGAAGGACCTGTAACCCACGCACCCTCCCTCCAACCTTACACATGAAATGCATAGCTAAATGTCAATCAAGTAGTACAGTTCTTTCTTTTATTTATATATGTATTTTTTAAAGGTTTAACAGTCTTAAGCTAGGTATATCAGACAAATGAAATGGGTGAAACAATGCTTCAATGAGCTTGGACCCCATAGAGCTTAGAGTTACCCAAAAGTCATCTTTCAGGATAAGGATAAACACTGGAAAAAGCCAATAAAATGATGTTCCTGGGTTTATTGGCCAGGTCCAGTTGATGTGTAAACACCTGATGTTTCGCCAGCCATTCCGACGAGTATCATCAGAGGAAGTGACTTGTGGCATCAGTGTTATATATGATGGGACGAGACTGCCCCTCTCTCCTATTGGCTGAGCCCTGCCAATCGTGGCCTGTGTCAAGTTTTATGTCTGGCTGGGTGGCCAATAAACCCGGGAACATCATTTTACTGGATAGACACCGGCTGGAAAGCCTTAGCTCACATACTGGAGAAAAAAAAACCTTTCAGGTAACCCACCCTGAGATTCGAACTCAGGGGCTTTTGAATTGTTTTTTTTCCTTAGTGTTTCTCGTTCAGATATTGGTGGCTCTTCTTTATGAACAGCACAGCCACAACGTGCCTGCTACTGGCCAAAGTGTGAACTAATTAGGAAAGGTAGACTTGGAACAAAACCTCAAAATTGTATCAATGTTGAGAGTTACAATCCTGCAAGCGGAGTTGCTCAGACATGTGGGTTCCACATAATTTCTTTAATGGAAAATAGTGGCATGATATGGTTTAAGCACCACCACCTTAGCACACTGGTAGCGCACTTGCCTCTGGTGCAGAGGACCTGGGTTCAAACCCCAGTACCAGCATTGGGAATTTTCCCCCCAGTGGGAGGTCTGGCATGCGGTGCACTCAGCATCGTTAGGTCCCAGAGGGGACAATTGAGGAGCTACTTGACAAAGCAGTGACCCCAGGTCGCAAAAGTGGCATAACCAGCTGGGAGGGCTTGGGGTGATGACCATGTCCCACCCTCCAGTTCTGCACCTCTCATGATGCCAGTAGTGTATGAAAGTGGGGGACACAGTGGCCTTGGCCCGCGAAAGGCTGTTACGCTGGGGGATATGGTTAAAGGTTTAAAACACTAAATTATATATCATGGTAAAGTGATGTTCACTGTTCTGGTTATTGTATAGAGACCTTCTGGACCCCAAACATTCTGCCCTACCTCCCCTTATGGGTGGCCTTATCTGTATACACATATGAGCATCAAATAAAAAATCTGATGTGTTGCACTCATAACTTTCTCTACTCTTGTACTAACCATACTTACAAACTCTTACTCCTATATCTTCTTTGTTAGTCGAGATAAACATTTGCAGAAATTATTTTATTGCTTATTTCCTTGTAGGTGCAAGGAGAATATGAGATTACAGCAGGCTTTGAATGATAGTCAAATCTTTTAAAGCTTTGAGATTCTGTTCTCTTTGCATGGTTAACATGAAAAAATGAACAACAATGTTGCATTTGATGAAAGTTTAAGATTTCCAAAACTTAGGCAAATAACGAATATCTCCAAAATGGTTAACTCTACAAAAAATTTATTTGGATATAAATTATGTGTTTTAGTGAGATCCACGTCTTTTTTGTTAAGCAAGATTTTGTCTATCTCTTATGGTTTACGAGTTATTCAGAAGTCATCCAGAGTAAACAGGACTACATAGGGTATAACCAGAAAATTCAAAATATACATTTCATCTGTCATAAAAAATATCTTAAACATGTAATTTTAATCAAAATCGTTAGAACCATTTTTAAGAAAATCAAACTTTTCGAAAAATTTTCCATGTAAAGGGTAGTTTAGTGTGGAGCAATTTTCTTCAAAATCATTGTCGCATCATTGAAAGACATTAAACTTAAATACCAACTTTGGTTTTTAACCAACTTTTCATGTTTGAGTTATGTTGTCCACAGACTAACAGACACAAACACACACACAGACCTTTTTCTAAAAACACTTTTTTTTTTTTTTGTATTCAGGGAGCCTCAAAATATACCTTTCCGGTGAAATCTTGGCATCAAATTTTTGGGTCGAATACAATACTTCCTCTACTTACCAGTAGAGAAAGCAAAAAAGCATTAAGTTCATAACAAGGAAGTTTTCAGGAGAAAGGAAAAAAATATTTCCGTAACTTATTGGCACTTTTTAAAGTTCTTCATACTTAATTGTAGTATAAATACCACTTTCCTAAACAGTGCTGTCATCAAAATCATTTTTGCTTAACACCACATTTATAATGAAAATGCCCGTGTGTGTGTGTGTGTGTGTGTGTGTGTGTGTGTGTGTGTGTGTGTGTGTGTGTGTGTGTCTGTGCGCGCGCGTGTGGATATTTCAATAAACAATTTCAATTCCACTTACAAAGCAGTTTTATACATCTTTTGTGTACCTATATTTCCTTAAGAAAAGGTCTTCAAATTTCATATCACAATTTCTGTAAACATCTTTAAGCCAATGTTTCTTTCAACACAACTGTGTATTTAAACAAGGGATACATATTTCTTCCTCCAAATAGTAAAATTCTTCAGTCTGGTTTTTGCTAACTCAAACGTTAACTCTGTCAATAGAGATATGAATAGCTTTAAGTTCATCAGGTTCATCAGGTTCATCAGGTGTGGATCTTCATTGTTGTATCCAAA
Organism: Tenodera sinensis; assembly: GCA_030765045.1. Taxonomy (NCBI): domain Eukaryota; kingdom Metazoa; phylum Arthropoda; class Insecta; order Mantodea; family Mantidae; genus Tenodera; species Tenodera sinensis. The sequence continues at coordinate 179,787,581 of CM060964.1, forward strand.
GGATAATGCAAGAAAACAAGAACGATGACAAACTTTTCAGTCCTGATTCCATCTCTTACACACTGCCCACACACTGCTTGTATGTTTAAAAATACCAGCAGTAAGTTGGTTGGCATAAAAAGAAAGAAAAGAGAACTTAGTATTTCTTGGCAATTTTTTAAAATTAGTATGAGACAAAACACAAAGTTATCTCTATATCCTCTGTGTGCATTCCACTGCATGTATTTTCATGAGGGTAGTACACTACATACTCTTGATCACATGCCACAAGCTATTAACCTCAGTTTTTTGTTGGTCCGGGTGATTCAGATGGTTAGGCATTGACCTACTGATCCTAAGGTTGCAGGATTAAACCCAGCTCAGACCAAAGGTTTTTTGAAATGTGTTTAAAAGTGAACGCTGCACATCAGTAGATCTACTAGGAAGTAAAAGAATTCCTGCAGGATGAAATTCCGACACACCGGCAGCACTGGTATGATCCTGGCCATTGATGTCATTAACAAAGAAAACAATTAAAATAATTAACCTTCATTTTATTTCTTTGCTATTTATCACCTGCATTGTCATTCTTTTTCTCACACCTCTACTGTTATCTGCAACAAAACAATTATTTATTTTTCCATTCTATAATACTGCAGCAAATCTGCTATTACTGGATCCTTGACACAGCTGCTTAACTCAGACTTTCAAGTGTGACCATTTTCTTTGTTCATTGATTCATTTAGCATGACAAAATACTGCTAATGAGTGTGTGAGTGTGTAGTGTTTAAGGACCCGTCAACAGCTAGGTCATTTGGGCACCTACTGCTAATGAGATTCAAGGAAGCGATATCTGATATTGTTAGGCAACACTGTATATCAGTTCCACAGAATGCAAACAACAGTCAAAGCATGCATGTAAACAGTGTCATACATGCAATTCTTTACTTGTGTAAAATGATGCATTTTGTTCCATTTGTTTCGGCGGACTAAAACCTATTGTACCAAACGCTGCATTTTGAAGCCATTTTATGATAGGAAGGAGTGCTATTTGAAACAAAAGAATTGCACATATTGATTCAGTGCTATCAAATTGGGAGAACTGTATCAAAAAGTATTTTGCTCACAGGTAGAATTAGTGCGTTTTGTTTTGATGTTCCTCATACGTACAATGGTTTCTGTTCACTTCAGTTAATGGTATATTTTCCAGCACCTCTTCCCCATGCATAATGGTGATGTGATGTTGGTAACATCAGTTTACACTCTCACAAGTGTTGTGCTGTTTTATATCCTTTGCTTGTCATTTGCTTGAATGTGTCTCCACCCTCTCAGCACTTTTAAGTAAGAATGCATTAAGAGTGTGATGGCTTAAAATACACATATAACTGTGTTTCCCTGCATCTAGGACTATTCTTCTAGAAATTCTTCTTTAAAATAAAACAAGAATATTTTTATACACACTCCATTATTTCATGCTTGTTTTTATATCTCTGATGGTTTAACTTGTCTCTAGGACCATAAAACTGGAAAGTCCCTTCCATCATGTCGGTTAGGGGCAGGGGGTAGAAAACATGTTTTGCATGCAGAAACGTCAGAAGTACATTCATACCAGCCTCTTCAGTCTAGCACTGACTGGATAGAAGCATCCAAATTTTCTCCCAACTTCCCCATAGTCACAGAAAGGTGAGTACCTGCGTCTCTTTTTACTTTCTCTACTGGTAAGTACAGGAAGTATTGTATTCCACCCAAAAATTCGATGTCGAGATTTCACTGGAAATGTATGTTTTGAGACCCCTGAATCCAAAAAAAGCATTTTTAGAAAAAGGTCTGAGTGTGTGTCTGTGGACAGCATAACTCAAAAACGAAAAGTCAGTTAAAAACCAAAGTTGGTATTTAAGTTTAATGTCTTTCAAGGATGTGATATGAAGGTTTTGAAGAAAATAGCCCCACCCTAAACTACCCTTTACATGGAAAACTTTTCAAAAATTTTGATTTTCTTGAAAATGGCTCCAACGATTTTGATTAAAATGTCATGTTTGAGACATTTCTATGACAAATGAAATGTATATCTTGAATTTTCTAGCTATAGCCCCTATAGTCGTATTTACTCTGGACGACTTCTGCATAACTGGTAAACCGTTAGAGATAGACCAAATCATACTGTACAAAAAAAATGTAGATCTTGCTAAAATACACAATTTATGTCTCAATAAATTTTCTTGTAGGGTGAACCATTTCGGAGATATTCCTTGTTATGTGTGTGAGTTTCGGAAAACTTAGAACTTTCATGAAATGGATTATCATTCATTTTTTTATATGTTCGGTGTACAAGGACAACAGAATCTCAAAGCTTTAAAACATTTGACTATTGCACAAAGCCTACTGTATTCTAACTTCCCCTTGCACCTATAAGGAAATAAGCAACAAGATAAATTTTTGTAGAAATGTTTATCTTAACACGAAGAAGATATAGGAATAAGAGTTTGTAAGAATGGTTAGTACAAGAGTAGAGAAAGTCATGTGAGTGCAACACATCAGATTTTTAATATATCTGTTTCTCTTTCTTTAGGCCAGAGACAAGATAAACTGCACAGGGTATATTCTGAAATTATATTATTGTCTATCAGATCAAATTTTCAATAACTTTTTAGAATGTTTATTATGACTGACCATGCAAGTCAGAAAAGTAATACCTCCAATGAAATAAAATTATATTAGCAGTAAAAGAATAAGTGTCACACAAACATTATGGAGGCTTTGCTTATAACACAAGGGGAGGTCAGAATTAAACACATGGATGCTTAATTGCAACTTTAGGAGAAAAGTGTATAGAAGTTAAATATTCCAAATACTATGCATACTTAAGTTGCATGGCTGAAAAAAAGAATGAAAAGTAATCTTATTGATGCATATTTTTAATGACAGGTTAGGTTTTTGTCATCTCTCAGAAAACACTCCTACTGTATTATGTGCATGAAAGGAGAGCAGGTACTGTCACTAGTTGAAAATACCCAAGACATAAAATAGGTTGTTATTGTCGGTATTAATTACTCCTAAAAACGCGTTTTTGCTCTAAAATGAATGAAAGTTGAGGCCACAGTAAGCAACAAAATACCATGGAATCCTTAAAGTTCTAGATTTGATACAAAATTTGCACGAGTTTCATGTTCATGTATCTGAATGATATTACTGTAATTACATAAAACACAAATCTATTATGTCAATTATATATATTGATTGCAATGGGGCCTGGTTGAGAAACCTATGTACATTAAGATGCCCCAAAAATTAAATGTTGCAGAAAACATGGCTTTCATACCAAATAAGTTTGTATTAAATGTAATTAATGCTGATATCTGTCGGTCTGCATTTCTTTTTTCAAATCGCATAAGATGTACAGTTACCCTGGATGAGGCTGCTGTTCTACAGGATAACTATGAACTACAGCTATTTTCTTACAAGAGTACTAATATTCCTTCTTTCTGGGGTGTAAGGCTTGCATCCATTTCATGCAAAACTGATAAATGACATTCATTCTTTTTGCAGAATGACACGGCGTAGTTCATCTTCCAAATCAGATTGTGTTAGCATCACTCACAAGGCAAAGTATGAAGATTCCTAATGGGGCCCCTTGTTAAGAAACAAAAACACAAAGGACTAACGCATAAGCTCCTGTATGTGCAAATGACTAGCACTAACATTATTTATGCAGGTACATACAAAACTCTCTTAGCGATCAATCGTTAGAGAACTCTCTGAGGTACTCAATTATTAAATTCATTTGTGCATAAGGGATTGGAACACAACTGACCGCTAAAATAAATGAGAAACATGTAAGCATCACATCACACATTTAAATATGTAATATGGCTTAAAGGTGAAATAACTGCACGTTCTACTACCATAAGCAAATTACGTAATTCCAAGATCCTGTGGAGTTTCCCCTCTTATTGCACTAATATTTACGCATTAATTAACCATAAACTTGGATATGTACAACTTATATTTTAATCCTACCTTTAAATCGAAGAAATGCAATATTCGTTCACACAAATTCTCAATGCATGAGATGGGCAATCTTTACTAACTAAATTTATTTTTAAACGCCCTAGTCTAATGTCCTCTGCTCAGGAACCATAATTCTAACTGGTACACCTGGTACTGTCCTGCACAACTCATCTGCTGATCTCAAGGTTGACTAAAAAGGGGGCGGTGGCTAGGTAATCCAATGATCCAATCGTTTAATTTCGGAATACTGTTTACAAGGTAATCAACAATGAACTGTTATTGAATTCACTTATAACAACAGACAAAAAAGAATATCGAAATGTTAAGGTAAGGTCAACAAACATATTATATTGCTGCATTTTAATCCCATCGCGGTCAATGCTAAAATGATTATTTTTATTTATGCCCTGCGATGAATTTTCGTACAGTTGGCTTCTCTGACACCCGGTAAATTCAACTGCAATGATATGAAGGAGGAAATATGTATAGAGCTTTACATTTCCACGAAGGCAAAAAAAAAAGCCTAAGTTTCTTTCTCCTTATATGGTCGTCTCCTTTGCGCAGTATTAGCGCTGCTGTTTATCAAGCGGGGGACCTGGGTTCGATTCCCGCTATCGGCGTGTGGATTTTCTCCCGCTGGGAGGCCCGGTCCAGGGTTCACTCCATCTCCTTAGGTTCCTGAAAGGCCAAATGAGAAGCTACTTGATTGAAAAGTAGCGGCTCCTGGTTGCAAAGACCTCATAACCGGCCGGGAGGGACCGAAGCGCTGACCATATCCCTACCTTTAATACTGCACCCCACCCATGACAGCTGTGGTATGCAGATATGGAGGATGCAACGGCCGGACGCTAGGCCTCGGCTCGGAAACGGCTGTTGCGCCTCGGGGTTACTTTAATATAGAGCATACTGTTTATACATTGCTTTATACCTTCGGGATCTACACAAACACTTTTGATTCGTTGTTACTTGTATTAAAACTATTATTATAGCTACTCATAAAAGATGCTGTTTCTTTTACTACTAACATGTGCAAGTATTACGATGATGACGATGATGATGATGATGCTGCTGACGATTATTATTATTATTATTATTATTATTATTATTATTATTATTATTATTATTATTATTATTATTATTATTATTATTATTATTATTATTATTATTATTATTATTATTATTATTATTATTATTATTATTATTATTATTATTATTATTATTATTATTATTATTATTATTATTATTATTATTATTATTATTATTATTATTATTATTATTATTATTATTATTATTATTATTATTATTATTATTATTATTATTATTATTATTATTATTATTATTATTATTATTATTATTATTATTATTATTATTATTATTATTATTATTATTATTATTATTATTATTATTATTATTATTATTATTATTATTATTATTATTATTATTATTATTATTATTATTATTATTATTATTATTATTATTATTATTATTATTATTATTATTATTATTATTATTATTATTATTATTATTATTATTATTATTATTATTATTATTATTATTATTATTATTATTATTATTACTATTACTATTACTATTACTATTACTATTACTATTACTATTACTATTACTATTACTATTATTATTATTATTATTATTATTATTATTATTATTATTATTATTATTATTATTATTATTATTATTATTATTATTATTATTGTTGTTGTTGTTGTTGTTATTGTTATTGTTATTATTATTGTTGTTATTGTTGTTATTATTATTATTATTATTATTATTATTATTATTATTATTATTATTATTATTATTATTATTATTATTATTATTATTATTATTATTATTATTATTATTATTATTATTATTATTATTATTATTGTTGTTATTGTTATTATTATTGTTGTTATTGTTATTATTATTATTATTATTATTGTTATTATTATTATTGTTATTATTATTATTATTATTATTATTATTATTATTATTATTATTATTATTATTATTATTATTATTATTATTATTATTATTATTATTATTATTATTATTATTATTATTATTATTATTATTATTATTATTATTATTATTATTATTATTATTATTATTGTTGTTGTTGTTATTATTATTTTTATTATTATTATTATTATTATTATTATTATTATTATTATTATTATTATTATTATTACTATTACTATTACTATTACTATTACTATTATTATTATTGTTGTTATTGTTGTTATTATTGTTATTATTATTGTTATTGTTATTATTATTATTTATATTATTATTATTATTATTATTATTATTATTATTATTATTATTATTATTATTATTATTATTATTATTATTATTATTATTATTATTATTATTATTACTATTACTATTACTATTACTATTACTATTACTATTACTATTACTATTACTATTATTATTATTATTATTATTATTATTATTATTATTATTATTATTATTATTATTATTATTACTACTACTACTACTATTATTAGGGCTAGGAAGTTCATGCATTTGCATGTTTTTTCATAGGGGTTAGAAATGTATGCTTTTACATTATGTGCACGAATTATGGAATTTTCAGTTATTTCGACATGATTTTATAGTGCATATAACTGCATATTTTCTTGATTTTTGATAAATGCATATTATTTCAATATTATAGCCCCTATATTGCATATTTTAAGGATTTCTATGGTTTTTTAGTATTGTTTGCCATCTGGATAATATTTTTCATATTGGTAATATTGCACATGATGACACAACTCACAAAGACTTCAGTATTATAGCCCCTGTATTGCACATTTAATTATTTTTGTGGATTTTTATTATTTTTTCCATCTGTATAATATTTTTTTACATTGGCAGTATTGCACATGATGATGCAACTCGCGAGGTGGCGAGAACTAATGCTGAGTCATATTGTCATGCAGTGAATCCCCTGTTTCATCCTTTCATTATATATATGTACGTAGAGAATAATCAGTGCGTTATCTGAGAGATTTATATTAACAAAGATAAAGTGCAGGTCAACGTTTTGAGCAGCACGATTGTAGCAACGCTTCCCTGTCCACCAGTAGTTGTGTCGTGATCTTCAAACGTCACAGTGAGGTGAACTGGTTTCCACCAAATTAAATTAGGTTTATAAAATGTTAAAAAGCTCTTCTACTGCCGAAAATAAAACCAACTTAGAGTGCCAGACTAATTAATTTACAGAAAGAGTATTCGGGTGATTTAATATCTACAGATATTAGGGTAGTGCTTTGTGGAGCGTGTGAGAAAAATGTAGGGAGCGAGAAAAGATTTCAAATAGTTAAGCACATAAACACAGCAAAGCATAAGGAGAATTTAATCAGAAAACTCGTAAACAAAGAACCTGTTCAAAAACAGCTAGTAGAATGCTTAGGAAGTAGGATTACTGAATTTTCCTATGACTTGTGCCAAGCACCTTTAGCTGCTGATATTCCCTTGTTCAAAATTAATAATCCAACATTTAAAAACTTTCTTGCCAAGTACACTCGACAATATGTGCCTGAAAAAAGTACACTGCGTAAGGCTTATGTAGGACATTGTTACAATAACGTATTTTCAAATATACAAAATGAATTAGCAGATCAGCTTTTGTGGTTGTCTGTTGACAAAACCCCTGATTCTGAGCGCTATTCTATTGCTAATATAATCGTGGGTGTTTTAAATAATGAACAAAAGACTACATCTTATCTTCTTAATGTGTGCGAATTGTCGGCCACTGACAATGTAACTGTGGCCCAGTTTGTGATGGACTCTTTGAAATTACCATTGCCATGTGGAATCAAATACGACCGGTTACTTTTATTTGTTACTGATGCAGATCCTTATATGGTAAAATCAGGACAGACTCTGAAAGGTATTTTTCATAACTTAATTCATATAACTTGTTTGGCACACGCTCTTCATCGCATTTCTGAGACAATACGTGATTCTTTCCCATTGGTAGATAGATTTGTGTCCAGTACCAAGGAAATTTTTGTTGAATCTCCTAAAAGAGTTAAGTTGTTTAGATCAACATCACCTAATATCCGACTTCCTCCTGCACCAGTGTTAACTCGATGGGGAACATGGGTCAATGCAGTTTTATACTATACTGAGCACATAGAAATAGTCAAAGAGGTAGTTAATTCATTGGACTCGAAAGATGCTTCATCAATGGAAACTGTGCAAAATACTCTGTCAGACACTGGGTTAAAAGAGGATCTTAGTTTCATATCTGCCCGTTTGTCTTTCTTACCAACAGCCATAACGGCATTGGAAGCTGTAGGATTTCCTTTGCATGAATCACTTACTGTCTTTGAAAAAAAAAATATGTGATCTAAGTTCGGTTCCTGGTAGCACAGGACAAAAAGTGAATTATGTAATTTCAAACAATTCTGGTTATAACCAGATGTACGACATTCGAGACATCCTCGAAAGCAAACCATCTGTCACACCAAGAGACTTGACTCTCCTTGTGAAGCAGTTAACATCATTTAAATATGCCCGATAACATATTATGAGGTTTAGAGAAGTTTTTCACGTTACAAAAGTGTTTTGCGAGACAACATACGATGTTTTACAGTTGAACACTTTTGCAAAGTGTTTGTTGTGAACTGCAATTTAGCAGTTAATACTAGCAGCCGGACCACTTCTGCGTCAACGTCTAAGGAATACGGTAACTTTATTATTTCTACTAACTCGTCTTGTCTACTGCAAAGGGACATTGTTTTAATTAAATAGTGCATATTTCTTGGCATATTTTCAGGTTTTTAAGAGCATATATGCATGCATACTTCAGTGTTTTTAGGGCATGAGCTTCCGAGCCCTAATTACTGTTATTATTTTATTATTATTATTATTATTATTATTATTATTATTATTATTATTATTATTATTATTATTATTATTATTATTATTATTATTATTATTATTATTATTATTATTATTGTTGTTGTTGTTGTTGTTGTTATTGTTGTTATTGTTATTATTATTATTATTATTATTATTATTATTAACATTATTATCATTATCATCATCAACATCATCACCATCACCATCATCAGTATCACTACGACTACTATTACTATTACCAGCAGCGGCAGCGGCAGCGGCAGCAGCAAATTACGCTATGCAATACAACAAGCATGTGTGTGATTTAATTAAAACTATTAAACCTCACTTTAAGCAGCTGATACAGGACTGCAAATTGTTGCATATGTGGGTTTCTCTCATGGTCCCAAAAGTCGGTGGTGTCAACTATTTTGGAGTGAACGTTCAGGTGGCTGTATTAAAAGAAGTGCATTCCACTGAAACCCAAGCCGCCATGAGAAGAGCTAGGGTGTTATCCAAGGCAATCAAGTATCCTCAAGTTGATGACTATCACAAAGCGCTAGAGGACCTGGATGAAGAGGAATACGTGAGACTGCAGCAGAACCTATGGGACCTCCATAATGCTTACTGCATGCTCCATGATTTGGTGTTAAAAAATACGGAAAAGTTGAAAATTCCACGACCCTCAGATGATGAAAACACATGCTAACTACGTCAGTATTTGATACCGTTAATATTCTTGCGTAGCGAGTGGAACCAAAGGGCAAAAGAAATCACGGCTGTTAATGTTCAATTCAGTTCTTCATATGTAAAACAGAACCGCCTGAATTTAAAGATTTGGTTAAAGAAACTGAAAAATTAAGCACAGTAACATATATAATGTAAGATATTTGCCCATATTTGTAATGTTTCAGTCGATACATTAAAGCAGTCTAAGCATCTGTTTGGTGTTTAATTTTCAGCAAACCTACCATAGCTGCCTTTTTACTAAAATAGTAAAAATTTAGTACTTTATGTAGTGTGGATACCTATATAAGAGTGGCTTAAGAAACAGTCGTGCAGATATTGTACAGCTGTGACCAACCCGCCATACCTTTTTAAGAAACTTCCTTTTATGGCGAAATCAACAACGATGTCAACAAGTTTTGTTAATACTCCACATGCCCCGTGTTGGTGTAATACACCAGACAAGCGATTTTAATTCTTCTAAAACAGGTGTTAAGAACTCTTGTGTATGTTTCAAGTATGAGATTCGGTGGGCATCTGAAGTTCGTTCTCGGCTTCTTTAATATCCACTGTATGATATGTCTGTTATTTAAATCCAGGTCTCACACACCCAAACACAATTAGCTTACACCTAGCTTAGGGATAAATTTCGAAACTAAAGCACATTGTGTTCTCACTGTGGTTCTCTACGACCTCCACTGTCCTCATACTAGTTCAGGGATGTCAAACAGCACTCCCAAACTGTGAACTTGTGACGCGTGGACTCTTGCTACCGGTCTCACCTGTGTTGTATACGCAGCTAGAAGAGTAGGGGTGAGCTGGTGCCAAACAACAACAAACAGTGGCGGCTGGTACCACGCTTCATGTTTGTACAATTTACAAATGGAAATACACTGTTGAATTAGTCACTGATCCTTTTTTATTGTTTGTTGTTTATTGTCTTTTGGATGCTTGGCAATGTTTCTTGCCCACAAGTTTGTCAATTTCAGGTTCCATCTCCGAAGAACACAGGCGTAACACTGACACTAAATGTCTGTCAGTAATATTAGTACGTCTGAGCGTTTTATTGTTATTCAATTTAGAAAACAACTGTTCACAAATGTATGTCGACGCAAACACTGCCATCAAACGACGCGCAGATTGACGAAGATTGGGGAATTTAGTTTCAGGTAATGAAATATACAATTTGACACCTAAATTTCCTGAATTGCGCAATGGTGTGTTGTTTTGCAAGTCAATTAATTCTAATTGCAAATCATGTGAGAAATCACGAGGATGGACATTGAAAGGGTTGTTGAAGGGTCTCCATTCGGGATCCATATTGTTAACTTCTCCAAATCTGTTCTTGAATTCCTTGAGTAGATCCTCTAACAATGCTTTGTAGTTTGGTATCAAATGCTTAGAGTCATCATTGAATACACTTTGCAAACAAGGAAAGTGATACACATCCCCATTATGAACTTGCGTTATCCACAATTCAAGCTTCTGCATAAATGCTTTCAAGTCGTCAAACATGTTGATTATGAACCTGTCCTTACCTTGTAATTTCAAATTAAGAGAATTGAGATAGGAAGTCAAATCCGCCAAGAACGCCAAATCACAAATCCAGTCTTCACTATAGAGTTCTGGAGTTTGTAAATTGTGAGTTTCTAAGAATATTTTTATTTCACTTCGAAGATTAAAGAACCTAGTCAGCATATTACCAAGACTAAGCCACCTTACTTGACAGTATTACGAAACGTCTGAAAAATCAGAATTCACATCTTCAAGAAATTGCTGGAACTGTCGATGACGTAAAGCATGTGAGCGAATAATATTGACTATTCTTACAACGGCCGTCATAACATTCTTTACAGTAACATACTGAGCACAAAGATTTGCAGGATGAATAAGACAACTAATGAATTTAACTTTGTCTGCATCGAGTTCTTCTTGAGTCAGAAATCTTCGTACTCTTCCTACAAGTCCTGTTTCTTGTCCCGTCATACAAGGTGCGCCATCTGCTGCTATGCAAACTAATTTGTTCCATGGAAGTTTAAATTTAGCAATAGTTTTTATTACACCATCAAAAATATCTTGTCCTAGAGTCTGATCTTTTAACGAAACAACATCGAGAAGATCTTCAAAAACATTGCAATCTAAATCGACGCCCCTAATGAATATAGCCAGTTGTGCCGTGTCTTTGCGGACCGTACTCTCATCAAGAGCTAATGAATAACAAGTAAATGTGTTCATTCTTTCTATTAGTTGTTCCTCCAAGTCATCTCCCATTTCTGATATACGTTCCGCAACAGTATTACGAGACAGACTTATACATTGAAACGCATTAACAAGTTTCGGACATATTTCTTCTGCAGCAGTAGTAAGACAGCTTTTAACAAATTCTCCATCCGTGAATGGTTTTGAAGCAGACGCAATGTGTTTGCTGATTTTGTAGCTAACACGAACCAAACTTTTTCTACTAATGCCTGAAGAAGATGATGATGGAATATTTTCGAAATTCACTCTTGACTGAAATTCCTCTATAGCCTTTTCACGAGAAACACCTGATAATTTGTCCGGGCCACAAATTGCAGCATGTTGAGAGTTAAAATGTCTTTTAATATTGTAATGACCTATATATCCAATTTCTGCTCTACATATTAAACAACGTGCTTTGCCGTCATTTAAAATAAACAAGTATTGATCAGTCCACTCACGTTGAAAACACCGTTCTCTGTCCATACTAACTGCCACAGTATATTTGTCAAAAAACCAGGTAGGGCACACCACTCAGACTGACTGACTGTCATTGGAGCACAACTGCGACTGAAGCAAGCACTCGCTCATTTCACAGCTTGGTAGCGCTGTTCGACATCCCTGTTACCTGAAACTACATTTCCCAATCTTCGTCAATCTGCGCGTCGTTTGATGGCAGTGTTTGCGTCGACATACATTTGTGAACAGTTGTTTTCTAAATTGAATAACAATAAAACGCTCAGACGTACTAATATTACTGACAGACATTTAGTGTCAGTGTTACGCCTATGTTCTTCGGAGATGGAACCTGAAGTTGACAAACTTGTGAGCAGGAAACATTGCCAAGCATCCAAAGGCAATAAACAACAAACAATAAAAAGGGATCAGTGACTAATTCAACAGTGTATTTCCATTTGTAAATTGTACAAACATGAAGCATGGTACCAGCCGCCACTGTTTGTTGTTGTTTGGCACCAGCTCACCCCTACTCTTCTAGCTGCGTATACAACACAGGTGAGACCGGTAGCAAGAGTCCACGCGTCACAAGTTCACAGTTTGGGAGTGCTGTTTGACATCCCTGTACTAGTTTGTCAAGGTAAATATAGCGTTTCACTCTTAGAAGACAGTATGGAATTAAATGGGACATCTCTGTCTCTATCTAGCGCATACAAGTTGCCATTAGCCGCGTCCTTTTCTACCCTCGCTCTGTTGCCACATTCCTAATAGCATGGTATAAATATTCATTTGTTATAAATTTCAGGTTTGAACACATTATCCTATGCAGAATTTTTTTCTCTATCAGGTTATATCCTTTTCAGAGTCATTATACATTTCTATAGGTCCAAATTTCATCAGAAAACGTTTTTTTTCAATAGAAGTCCGATATTTCCTGTTTCTACACTCATCACGCACTAACTAACAAACTAACTGCTAGAATGCATCTATATTTTTTTCTTAGGTAGAGTAAACCATAGTGCTACTACCTGCCTACTTTGAATTCTCTATGTTTACCCAGTTAAGGGTTATAATTTTTTAAATTAAATGTTTTCGGAAAATTTTATATCTGTGCACTGCAAAAGTTACGCAGTGTGAAACTTTTTTGTTATTGAGTTTACATCAGGGAACCAGCGAGAACAAATGTTGAGGAAGGTTGGAGAAAGTTTTTAAAATAAACCAAAAGGCAGTAACCTCTTTCTTTTATCCAATAAGGCAAACAAAAGGTATTCATCTATTCAGCGTCAGGCCTGACACAGAAGATAGTATAAGGAGCAGCACTAACATTAGTTCGAAAGAAGCCGTGTGTGTAACTGTGAGCTGTTATTGCGTTATTTGTTTAATATTTTTGTAAATATTTGTAGTTATGGAGGGGGAAGCTAGGAAGAGACGATATGTTGGTAAATTGAGAAGTAAGGAACGCCAAATAATTATGAATGTGTTAGATTATTTTTGAAGCAAAATGCTTGGCAGTAAAGGCAGTAAAAGAAACAGCTAAGGCTATCGGGTGTTCAGAAGCAGTAGTGTGTATGATTAAAAAGGAACTAATGGAAGGACCTCTAAGAACGCCATCGAAAAAGAAAGCAAAAGGGGCGGGACTACACAAAACGCTAGGTTAACGCAATATGATTGAATAGTGCAAGGTGAAGTGCGGCGAATTGTTTATTCTTTACAGTTTGCAAATATTCCACCCATGCTGAATATAATTTTGTCACAGTTCAGTGATGAGACACTACCAAATTTCTCAAGGGCCACTCTGATTTGGGGTTCGAATATGAAAGAAAGGGTAACAAGTGCATATTAATAGAAAGAGACGATATCGATATCATCAGATGGCGACATAAATATCTAAAAGACGTAAAAGGTTTAGGGACCAGGGGAAATCAATTATTTATACAGACGAGTCATTTGTAAATTTAGGTCATACAGTAACAAAGGCGTGGAGGGATACCAAAGTTAAAAGTGTCCGTCTCGTCAAGCAGCAATTGAAGGACTATGTACAGGACTCAGGCCACCTCGAGTCGCTCGCGGAGAGAGATTCGCAACTAGTACATGTTGCAACACTGCGCTCCATTTAACGTGTACTGTCTTTTAAGGGTGAGACGCGCTTTAGAATAGAGAGGTAGGCCATTCCGGCGAATCGCGCTGCTATTGGCTGTCGCTCATTACGTCATCAGGAATACTGGTTTACCGCGATAGTTAAAGCACTGCATTGATTTGTGCTATTGCCCAGTACAAAATGTCGCATAAATGTAAAAATAGACGGGAATATTTCATTAAGTGTAAAGGAATAGCAAGCTCTGCGTGCAACAATAAGATTTTCCTGTTGTCATAGGACATATATCAGCACGAGATCGCCGATGTGAAGACAGGGCGGTACGAAAGAGAGCATTATCTAATCTATCAGTTTTATCTCCAAAGAAATCTAAAGTTGAACAGTCAACAAATATGTTAATATCATATGCCGTATAAATTTTAAAAATTATAATCTGGTTATTATTATTACTAGTACCTGCTACTGCTACTGCTACTGCTACTGCTACTGCTGCCGCTGCCGCTGCCGCTGCCGCTGCCGCCGCCGCCGCTGCCGCCGCCGCCGCTGCCGCTGCCGCTGCCACTGCCACTGCCACTGCCACTGCCACTGCCACTGCCACTGCCACTGGTACTGCTACTGCTACTGCTACTGCTACTGCTACTGCTACTGCTACTACTACTACTACTACTACTACTACTACTACTACTACTACTACTACTACTACTACTACTACTACTACTACTACTACTACTACTACTACTACTACTACTACTACTACTATTATTATTATTATTATTATTATTATTATTATTATTATTATTATTATTATTATTATTATTATTATTATTATTATTATTATTATTATTATTATTATTATTATTATTATTATTATTATTTTAATATCGTCATTTATCATTATACTTAGAAAATGTCTCTAATCCTCAAATGTATAAAACCAATTCGAAATTAATCACATACAGAAATACTGTCTTAAGAATACGAATTAGCAGCTCATTGTCCTCACTGGTACTTGCCCCAGCAGTTTCCCATGTGTCTCCATGCCAATTTGGAATCTTTATGAAGGCACAGCATCGCTTTTTAATTCTCTTCTTAATGCCAATCCTAGAAGTTCGTGTTTTAAATCCCGTTCGTAATCTTCGGGAAGGAAATGAACTGAATAAATACTTGCATTATTGACATTAATTTGATCAGCCCTTTTATACCGAGACACCCATTCACGCTGAAATATTACATTCTTAGGAATATTATGATAAACTACAATCGTAGTTTTATATGAAGCATATTTACACGCAGCAACAGAGCAATGGTTTCTACTTTTACTCATTGTACTACAGAAGGTTCACCACCAGGAATAGATATTGGATAATTGCATTGTATAATTTTAACAGATAGGCCTGGGATTGGGATATTAACAATGTGCTTCATGTTGTAAAAGTACCCTTATTTCACTTGGTATTCCGAGGCTTGCGCGAGACTCGGTGTATTCCCAATGACGTCACACTGCTCCAGTACTGTTTGCGCGGGAAGGCGATTCTGGCCCTGCCTGCTAGTTTGTTCCTTACTTTCTGTTTTTTAGTTTCATGGAATTCCTGTATATTAATAATATTTATTTAGCAGCCTCCATCTCAATGCGTTAAATCCTCAAAAGAACGAACTTAGGACGCTCTAAATATTAAGAGCTTAAATGAATTAATGCTAATAAACAGATACACCCAGTGATACTTCTCTGTAACTATCGCCATCATTAGTTCAGTTCAATCCCGCGGTATTTACGCTCAAATGTTGGCCGCCCTTCTTTATGGATTCCTTGAAATATGATAGCCCTGAAGCGCCCTCTACATACAGAACCGTGCAGTAAGCAGGGAAGATAAGCATGGTAGTATGTCGAAGTAGCTATTACATAAAGCCAAACCGGGGGCTACTTTTTACAACCAGACAACTAGAAAAAGTGTGATAACACTGAAGCAAAAGCACCCATTTACCTTGAGAGTTAGTAGATATTGTCTCTTCTAGAGCCTGTAACTCCCTATCCCTTTGTGGAATGTTTTCTGTTACAGGAAAGTGATCGTAAAATGACAACAAACTTAGCCATTTTGCCGCTGCTGATCATGCGCAACGTGGACTGTCAACCTAACTGAGAAACGAAATCCGCTGACTTAGCGATGTTTTGATTTGTTGTTCTTGTTCCCTTCCCACTTATATAAACGCAAAGTGTATTGCTCATACTCCATTACTGGTCCAAACCTTGGCCCAGTTGTTTCCTAACTCAGCCAAGTAATGGCCTCCAGACTTGTCCGGAGACCATTCAGGGCTGCGTTCTGGGACGCAAATGGCATAAGGGGTCATTACCCAAGCCTCGTTTAGTTTCTACAGTCGTATGGAATTGACATTCTGATAGTCTGCGAAACCCACTTGGATGCTGCAACCAACTTCTCGCTGCCGAGTTACGTCACCCATCGGTCTGATCGGGTCGGCCGACCAGGGGACGGTACAGCCATTTTCATCAAGAACCACATCACTCACACATCCTTCCCTATCCCACCACTTCAACACGTGGAGGCCTGTGCCATTAGGCTTGCCATTGGCGGGGTGGACACGGTGTTGGTAATGGCATACGACCCTCCTGATAACCGCTTCTACGAAGCTGATATTAATACCCTCCTGAACCTGCATCCTGCGGTATGCATCGCAGGGGACCTCAACGCTAAGCATGCATATTGGCATAGCCGCGTTAGCAATGCCAAGGGGCGAGGGCTCTACCGCCTGATCAGCGATAACCCAAGCATACTTGCGCATGGACCGAGAGGATCTACGTTCCATCCGGCCCGAGGGAGGCCAGATGTGCTCGATATCATGGTCACCAAAAACATTCCTTTCCACCTAGACCTCTCAGCGGTCAATGAATTGGACTCCGACCATGACCCTGTCTTGGTGGATTCCAACATTGACCTGCCAGCTCTGGTCACTCCAGACTGGACATACGAGGTCGACTGGGATGCAGCCATCCTTGAACTCAACCAGTCTGTGGACCCGCGTCCGCGTGTCGATTCTATCGATACACTGGAGGCGGCAGCCACGGCATTCTCCCAACACATCCGGGATGTGGTACGTGCCTACACTCACCGCATTCCATCCGACATACCTAACCCTCGTACCATTCCCATCGAACTCAGACAGTTGACCAAAGCCAAAGCAACTATCCGAAGGCTCTGGCAGCGTTTCCGCCATCCCAGGATACAGGCAGTTTACCAGCGGTTCAAGTCCCTGGCACGACGCCTGTTGCGTTTACACCGCAAAACAGCCTGGGAAAACACGATGGCAAATGTAGACCTCACCGAGAAGCAACCATGGCGGATAATTAGGTCCCTTAGAAAGGACAAAAACACACATCAGCATCCTCTACATGGCACTCGCGGGAGACTCTCTTTTGAGCCCCAAGAGAAAGCCACGGCTTTCGCAGACCATCTAGAGTCCCAATTCGAACCCCGGGAAGATGTCCAGGACGAAGACTTTACTGAACTCGTGGAGGCGACGGTAGATTACCTCTATGAGGCACCTCCGCCGCCACGCGCAGAGATCCAAATCCCCTTAGTCACCCCAAGACAGGTGGCTTCTGAAATCAGAAGGTTAAAACCTGGCAAATCCCCTGGGCATGATGGCGTCACGGCGCCCATGCTCCAGCACCTTCCCCGAAAGGCCGTAGTCCACCTGACGAGGATTTATAATGCATGTCTGCAGCTTCGTCACTTTCCAACTTGTTGGAAGGAGGCGAGGGTGGTCTGCATTTTGAAGCCCGGCAAGGACCCGGTTTTCCCTTCAAATTACCGCTCCATAAGCCTGTTACCCATCGTTTCAAAAATTTTTGAACGATTATTCCTATCCCGCCTCACTCCTCTCTTCGAGGAAAGGCAACTTATCCCGGATCATCAGTTCGGTTTCCGTCATGGACATTCCACTACACTACAGCTGCTGCGGCTGATTGAGAAGGTTGCCCTGGGTTTCCAGGAAAACTTCAAAACAGTCGCGGTGCTTCTGGATGTAGAAAAAGCCTTTGCAACCACATGGCACCAGGGGTTACTGTACAAACTCAGAGAGGCAGAAATCCCTCCCCCTACCTCACCCTGATTGGTAGCTTCCTTCGGGATCGCTCTTTTCGGGTGCGGGTGGAGGGGAAGTTGTCCTCGGTCAGACCCATAGCGGCTGGAGTTCCGGAGGGTAGCGTGCTATCGCCGTTGCTCTTTGCTGCCTACATGTCTGACCTACCCGTGGAACCGCATACTGTTACGTGTCAGTATACAGACGATGTCCTCATACTGGCACAGAACAAAAATGTTCGGTACTGCTTCCCTCCACTACAGCGTCAGCTCGATGCTATCGGCAGGTGGAGTGAACAGTGGAGAATGGCCATTAGCCCGCAGAAGTGCCAGGCTCTACTATTGGGCAAAGTTCGAAACTGGCGGCCGGGTGTATCCCTGGCAATGCGGCGGAGAAGAATCCCATGGGTTAACTCTGCCAAATACCTGGGGGTACTACTTGACCGTGGTCTAACCTTCATTCCACATGTCAGAGCAAAGGTTGGTCAGGGACATGGCGCCCTGAGACAGCTATATCCCATACTCCACTCAACCATGCCTACATACCTAAAACTACGCTTGTACCGTGCGATCGTCCCGCCCCTGATTCTGTACGGGTGTGAGGTCTGGGGTACGGTGGCTCGTTCCACCATCCGCAGGCTGCAGGCCGTGCAGAACAGGGCGCTTAGGATGATCTACGATACCGACCGTAGGTTTCCATCACACATCCTTCACACTCATTCCGGCACCCCATACATTGTGGACGTCGTGCGGGACAGGACTCGCACAATGTATGCTCAACTCACACCTCACCCAAACCAGCTAGTGAACACCCTGGGGAAATATGACCATCGCCTCCCTAGGCGGAGACAGAGCTACCGTCTACCCAAGGACGCCCTTGGCTGGTAGGTACCGCTTTGCCTTCATCATCCTCCACGCCTATCATCTATTCCTCTCGGTTTCCTGTCACTGGCACTGCATTGCTCGACGGCCATGGCTGACGAAGTAATCAGTAGGGTAATGGTCGCTTGGATGGCTAGACATCCAAGATCTGACAGATCCCGCCGCCAGTGACAATATAGGAACCCACCCTGCACCATCAAACACTACAAAGACAAAAAAGCCTGTAACATATGACTACCTTTACCACCTCACGGGTAAATCCGTAATTAAACGGATAGGTACCGTGGCCACCTTACCATCCGCCTGGGTTAACCCAGGCGACTAGTACTCACTCCTGGACTCCTCCTCATACTCCATTACACGAAACAATCTGGCGTGAATCAGAACGCCAATAGTACATAAATAGTGGTCGTTATAGAATCGCATGGGCTGGTGTAACTCCTTATTGCTGATTAACCTAAGCTTTTCGTGTTTTGGTATGATGTAAGGCCTTTTTCAGCCGTTGGTGAGATTTGTTAGTTGCATGCTGGCAGCATCTTGTATCTACTTTTGTGTTAAAACACCTGGAATTGGGATTTGCTTTCTGCCGGGAAGTTGGTAAATGACATGGGGTTCCAGAGCTACTCGGTATTAAAAATATCTAAAGGGGCTTATCCGCCAACTTTATAAGACTTTGCTATGTTTCTGGTTCTAAAGAAATTGCTTCTAAGCATCTAATTATCGCTACCCTACTCTGTCTTCCCTGCTCAGTCATATGGTACATAATAGCTCGCATTCATGTATGCATTATTTTCATACATCTACAAATTATTATGATGATTATTACAATTATTATTATTATTATTATTATTATTATTATTATTATTATTATTATTATTATTATTATTATTATGATCATCATCATCATCATCATCATCATCATCATCACCATCACCACCACCCCCACACGCGCCCTCACCCCACCCTCACCCTCACCATCATCATTATTGTCATTATTGTTATGACTATCATTATCATTACCATTATCACTAATATCATTATCATTACCATTACCATTACCATCACCATCACCCTCACCCCTACCCTCACCCTCACCCTCACCCTCCCCCTCACTATCATTATCATCATAATCATCATCATTATTTATTATTATTATTATTATTATTATTATTATTATTATTATTATTATTATTATTATTATTATTATTATTATTATTATTATCATTACTATTATTATCATCATCATCATTATCATTATCATTATTATTATCATCATTATTATCATTATTATTATTATTATTATTATTATTATTATTATTATTATTATTATTATTATTATTATTATTATTATTATTATTATTATTATTATTATTATTATTATTTGATTATGATTATCGTTATCGTTATTATTATTAGTACATGGGCGACCGAGCTTCGCTCGGCGTTTTTCGCCTCTGTTTTTTTGAAATCTTGTTTTTTGTGGGAGAAGATACTTATTTAGATAAACCTGAAAGGCAAAACGTTAACTAAATAAAACTACTTGTCGCAATTGTTAAGAGCAATGTCCGAGATACAAGAGATATAGAAATACATAAAATATTCCATAAACACCATCATTTCAGCTGTAAAACGTGTACTGCTGAAAGGAGGCCTCCCCGTAGATATCCACCCAGTTTGAGGTTTTCGTCGAGCATTTGTTCCACTATGGAGTTCAGTTCTTTGCTCCAGGAGGTTAACACGTTGGCCAAGGTCCTTCATACTTCCGTCGAGTTCTTCCGTGGCTTCCTTAACCCCGGCCAGTCGCTCGTTAGTATTCTCCGATAGACCTGTCTTCATGTTGCAATTCCCGTCTTCATCTTTTCCGTTTCGGAGCTTACATTTTCAATTTGGCTTCCATTTTTGTTCCCATATTTTCTATTCCGTAGTTTACATTTTTCCAATTCAGTTTTCATATTTGTTTCCTCTGCCGCATTCCAGAATTCATTTCATTTCCCATTATGTCCATCTTGGCTAACATTTGTTTCATCAACTGTTCCATATCGTGCTTTTCGTCGCACTCCTGACACCAATTGTGATTACTTTACTTTTTTAACTATTTCTTTAATTTTTATTAAAACACCGGAGCAACACTAAGCAAAAGCAATGTTGAAGAATAACAAATACTACAGGAAGAAAAGCTGGTTGATAAAGCCATGTGAATGTACTACGCATTTATGTTTCCAACATATAGAAAATTGTATGAATTGTTCGTAATTGTTCGTCAAACGGGAGTAGTGAAAGAAATGTGATTGTGTTTTACTAAAGAAAAATGAGTAGAAAAACCTTGTGAATGTTATACGTTGCACTTATATTTCAAGTGTATGGAAAAATGTATGGATTGTTTGCAGAAGAGGGAGTAGTATGTTAGGTAAAAGAAAAGGGAGTAGAGAAAACCATGTGAA
Source organism: Tenodera sinensis (assembly GCA_030765045.1). Taxonomy (NCBI): domain Eukaryota; kingdom Metazoa; phylum Arthropoda; class Insecta; order Mantodea; family Mantidae; genus Tenodera; species Tenodera sinensis. The sequence continues at coordinate 179,809,360 of CM060964.1, forward strand.
TGTAATACATTGCGTGGTAAAATAGATAGCATGAAAAACATCGCCATGAAAAAAATTAGATGTCACTTTTCATGGCGATCGGTCAACCTGTGTTGGAATTTAATCACTCTTCAACATAAGATATGTATAGGCGTTGGTATGTATGAAGTTGATAAACCATAGGGAATAACATGTAAATTGTTACGTAAAATAAAAGTGAGTAGAGAAAGTAGTGTGAATGTAATACGTTGTATTTGTTTCAAGCATATAGCAAATTGTATGAATTATATATTGAAGGGTGAATAGCGAGAGAAGACTGACTGTGTCTTGTAAAGGAAGAATTAGTAGAGGAAATCGTGTGAATGTAATACGCTGCATTTATATTTCAGTCGTAGAATATTATATGAATTGTATGTTGAAGGGCAAACACAGGATACACGAATGCGCTACGTAAAAGAAAAGCCAGTAGAAAACTATTTGAAAGTAATATATTGTGTAGTAAAATTGTTACCACAAAAACTCTCCATGAAAGAAATACATATACGTACCGAATTTCGCGGTGATCGGTTAAGCGGTTTTCGAGATTAACAGTTAGATACATACAAACATTCAAGCTGTATAGATGATATGAATTGTTTGTAGAAGAGTGAGTGGAGAAAGTCATGTGAAGGTGTTACCTAAAAGTGAGTAGAGTAATCACTGTGAATGTAACATGGAGCATTTCTATATCAAACCTGCACAAAATTGTATGACTTATTTCTAGAAGAGTAAGTAGAGAAACAGTTATGAGTGTGTTACCCAAAAGCAATAGAGAAAACAGTATGAATGTAATACGTAGCATTTCTATTTCAAATATGCACGAAATTGTATGACTTATTTGTAGAAGAGTGAGTAGAGAGAGATGTGAATGTGTTACCTAAGAGTGAGTAGAGAAAACAGTATGAACATAATATGTAGCATTTCTATTTCAAACATACATAAAATTGCATGACTTCTTTGTAGAAGAGTG
>CM060964.1:179815347-179825347 GCA_030765045.1 Tenodera sinensis
TAATTTTCATTTCTGTTTTACGAAATATTACACAATGAGAGCTTTGTTTTTGTTCAATTAAAACGCCTGCGTTGAATTCTCTTGTCAGAAAACAAGGAAAGTAGAGTAGAGATACTTGGGTTTTGAATTATATCGTAAAATATAAGCTGCACGTGTGAATATCGGTACTACGTGACTCCCGTGCGACGTCATCAGCAGACAGCTCTAGGAAGAGCAATTGCGCGGGAAGCGGGAAGATGCCCCCCTGACACTAAGACGTTTTTGGCGCGAAACTAAACATATGCTTATTACAGGTTCACCCTCGGTAGCAAGAACACGACAGACTCCGAATCCTATTGAATTTACCCTATATTTCTTTTTTTCACCCACGCGGGTTTCTCTATTCCCGTTATGGGGGGTATATTGTGTCCCCAGCTGTGTCCTTGGATTTTTAAGGCCAAACCGCCCCTTAGCGAAAACTGACAAAGGATGTTTGTCTTCTGTTGATATACCAGGTGAGTCAGCCGCGCCTTATTTTTTTGGAAGGTAGGCCACCCATCTAACGGCATGTGCGCCTTAGTCCAGTTTTGTGCTTACTAAAAGGTGTTGCTTGACGTTCTTAAAGAGAAGAATGCCCAAAATTTAGAGCAACAGCGGTTTAAGGGACAGAATGTACTCCTCGCTAAAGTACACCCCAAAAACATACGACTCGTTTACTGAGAGCGAATTCCGGTTTCCAGCTGATTTTACAAACTTTTTATTAGAGTATACATAGCAACGTAATTCAGTAAACGCCTCTGAAAAATTGGACCTGTCATATGGCTGCACTTACAACGTCAGCTAAAAAGAAATTGGTGGATTCTTGTACTTAGAGCAGGGGTTGGCTGCGAAAAATTACGAAAAATTTAGAGACACGCCTCATCCATCATACACCCGTAGAGTCAAAACGGACATATTATTAAACAACAGTTTATTTACATTTTTGCGTGAACTACGCCTCATACATCTCAATTAACATGCGTAAAAGCTTTTGCCATTTAAGTAATAATATTAAAATACCCAGAAAATGATTAAAACTGTCTTAAAAGGCTAAATTAAGCCCGAAAGCTCGCGAGGTGGCAATGTCATAGCGCCCGGCATGCGAGTCCTACTATTGCACGCGGTACGTGCTTTTTAGTCAAGTCTCGAAATAGCTGAATAGGATTATGACGGCTACTCTCCGATAAGTCCCAATGAAATAGGTTCGAGTCTCAGCATTGTAAATATTTTTTTTATGTTCATCAAAACTTGGAAACCAAATTCACAATAGTCTAATTATAAGGTCCCTGAGCGTTTAGGACATTATAATTTAAATCATTTTTGGTTATCTGCATTTTTAATTGAACAGGTATAACAGGTTCTGCCCCACTGAACTGGTATGATGTGTTGTGTTGTGAATGCCAGCTCCTGCGTTCTCCACACGTATGCTGTCGCACGATATTTTGTGCCAGTCTTTCATTTTGTATTCGTCAGACGAGTACGTAGATATGCTTTTGATCTACGGAGAAGTAAGAACCAATACACCGGAGAAAATACCTCGGGAGAGATATCCGAATAGACGACAACCAACAGCACACAGCTTCCGGAATGTTGAAAGGCGTCTGCGTGTAACAGCGTCACTTGCAAGAATGCCTCTTCATAGACACGCACCAGCAACATCGTGTGTTAATGCAGAAGCAGTTTTGAATGCCACCCAGAACAATCCGCATACTAGTACACGGGCAGTTGCTCAGGAGGTGAACATCAGCCAGTCTTCTGTAGTGCGAATATTGAACACTAATAAGTTCCATTCTTATGGTTTGCACCTACACCAAGCACTTCACGGGAGAGATTTCGAACCTCGAGTGATCTTTTGTGAATGGTTGCTGGAGCGAGTAGTAGATGATGTGGGATTCGCATCCAGGATATTGTTTTCTGACGAATCAAGATTCCACAACAATGGAACTGGAAATCGTCACAATATGCGCTATTGGAGTGTTGATAATCCTCATTGGGTAAGGGAGGCAGCATTCCAAGAGCAGTGGAGTGTAAATGTCTGTTGTGGAATCTTGGGAGACCACCTTGTTGAGCCATTATTCTTCGAGGGGAATCTAACAGGAGCACGCTACCTGGAATTTCTCTGTAGCTCACCCCTTATTATTAGGGAATGTACCACTGCAGGAGAGAATGACGATGTGGTTTCAACACGATGGTGCTCCTCCGTATCGGTCGAGGATTGTCTGCAATCATTTGAATGCTGCACATTCTGGTCATTGGATAGGAAGACAAGGACCAGTCCCCTAGCCTACCAGATCACCTGATCTGATATTCCGTGACTTCTTTCTCTGGGGTTATTTAAAAGAACGCATTTATGCAGAGGAGCTGCACAATCTAGAAACCCTTAGTCAGCGTATTACAGTGGCTTGTAGATCTGTTCAACCCTGTGTATAAATGATCCTTATTTCAATTGCACCTACCTATAGGTATGTTGAAACAATTACCTAATTGTAGTTCACCAATAAAGAAGCGTCAAACAATGCCATAAAACATAAATAAAGCAATAAAAATGAATATAATAACAGTTTTCAGAATAATAATTTGTAAATTGTGAGGATTGCACGGTAAAAAAATTAGTGCATGCAGGTGATTCGAACCACCTTCACAGCAGACAGATTGCTTCGAAGTCTTGCGCTTGTTCCAACTGAGCTACCTAGAAACGTGTAGTGTGAACACTCCGCTTAAGATGTAATATTCGCTAGTACCAGTGAACATTTACAGAAGTGCAAACGTCAGCTGTCTAATTACGAATATATTAAAAGGCGATGTGATAACATCTATATTAGCACTAATTTCATCGAGTGTTTAACATCCATGTTAAATACGCGGGCAGAATCTAGTAATGGGGTCCACGTTTTGATGTTGGAGTATAAAATGCGGATTGCATAAAACTCGAGAATAAGGGGCAGCTGACTCACTTCGTATAGCATTCAGAAAGGCACCCAGGTTAACATACGTTCAAGAGGCAACTTCACTTTACAAATTTCATCATTCAAAAATTATAGTTAAATCTATGTGTCTATTTACGTTCTGGTTCGATAATTACAATTATAGATACATGGAAGTTCCCGTCTCACATTTCACGAAAGTTTTAAGTTCTCCGAAACTCACGCACATAACAAGGAATATCTCCGAAATGGTTCACCTTACAAGAAAATTTATTCAGACATAAATTGTGTAGTTTAGCAAGACCTACGTTTTTTGTATAATATGATTTGGTCAATCTCTAACGGTTTACCAAATATGCAAAAGTCGTCCAGAGTAGATACGACTACAGGGGCTATAGCCAGAAAATTCAATACGTAGGTACATTTCATTTGTCATCAAAATATCTCAAACATATGGCAATTTAATCAAAATCGTTAGAGCGATTTTCAAGAAAATCAAAATTTTCGAAACATTTGCCATGTAAAGGGTAGTTTAGGGTGGGGCTATTTTCTTCAAAATCTTCGTGTCGTATCCTTCAAAGACATTAAACTTAAATACCAACTATGGTTTTTAACGGACCTTTCGTTTTTGAGTTATGCTGTCCACAGACTGACAGACTGACAGACACACACACACACACACACACACACACACACACACACACACACACAAACACACACGGACATTTTTCTAAAAATGATTTTTTTTTTTGGATTCAGGGGGGCCTCAAAACATATATTTCCGGTGAAATCTCGACATCGAATTTTTGGGTGGAATACATTACTTCCCCTACTTACCAGTAGAGAAAGTAATAACACTTTATTCCCGCTTCTACAGGGCAATTCTTGTGCTTACATATTGTATGTTGAAGAGTGAGTGAACTCCAAAACTGGTTGACCGATCGCCATGAAAATTTGCGTATCTAAGTGGTTTTCCATGGCGAAGGTTTTTATGAAATCCATTTTACCACGCAACGTATTACGTTCACGTGGTTTTCTCTACTCCCTTTTCTTTTGCGTAACACACTACTCCCTCTTCTACAAACAAGCCATACATTTTTCCATACATTTGAAATATAAGTGAAATTTATAACATTCACACGGTTTGTCTACTCATTTTTCTTTTAATAAACAGAATCAAATTTACTAGATGCAACTTTATAGATTCAAATTTCTTTCACTACTCCTTCGATGAACAATGCATAAAATCTTCTCTATGGTTGAAACATAATTGCGTACTACATTCACACGGCTTTATCAACTAGCTTTTCTTCCTGTAGTATTTGTTATTGTTCAACAGTGCGTTTGCTTAGTGTCGTTTCAATGTTTTAAAAAAAAAGAATAAAGAAGTAGTTAAAAAGTAAATTTGTCACAATTGGTGTGAGGGGTGCGACGAAAACCACAATATCGAACAGTTGATGAAACAAATGTTAGCCAAGATGGACTTAATGGAAAATGAAATGAATTCTGGAATGCGGCAGATGGAAACAAATATGAAAGCCGAATTGAAAAATGTAAATTACGGATTGGAAAATGTGGGGAAAAAATGAAAAAATGAAAGCCGAATTGAAAAATGTTAACTCCGGGAAAACACGAAAACGGGAATGTCCGATATGAAGATGAGCTATCGGAGAAAACTGACGCCGGGATTAAGGAAGCCATGGAAGAACTTGACGGAAAGATGGACTTTGGCCAACATGTTAACACCCTGGAAGATAGAGTCGACCGCAGCACCAAAAAACTGAACTCCACAATGGAACAAATGCTCGACGAAAACTCCAAACTAGATGGATATGTATGGGGAAGCCTGCGTTCAGCAGTAGACGTTTTACAGCTGAAATGATGGTGCTTTTGAAATATTTATATGTATCTCTATATCTGTTGTACCTGGGAAATTACTGTTAACAATTGCGACAAAACTTTTTATTTAGTTAACGCTTTGCTTTTCAAGTTTATCCAAATAAGTACCTTCTCTCTAAAAACAAGATTTCACAAAGGGGGCGGGGGGGAGGAAACGCCAAGCGAAGCTCAATCACCCAGGTACTACCATTTATATACAGGATGAAAGGGAAGTCATTACATTCCTTCTAATATGCGCTTTACAGAAGCATTACAAACAAAAAGGTCTTATGGCATTTTGTTCTTTGATCAGCCGATTTCGAAAAAGTAAATTGTTTTTGTTCCAAATTGGATGCGTAATTCCGCAAGAACGTACGAAGATAACAGTTTGTTACTTGTAAGATGCGCAGAGTAACTTATTTCTGACATAGCTTCGGTAGTAATTATGGGACATTACACAGGGTTTCGAAATAATTAATCACTTACAAGACGCGAAGGAATACTCCAAACGACTTTTTCAGTGAGGTATGTCGATAACGTTGCGTTGAGGTTGGTCAGGGAATTGACCCGGTTTCCGAATGTAAACACTTTCGTCTGATGTTTTGGTAGGTAACGGTTGTGATTGGCCTACACATGGAAGGAGGCCTTCACGAAACGCTTGGTAGTGGCACCTTTTTGCTTATGTACAGAACCAGTGAAAGTGACACACAATCTGTAGTTTCGCCAGCTTGTTTTCGACAAAACGATCTCCGTAGGAAATGGTCAGAGACAAAAGCGTAAGGTACAAAATGTGCTCCAAATACTGAGATCTACCACTGGTTTAAATTAATGTAATGACTTCCCTTCTATTCTGTACACACACGCACGAACGCACGCACGCACGCACGCACGCACGCATGCATACATGCATGCATACATACATACATACATACATACATGCATACATACATACATACATACATACATACATACATACATACATACATACATACATACATACATACATACATACATACATACATACATACATACATACATACATACATACATACATACATACATACATACATACATACATACATACATACATACATACATACATACATACATACATACATACATACATACATACATACATACATACATACATACATACATACATACATACATACATACATACATACATACATACATACATACATACATACATACATACATACATACATACATACATACATACATACATACATACATACATACATACATACATACATACATACATACATACATACATACATACATACATACATACATACATACATACATACATACATACATACATACATACATACATACATACATACATACATACATACATACATACATACATACATACATACATACATACATACATACATACATACATACATACATACATACATACATACATACATACATACATACATACATACATACATACATACATACATACATACATACATACATACATACATACATACATACATACATACATACATACATACATACATACATACATACATACATACATACATACATACATACATACATACATACATACATACATACATACATACATACATACATACATACATACATACATACATACATACATACATACATACATACATACATACATACATACATACATACATACATACATACATACATACATACATACATACATACATACATACATACATACATACATACATACATACATACATACATACATACATACATACATACATACATACATACATACATACATACATACATACATACATACATACATACATACATACATACATACATACATACATACATACATACATACATACATACATACATACATACATACATACATACATACATACATACATACATACATACATACATACATACATACATACATACATACATACATACATACATACATACATACATACATACATACATACATACATACATACATACATACATACATACATACATACATACATACATACATACATACATACATACATACATACATACATACATACATACATACATACATACATACATACATACATACATACATACATACATACATACATACATACATACATACATACATACATACATACATACATACATACATACATACATACATACATACATACATACATACATACATACATACATACATACATACATACATACATACATACATACATACATACATACATACATACATACATACATACATACATACATACATACATACATACATACATACATACATACATACATACATACATACATACATACATACATACATACATACATACATACATACATACATACATACATACATACATACATACATACATACATACATACATACATACATACATACATACATACATACATACATACATACATACATACATACATACATACATACATACATACATACATACATACATACATACATACATACATACATACATACATACATACATACATACATACATACATACATACATACATACATACATACATACATACATACATACATACATACATACATACATACATACATACATACATACATACATACATACATACATACATACATACATACATACATACATACATACATACATACATACATACATACATACATACATACATACATACATACATACATACATACATACATACATACATACATACATACATACATACATACATACATACATACATACATACATACATACATACATACATACATACATACATACATACATACATACATACATACATTACATACATACGTTACATACGTTACACACGTTACATACGTTACATACGTTACATACGTTACATACATACGTTACATACATACGTTACATACATACGTTACATACATACGTTACATACATACGTTACATACATACCTTACATACATACGTTACATACATACGTTACATACATACGTTACATACATACGTTACATACATACGTTACATACATACGTTACATACATACGTTACATACATACGTTACATACATACCTTACATACATACGTTACATACATACGTTACATACATACGTTACATACATACGTTACATACATACGTTACATACATACGTTACATACATACCTTACATACATACGTTACATACATACGTTACATACATACGTTACATACATACGTTACATACATACGTTACATACATACCTTACATACATACGTTACATACATACGTTACATACATACGTTACATACATACGTTACATACATACGTTACATACATACGTTACATACATACCTTACATGCATACGTTACATACATACGTTACATACATACGTTACATACATACGTTACATACATACGTTACATACATACCTTACATACATACCTTACATACATACCTTACATACATGCGTTACATACATGCGTTACATACATGCGTTACATACATACGTTACATACATACGTTACATACATACGTTACATACATACGTTACATACATACGTTACATACATACGTTACATACATACGTTACATACATACGTTACATACATACGTTACATACATACGTTACATACATACGTTACATACATACCTTACATACATACGTTACATACATACGTTACATACATACGTTACATACATACGTTACATACATACCTTACATACATACCTTACATATATACGTTACATACATACGTTACATACATACGTTACATACATACGTTACATACATACGTTACATACATACCTTACATACATACGTTACATACATACGTTACATACATACGTTACATACATACGTTACATACATACGTTACATACATACCTTACATACATACGTTACATACATACGTTACATACATACGTTACATACATACGTTACATACATACGTTACATACATACGTTACATACATACGTTACATACATACCTTACATACATACCTTACATACATACGTTACATACATACGTTACATACATACGTTACATACATACGTTACATACATACCTTACATACATACGTTACATACATACGTTACATACATACGTTACATACATACGTTACATACATACGTTACATACATACGTTACATACATACGTTACATACATACCTTACATACATACGTTACATACATACGTTACATACATACGTTACATACATACGTTACATACATACGTTACATACATACCTTACATACATACGTTACATACATACGTTACATACATACGTTACATACATACGTTACATACATACGTTACATACATACCTTACATACATACGTTACATACATACGTTACATACATACGTTACATACATACGTTACATACATACGTTACATACATACGTTACATACATACCTTACATACATACGTTACATACATACGTTACATACATACGTTACATACATACGTTACATACATACGTTACATACATACGTTACATACATACCTTACATACATACCTTACATACATACCTTACATACATACGTTACATACATGCGTTACATACATACGTTACATACATACGTTACATACATACGTTACATACATACGTTACATACATACGTTACATACATACGTTACATACATACGTTACATACATACGTTACATACATACGTTACATACATACGTTACATACATACGTTACATACATACGTTACATACATACGTTACATACATACCTTACATACATACGTTACATACATACGTTACATACATACGTTACATACATACGTTACATACATACGTTACATACATACCTTACATATATACGTTACATACATACGTTACATACATACGTTACATACATACGTTACATACATACGTTACATACATACCTTACATACATACGTTACATACATACGTTACATACATACGTTACATACATACGTAACATACATACGTTACATACATACCTTACATACATACGTTACATACATACGTTACATACATACGTTACATACATACGTTACATACATACGTTACATACATACGTTACATACATACGTTACATACATACCTTACATACATACCTTACATACATACGTTACATACATACGTTACATACATACGTTACATACATACGTTACATACATACCTTACATACATA